>CM061542.1:59124118-59724118 GCA_030864215.1 Capsicum pubescens | reverse complement strand
TGGAACTACTTAAATAACTAAAATAATCAATCCTGCCCTAAATAGATGAGGACTCACCACTACTGCTGATGGGTACACTGAACTATCTAAGCACAGTCTCAAAATTAAGCGTCCAAATCTATGATATAAGATATCATAGCTCAAAGAAGAGTATGCGATCAGTACTTTGAATGTACTGGTATATGAGATGACGTCTAGATAAAATGTATGGGGTATTGTGCACATGCGACACGGACTAACTAAACAACATGAAATAACTGAGCATGAATGCATAAAAACTATAATATTTGAGAAAGAAAGACCAAGAATATATATATTTCTAAAATAATCATTAATCTGAAAGGCTAAATTCTATATAGATGTAAATCTGTATGCTTTGGTCAAGCAAACCTGAACTGAATATACACTGAATACTGCACTGAGACTGTGGGAGGTATCATATAACCGACATGCCCCAATCTAAGCTATTGGGGTCCAACCTGTAACCCCAGTTAGAAGGGTATTAGTACCGTGCCACGGGTACTAACACTGACTGTGTGGATCCACTAATCTGAAGTCTTGAAGGACTAAGGAGTCAGTCCTAAACGGGCAGGTGACCCCTAAGAGAGTTTCAGTCCTAAACTGGTGGGTGACATCTCATAATCCTACATTGGCTTCATAGTTTTGGAACATAGGAATTGCTACTAAGGACCCAGTCCTAACTTATGGGTGAGCCCCCATCCCTAGGTTTGCTCGGTGCTAAATCCTACTCCCAATTGAACTGATACAGGTACTAAACTAAACTAAGTTTAATTGAATATTATTTCTGATAATGCTCATTATGATCATAATAACTAAGTAAATAAAAATATTCATGGTTTAACTATATCATACTTGAAAATTTGAAAATCACGTAAAACACGTAGGTATCGGGTATTCATAATCTACCAACACTGAATGATCACTGAATGAAATAACAAGCTTAAAACTGTAGTAAAGGATCATGGTTCAAAACCCATAAGAATAGACATTCCATCAAACATGTGGGAATCATGAATTTAAACATGGAAATGCTTTAAATAGGGGAAAATAAATAAATATATGACTGAAGTCATAAAGTTGCGGATTTAACATGGATTTCACTTGAATAAAACATGGGAAACTCAAATTCAGAGCATGAGGAATTCAAAATCTTGTATGAAATCATATATGGGCTGAATTGAATTAAAATCACCATGAAAACATGAATTTAAACCCATCTTAAGTAATATATAATACCATAATAATAGAAAAATTCATTCTTTAATTGAAAAGAGGGTTCTTGGGATCCATGAGTAAAAGCTACCCATAAATGAACATCCCACATACCTTAAACTTTTAACTTGAAAGAGGAACACCAATATTGATGCTTTCTTGAAGGTTCTTGAACTTGGGGAACTTGAATTCTTGATTACTTGGGGATAAAAGAATTGAATTTGTGTTCTTGGGGAAAGGGAATGGTTTTCTTGAGAGGAATATTGGAGAATATGTGCAAAATTATGCCCTAACTGATGCCCAAGTCGTGTTATGAATGATTGGGTTGAGGGGGAAAAGACCCAATTATCCCTCAGGCATTTAAATTCGAAACTGGATGCGATAGGCTTACCGCAATGTGGTCTAATCACAGTAGTGCATTTCCCTCACCGTGACGCGGTCTGCCTGCCAGCGGGACTAATGCCGCATCGCGGGCTTATCACAATAAACCTCTGGTTTCATGATCCAAACATGACCTAAAACCCATTCGAAAAATTTGAAAATTCTCTGAGATATGCTCCTTATATCTCTTAACATGAATTAACCAAAAAACCAACATCTCGAGGTTGGGAAGACCAAGTTAAAAATCCTCCAAGTTTAGAGTCCTTAAAAATGACTAAGTCCCCAACACTTAGTAAAAATTTCAGGCCTTAAGCCCCTTATGCTTGCAACTAAAATCTGAACTGAGCTAAGAATAGAACGGGGTATTAGAATATCTTCCCCTTGGGAATATTCATCCTCGAATGAGATTGGTTAGACTGAGAGTACTAAACTAAGGTAACTAAGATCACATACTGAACATGCATGACTGGAAAAATGATTATATAACTGAGCTTGAAATATGATATGCCAACTGAAGTGATGTTGTGAATACATGAAATGACATGAGAATAGTTATATAGATGGAACTGAGAATACAAAAGAGTCAATCTAAGGAAAACTGCAAAGCTGAGTCTGAGTTTTCGGAGAAAAGATGGGGTACTTGGTACACATATCTACTTCTTCTTCCCAAGTTTCTCCCTCAGCGATTGATTTTTCCATAGAACTTTAACCAAGGGAACTTCTTTGTTCCTTAGTCTACGAATCTTACAATCAAGAATGTCAATTGGGACTTCATCATAGGAAAGACTATCCTGAACATCGGTGCTTTCTAAAGGAACAACAACAACTGAATCACCAATACATTTCTTTAACAAAGAAACATAAAACACTGGATGGACTGATGCAAAATCTGCAGGAAACTCCAACTCATAAGCTACCTTCCCAAAATGGTTCAAGATTCTATAAGGACCAATATATCGGGGATTCTGTTTCCCTTTCTTGTGAAATGTCTTCACTCTGTTCATGGGAGAGATTTTCTAATAGACTAAGTTACCAACATCAAACTTAAGGTCTCTTCTTCTCACATCTGCATAAGATTTCTGACGGCTTTGGGCTGTCTTCAGCCTCTCTCAAATTAACTAAACTTTCTCCACCACCTTAAACACTAAATCTAGTCCTATCAAAGTAGCCTCACCTGTCTCAAACCAATCAATAAGAGATCTACATATCTTTCTATAGAGAGCCTCAAACGGAGCCATTTGAATACTGGTGTGATAACTGTTATTATAAGCAAACTCAATCAAAGGTAAGTTGTCATCCCAAATTTCTTTAAAATCAATAACACATGGTCTCAACATGTCCTCTAAGTTCTAAATGGTCCTCTCTGCCTGACCATTTGTCCGAGGATGAAAAGTTGTTCTGAGATAAACTTGGGTACCAAGTCCCTTCTGAAAAGCCTTCCAAATGTGAGAGGTAAACTGAGTACCTCTATATGAAATGACAGATAATGAAACTCCATGAAACTTAACCAACTCTCTAATAAAAATCCTGACATAATCCTCAGTTAAGTACGAAGTATGAACAGGTAAGAAATGAGCTGATTTAGTCATTATATCTACAATAACCAATATTGAATTATGCTGATGACGCGTATGAGGTAATCGTGTCACAAAGTCCATGTTCCCTACTTTCCACTTCCAAGTAGGGATACTAAACTCCTATAATGTACCACTAGGCCTTTGGTGCTCAACTTTAACCTATTGACAATTTGAACACTTAGCCACAAACTCTATAATATACTTCTTCATACTCCACTAATAGATTTCCCATAAGTCACGGTTCATCTTATTGGCTCTTGGATGAATGAAATATCACGCACCATGTGCTTCCACCGAAATTCACTACCTCAAACAATTAACACGTGGAACACATAACCTTCCCTAAGAACGAAACACACCATCTCCCCCTTGAGAGAAAGCCTCTACTTTTTGATCTCTAATGGTTTCCTTCAATCTAACCAAACTGAGATCCCTATCTTGCTTTTCTTTTACTTTGGCAACCAATGAAGATTTTGAACAATTCTAAATCCGTATACTACCCTCCTTTGAATCAAACAACCGAGCACCTAATCTAACAAGATGATGAACTCCCTGACTAACTTCTTCCTATTATTCTCAACATGGTCAACACTACCCATATACAATCTACAAAAGGGCATCTTCCACTATATTTTCCTTGCTCAAATGATACAAAGCACTCATGTCATAATCTTTTAACAACTCAAGCCACCTTCTCTGATGAAGATTCAAATCTTTCTGTGAGAACACATACTGCAAACTTTTGTGATCCGTAAACACATCAATATAAACTCCATCTAGATAATGACTCCAAATTTTCAAGGTAAAAACAACGGCTGCCAACTCAAGATCATGGGTAGGATAATTCTTTTCATGGGGCTTAAGCTGTCTAGAGTCATAGGCTATGACCTTACCTCTATACATCAATAAATAACTAAGACCAACCCTGGAAGCATCATAGTAAACTATAAACCCATCTGAACCATCTAGCAAAGTCAATATTGGGGCTGAAGTGAGTCGAGTCTTCTACTCCTGAAAACTCTTCTCGCAAGAATTTGGCCACTAAAATTTGACTTTCTTCTGATTCAATCGATATATAAGGGATGTAATAGAAGAGAAATCTTTAACAAACCGTCTGTAATAGTCATCCAAACCCAAGAAACTCCTGATATCTAATGGAGAGATGGGTCTGGGGTAGTTTCTCACTACTTTTGTCTTTTGAGGGTCAACTAGAATGCCATCACCGGAGAAAATATGTCCAATAAAAGCTACTTATCTTATTCAAAACTCATACTTACTAAACGTGAAGAACAAATGATGGGCTCTAAGGGTCTGCAATACAATTCTCAGATGGTCTGCATGATCATTCTCACTATGGGAATAGACAAGAATATCATCAATGAAGATTATGACGAATATGTCTAAGTACTTCTTGAACACTCTGTTCATCAAGTCCATGAAAGTTGTAGGGGAATTCGTTAGGCCAAAAGACATAATTAAGAATTCGAAGTGACCATACCGAGTCCTGAAAGTTGTCTTTGGAACGTCACATTCCCTGACTCTAAAATGATGATAGCCAGATCTGAGGTCTATCTTAGAGAAATAAACGACACCCTAAATTTGGTCACACAAGTCATCAATCCTGGGGAGTGGATATTTATTCTTGATTGTGACTTTATTCAACTCACGGTAATTAATGCACATTCTGAGAGAACCATCTTTCTTACGCACATATAAGACTGGAGTGACCCATGGGGAAACACTGGGCCTAATGAATTCCTTATCTAAGAGTTTCTTCGACTATTCTTTTGATTTCCTAAGTTCAGCTGGAGCCATTCTCTAGGGCAGAATAGAGATAGGCTGGGTATCTGGAAGGAGATTTATTCCAAAGTTAATTTTCCTTTTGGGAGGAACTACGGGGAGGTCTTTAGGGAATACAACAGGAAATTCCCTTATTATTGAAACTGAATCAAGACTAGGAGTCTCAAAACTAGAGTCTTTTACTCAGACAAGATGGTAAACACACCCCTTAGATATCATTTTTCTTGCCTTAAGATAAGAAATAATATGACCCCTAAGCACTGAGTTACTACCCCTCCATTCAATGACTGGTTCATTGGAAAACTAAAAATGAATAACTTTATTTCTATAATCAACTGAGGCATAACATGAGTGGAGCCAATCCATACCAAGAACGATATTAAAATCACTGATTTTCTGAGATACTATAATTGGGCAACTTCTGTGTATCGATCTGGATATAATAGATTTACCCACTGGGGTAGACACTGAGAAAGGTTCTATTAAAGATTCGGGACTGATACCAAAATCTATTGCTATATAGGGAGTTATAAAAGAAAGTAAAGCTCCGGGGTCTAATAAAACATAAACATGAAGATGAAAGACCTGTAACATACCCATAACTACATAAGGAGAACTTTCATGATCATGGCGGGTCTGAAGTGTACACAACCTATTCTGGCACAGCCCACTGGTTGCACTAGAGGTGGCACCCTGCTGAGTCAGGCGACCTACTTGAGTTAATGACAGATTGGACTGGCCCTATTGGCGTAAATTATTTCCCCTATGAGCAACTACTGGACACTCCCTGACCCTGTGGCCTATCTTGCCACATCCAAAACACACATCCCTACTAGCCTTACACATACCCTGATAATTCCTACTATATTTTTTGCATAGTGGATTAGTGCAACCACTGTTCACTCTACCCTGGGACTTAAAGCCTGGCGCCTTATCCCAACTGTCTTTCCTGAACTTAGGCACTGGTGCACTACCTGAAGAGAGAGTTGGGGATGAAAAATTCTGACAAAACTTAAAATGGTTACCACCTTCCAATCTTGGCTAAGAAAAGTTAAAACTACCTGCTCTAGCCCTCTTATTTTCCCTCTCTTTCTCCTTACGCTTCTCCTCTTTAATTTGCTGAGAATAAATCGTAAGTCTAGATAAATCCATCTCCTTAATAAACATAGAAATCCTACACTCTTTAACCATACTATCAGCTACACTAGACACGAACTTACTCATTCTAGATCTATTGTCTGCAACCACATAAGGTGCATACCTCGCCAACTGAGTAAACTTATGCGAGTACTCCATCACACTCATATTACCTTGCTTTAAATTGATAAAATCCTGCACCTTAGCTTCCCTCAACTCTAATGGAAATAATTTGTCAAAGAAAGCCATGGTAAACTCCCCCAACTCAACATTCCCTGCATCAATACCACGTTCTTCCTTTCACTACTTAAACCAGATGTGGCTACATCCTGCAATTGATATGCATCCAACTCTGCACTCTCACTTGAGGTGACACCCATGATATCATTCACCTTATAAACAATATCAAAAAATTCCTATGGATCCTTTTCAGACTTAGATCTTGAAAATAAATGTGGATTCATTCGGGTGAAATCCCGAATCCTAGTTGCATCTATATTTGCCACTAGGTTGGCTGGGGAAATAACTCGCTGGTTGTTTTGAGACACTATTGAATGATCTAAGGTAGTGAAAGCAGCTCTGAACTGGGCGTGAGAGACATTCTCATTCAGGGAATCTTCCTGAACATGCAGAGGTGCGGGCTGGTCCCCATCCCTTCTTTCATTCTTTCTTTTGGGAGGCATGGTCTATAAACAAAATAAAGAATAAGTTAGAAAGAGAGTTTAAATAGAGCTCATGCTCATTTGCACGACATGAATACTAAAAGAAGGGAAACTTTTCCTAAACCATTTCGTAGCCACTTGTCCATAAGGGTGGCACGCTTTACACCCATGCACAAAACTCTACTCAATACGGCTTTCAAACACCCTAGGAAACTATAAAACCTTAGGCTCTGATGCTAAGTTTTGTCATGAACCGATGCTACCCTTTAATCACGACAACGGTGCTTATTGCCACAAGTGACCACAAGCTAACCCATGAGTTGGTACCTGTTATGAGCACAGAACAAAGTAATAATAATACACGTGTGTGTAAGATAGTCTGCTGAATGTAATACTAATTGAATACTAAAAATATGGTTCAATCACAAGTGTGAAACATCTGATGAAGTACTGAAATCTAACTGCCAATTTAAAATAACTATTAATACTAAAAAGACTGATAAACTGAATAAGTGTCTAACTGACTGTCTGCTTTTCTGCTTGTCTGAAAAGCCTCTAACTGATTGACTGAGGAGTTGACAGGACAAGCCTCCAACTAACTCTGAAGTACTAAAAATGTGGAATTACTAAAATAACTGAAATAATCAATCCTGCCCTAGATGGATAAGGACTCACCACTACTACTGCTGGGTACGCTAAACTGTCTAAGCGCGGCCAGGAAACTGAGCATTCAAACCTATGATCTAATACATCATTGGACAAAGAAGAGTATATGATCAATACTTTGAATGTACTGGTATATGAGATGAGGTCTGGCTGAAATGCATGGGGTACTGTGCACAAGAGATAAGGACTAACAGAACAACATAAAATAACTAAGCATGAATGCATGAAAACTGTAATATCTTAGAGTGCAAGATCAAATATATACACATTTCTAAAATAATCTATAATCTGATAGACTGAAATTTGTATAACTGAACAACTGCAAATCTATATGCCTTGGTCAAGAAAACTTAAACTGAATATACACCGAATACTGTACTGATACTGTGAGAGGTATCATGTAAGCGACATGCCCCAATCTGAGCTAAATAGGGTCCAACCTGTAACCCAGTTGGAAGGGTGTTAGTACCATGCCACGGTACTAACACTTGCTATATGGATCAATTAATCTAAAGTCCTGAAGGACTAGGGAGTCAGTCCTAAATTGGAGGGTAACCCCTAAGAGAGTGTCAGTCCTAAACTGGCAGGTGATATCTCATAATCCTACACTGGATACGTAGTTTTGGAACTTAGGGACTGCTACTAAGGACCCAGTCCTTACTGGCGGGTGAGCCCCCATCCCTAGGTTCTCTTAGTGCTAAATTCTACTCCCAACTAAACTGAACTAAGTTTAACTGGATATTTTTTCTAATAATGCTCATTCTAATCATAATAACAGAGTAAATAGGAATATTCATGGTTTAACTACATCATACTTGAAAATAAAAAAATCATGTAAAACATGTTGGTATCGGGTATTCATAACCCACCATCACTGAATGATCACTGAATGAAATAACAATCTTAAAATTGTAGTAAAGGATCATGGTTCAAAACCCATAAGCATAGTCATTCCATCAAACATGTGGGGATCGTGAATTTAAACATGGAAATGCTTTAAATAGGAGAAAACAACATGATTACATGACTGAAGTCATAAAGTTGCGGATTTAACATGGATTTCACTTGAATAAAGCATGGAAAACTCAAATTCATAGCATGAGGAATTCAAAATCTTGCATGGAATCGTACATGGGCTGAATGGAATTAAAATCAACATGAAAACATGAATTTAAATCCTTCTTAAGCAATATATAATACCATAATGATACAAAAATCTGTTCTTTAATTGAAAGAGGGTTCTTAGGTTCCATGGGTGAAAGGGACTCATGAATGAATATCCCACATACCTTAAACTTTTAACTTGAAAGAGGAACACCAATGTTGATGCTTTCTTGATGGTTCTTGAACTTGGGGAACTTGAATTCTTGATTTCTTGAGGATAAAGGAATTGAATTTGTGTTCTTGGGTAAAGAGAATGTTTTTTTTAAGAGAAAAATTGGAGAAGAAGGAAAAAATTATGCCCTAACTAATCCTAAGTCTTGTTATGAATGATTGGGTTGAGGGGGAAAAGACCCAATTGCCCATCATGAATTTAAATTTGAAACTAGACGCATAGGCTTACCGCGATGCGGTCTAATTACGGTAGTGCATTTCCCTCACCACGATCCAGCCATTGGGACTAATGCCGCATCGCGGGATTATCATAGTAACCCACTGGTTTTGTGATCCAAACATGACCCAAACCCCATACAAAAAATTTGAAACTTTTTCAAGACATGCTCCATACATCCTTGAACATGAATTAACCCAAAAACCAACATCTTGGGGTCGGGAAGACTAGGTTAAAAATCCCCCAAGTTTAGAGGGATTAAAAAATTACTAAGTCCCCAACACTTAGTAAAAATTTCAAGCCTTAAGCCCCTTCTGCATGAAACTAGAAGTTGAACCGAGCTAAGAATTGTACGAGGTATTACAATATAAATATGATCCTTCTGCGTCCAAGTGTTCTGCTTCTAATAATCTATACAAACTCTTCATATTGTAACTGGTCTCATGAACACTAACTCATTTTTCTCATTTGGGACCATAATAATCCCACTCTTTTCTGCTTACATTAAACTGGGATCACCCACTTTCTATCGATAATAGGATAAACCAAACCTACATCTATCCATTTGATGATTTCCTTCTTTACCACATCTTGCATATATGGATTAAGACGACACTAATGCTCGATGCTAGGTACACACTCCGATTCCAACTGAATTTTATGAGTACTATTTTGGGTGAAAGCCCAACAATATATGAAATGGTCTAACTAATGACCATTTTAAACCTTTACAATATCAAGATTAAGGCCTCAACCTGTGTACCAACTAAATCTATTGAAATACTAACGACAAGGTATTATTAGCCTCCAAAAATGCATAATACAAGTGATAAGAGAGGGACTTTAAGTCCAAGACCGTTGGCTCCTCAATGGATGACTGGGTTGGTGGAGTCGTTCTATTCTTCAAGTCCAAATCCTATTTCTTTTGCGTATAAGTGTAAGATTGTCTAGCAATAAGAGTACTCACCATGTCGTCATACTCGTCAATGCTATCATAGTTAAAGTTCATAATCATCACTGCTAACGCCTCTTCACCAAGTCCCTCCTTAATGGTGCAGTCAAGGTATCTTCATCAATATTATCTATGTCCCATCTCCATGTCAACCAATGCCCTACCCATGGCTAGAAAGAGCCTTCTTAAGATATTAGGAACATCAAAATCCACCTTATAATCAAGAATCATGAAGTATGTTGGGACTATGAAGGAGGACACCTTCACTAAAATATCACACAAAATACCAACCAATTTCTTCAAAGTATGGTCTGTCATCAATAATCTCATCGATGTTGGTTTAGTGTCCACAACCCCAATTGATTGTACACAATGAGCGGCATCATATTTATAATAGCTCTCAAATCATACAATGTTTATGAGAAATTTTGGGACCCAATAATGCAAGGAATGGTGAAAGCTTCGGGATCCTCTTTCTTTCCAGCAAAAGATCGGAAAACAATAGCACTGCAATGGTGCATATTATTAGTTAGCTCAAAACTCACCATCCGCTTCTTCATTACTAAGTCCTTGAACTTTGAATAATCATGCATCTGCTCCAATGCTTCTACAAGAGGGATATTCAAAGACAACTCTTTCAACATAGACATGAATTTATGATATTTCCCTTCTTCTTGCTTCTTCTTCAACCTTTAAGTAAATGACGGGGGAGTTCATGGAATGGGCTTCAAAATTGGCTCGACCTTCTTACCCTTTTCTTTATCAGTTTCAACTCTCATCTCAAATATTTTTTGATATTTGTAATATCTCAACATTAGTCAATGACTTCTTAGTTTTATCAATCAAGACCAATAGTATCATTCTTCACCTCATCAACTACCGGCATAGGAGGATCAGTAGTAACCTTACCACTCTGAGTGGTGATGGCTAGAAAGTGAATGTTATTCTTTGGATTCTAAATGATATTTCTCAATAGAGTACCTAGTTGACACCGATTCAATATAGCCGACATCTGACCAAACTAGTTCTCTAGCTTCTTAATCGCAGTAGCATGCAATTCTACCTTTTGGCTCAGTCCTAAAATATCTTTCTTAATAACCTTAAGGAAACTTTCTTAATTCTCTAAACTTTTAAGAAACTTTGCAAGTAAATCTTCCATCCTCGAATCAGTATTACGGTTCCCCGGCGGAACATATGCACCACTCTTCTCCTTATAGTCATCCTTTCACCTCCAGTCACCATCTCTTTCTACTTCGATCCCTATACATGTCCCCATAATATTTCCAACATTTTTTTCCTTTTCTTGAGTTCTAAGAGTGCTAATTAGGCCCTTGGCTCAAAAACTCTCCATCTCTCTCTATATCTATCCAGGTACTTAGCCTCTTACTCAGAGTCAATCTTATCATGTCTGGACAACTTACTTTACACAACCACTGCATTCATTTTCTTAGCATTCATAGTTGTAAATTGCTTGGTAAATAACCTAATCACCAACCTTAACTATGCAACCTCTTGAACCAATGTATTATCTAGGGCACTCTGCTTACTGGAAGCACCTATAACATAAGTATCGGCTCTACTTTTTGCCTTTTGAATGTTTCCACCCTCGATTGGTATTAGAGACCTGATCTAATATCTCCACAGCTAGCTCCCAACGAAGGCTTATAAAATCTCCACCGATAATAGTATCAATAATAGTTTTGGTGTTCGCATTCAGGGCTCTATAAAATATCTTGAGCAAGTTCCTTCCTCAAATTCTATGATTGGGCACAATCATCAACTTCTTCTTAAACCTCAATCATGTCTCATACAATGCCTTAGAATAAAATTGGCTGAATTTATAAATCTCATCCTTCAATTAAACTATCCTTGAAGGTAGGAAGAGTCGGTCCAAGAATTATTTCCACAACTCATTCCAATTAGTGCTGGACCCATGAGGTAGTTACCCTAACCAAAATGTCACTTTGCCAGTAAAAGAGAATGGAAACATTCTGAGTTTCAAAACTTCTTAACATATACTAGGTAAATTATACGACGTGCAGATCCCAACAAAATTCATGATATGCATGTTGCATCATCAGTCGTCAAACCAACAGACATGCCATTCAGATTAAGCAGCTGAATCATAGCACTCATAATATCAAACTTCACCCCATAGGGTAACTTAGGAGGAATGATAGCTCTTATCTCAATAGGCTCAACATACCCTAAATCTTTCTTCAGATCATCGAACACTGACAAGGAAAAACTGAAGGTGCTTGAGATTTATATGTTCTAGATCTGTCGGTTGTTGCTCAATGCTCTTTTTCCTATCTCACTCTATCCTCTTGAGCTGCACAATGAGAAACAACATCACTCCTCATATTTTCTTCAGCGAATAATTAGGTAATAGTTTTCTCGGCTCTTTCTTGAACACCATGCAGAGGTGGCAAAATTAGATTAGGGTCATCATGAACCCCATGCTCATGTTCTTACATCTTACTATTCTATCTTAAGGTCCACTATAGCTCAATATCAAGTGGGATCAAAAGATTATCTTAACTCTGAGTACTGGTCATACACCGGTGTACGCCCTAAAAATAATAAAGAAATGAAAACCAATAACCTCAACAACCTCAATCAATGAATTTGTTATTGTATTCCCCGACAACAATGTCAAAATTTGATGTCTCCCAAGATTACACCTCCAAGAAGTATAACGCGGTTGCTATTAAATATATGACCCAACAAAGGTTGGGGTTGAACCCACAAGGAATAGACCAAACCTTTATCACTAACTTACAGAAGTAATCAAAAAAGTAAAGAAAAGTAAAGAAAAGTAAACAGGGGTATGCTGTAAGAATAGTAACAGTAGATATAGATCTTGATCGCTTTAGGTTAAAATCAATATGAGATGAATACTAGAATTTTTCTCCCCCTAACTTCCTAACTTTGTAGATTTATCATGCTTTGTCAAACTATCTCAATGCCTTGCATGCAGAATCTAACAAGATCGTATCACCAACCGTCTTGTGAATGCCTTTAGTGAATTTCACTCATCACCTTTTGAGTCTCAAAGTGTCGCCTTACTAACCCTTGTCCTAGATCCTATATTAACTATCTTTTCTTAGGTCTCAAGTTAATTAAATGAAGGTTGATATCTTCAAATTACTGTAATCTTCTTTTCTTAATCTCAATCTCTCTTGTGGAGATAGTGTAGAATACATGCAGTTTCTTAACTTATGCAATTGTTAAGCAAGCAATCAAACTGAAGAAAATCACAATACATGCAAGAACATCTATAAAGAATGACTTTGCACTTCAAAGAATGACTTTGTACTTCCTCTACTTCATCATTTCATTAGGGTTCCCACAACCTTAGTTAGGTGGTTTATCCGCTCATCTTTTCTAGAAAATCCATTGAATTTAGGAAAGAAATCATGTGAATAATCTTACAATAATTTAAGAACAAAAACCAAAATCTCAAATTAATATCCAACCATAAAAATCAAGAACAAGGATTCTAAGATCAAAAGTCGAATCTCAGAATCAATATAATAGAAAAATAAAGAATGTGTAAACTAATAATAAAACATCAATAGGGTATTTATAGAATACATCAAAACTGTGAAAATCTTATCCAAAATGAAAAATAAAAATGAGGTCAGCAACTACCAACGAACCCACTTATCAGTTGTAGGTACTACCTATGGACTCTAGGTGAGTCATAGGTATCAGGATGAATCAACAACTTTGAAACCTTCCACTTGCGGGGGTATCTACGAGGGTCATAGTACCACTTACACCACAGTAAGTCCCTTTGTAGGTATCAGGGCTAAACTTCAGATCTTCTGGAACTTTTTCTATCACTTACGAAGGGACCTATGGAGAATGTAAGTCCCACATACGGCTCGTAAGTGGGTCCATAAGTGGGGCCTCTACATATTTCAAATTCTATTTCTCCACTTTTGCTCCAAAACCTAGTTTTCTGCAACATAAATTCAAAAAATACATCATATCTAACAAAAAGGACCCAAGTACTTGCATATTTTCTGAGTTTAAGCACCGAAAGTACCATAAAACCACGACACATCATTCAAATCCTCATCCTAATGAGAAACAACACTTATAATTCCCTAATATGTTAATCTTTCATGATCCAATAGGCCATGATTGACATACACCCTAGCCTATGGATGGAGAACCATACTTGTCTCACCCCTTTTCACATAAGTGTTACTCTTGCATTCATATTATATAAATCCCCATGTATAAAATAAGTGCAAAAAGGAAGTTTATTTAATAATTTAAACCACCCATCTAACCAATATCAACATTCAAAATAATAGAGTGCGGAAACCTCTACTCCCCAAAACCTGAAGTCATCGTACAAGAACATCTAAAAATAATTAAGTTTGAAAAATAACTAGAGCATCCTAACAATGTAACAAAAGGAAAAGTCTTAGTCCTGAAAAAAGGGAAATCAACATTTAAGAAGACAAAATATTTCCCAAATAAGGTGCTTACCCTTAAAATCAATTTTGAATCACTAACTATAGCCCATGTCGGTGTCAATCGCTGAAAGATGTTTTGTAATCAACAAAAATAAGAGTACATGTAGTATCAGTAGATCAATAAGTAATGGTAAGAATAATAGGCCTATTAACTTAACAATGTACAAGTAATAAATCTAAACAAATATAAAAATGATCATAACAGAACTCCAAACTAATGATATCGTTCAACTAAACATATCATATATCATCACATAATTATAAAACCGCAATTTTACTTTCATAGGCTTTCACACTTAGTCATTATGATGAACAACTCATAATCATTGATAATCATCGTAAGACACCTAATGCATATGTATGAGTGCATGCATGCAAGATGTGTGCATCATCTCTTACATTACAATATATCATATTCGTACAATCTTGGTACCCCATCTATTGTCACAACATATCATATTTGTATCGCTGTGGTACCCAATCCGTCATCTTAACACATTAACATAGTGTAAATGAAATACAATACAATCATTAATCACAAATCATGCTAGAAGGCAATCATAGATATCAAGTTTACAAACAAGCACAATGCCAAGAAAATCTAAGTGCTACAACAAAACTATATCCTACCTTGACTCCTTTGCTTAATGTCACCGCAATGCCATACTTTTTCCCTTTCAATCTTGTTCTTAATCTGAAGAATAATAATATATTTTAATAATTTATTTTTTTAACTAATAGAAATAAAAAATCACTGATTATAATCATAAACTCACGCTATTTCATCATCATAGAATTTTATATATCGTAAACATTATGGATTTTAATTGAATTACCATAAACAATCATAATTCCTGTCCATTAGTGTTTTCTAACACCTTAGAATTATTATATACAGAAATCACAAAGATCCCCATCACTTTTCATCACTTTCCATCAACTAGGGTTGAATTTCAATTTCCACCATTAATTTGTTTATAGTAATTTTTAAATGTTAAACGAAGTAAATTAAAGTAAAAAGTGTAATTACTTACCTTCAAAGATGAAAAACTCCATAAACCCTCTAAAAATCGCCTTCCCTAGAGCCTTATTGCTTTTTCATAAAAGTTGAGAATGAAGATATTTTTTTTATTTTTAAAACTAAAATTCTACTGTACATTACCGTTGTAGTAGAGAATTACTACTAACGCGGTTTGAGCTCTTTTTCCTAGAGGCCGCTGCTGCGATTCCTGTGACCACTACAACGGTATCGATACAGTGGTTACTTTTTCTGTTGCAACAGTTTCAGATAAAAACTTGGGACCTCTCCTTAAGTTTCGTCATTTCATAACACACCCCAAATTTCAATATTGCGAACCAACCCCTCCATGATAAATGCTATAATCAAAGTTCTACAACTCCATTTAGGTGCTAGAAGTTGCTATGATGTCTTATACTTGCTGGATATCTAATTATCACATCAAACCCCACTACTACCAATCACATTAATACCAAATTTCATTTGACTACCACATCATCAAAAATAAGACAAACCTAGACTAACCCTGAATTTCTCAAAAATTACACAAGGGGGTTTTAGGTGCATTTTTTCCCCTCTTATTTGGTGTAATGACAATTTAGATCATTCATTAGATACAAATTTACCACTCATCTTTCCCGAATGTCAACTGGCCCCCAAAATATAATAACTAGAATAGAACGTACCTAAGTCAATGAACAAGTGCAAATACCACTTATGTATCTCCACTTCTATATCCCATATAGCCTATTCAATTATACAATTCCTCTACCGGACCTTCACACAAGGAATAACTTATCTTCTTAAATTCCTCACACCTTAGCTAGAATAATAATCAATTTCCCTTTATGGGATAGATCTTTATCAAATATTTCCAAGTCCTAATAAATAATATAGTCACATCTCCATGGTATTTCTTTAACATTGACACATGAAATACGAGGTAAATCCTGAACATACTAGGGGGTAAGGCAGTTTATGTGCTATCAACTCTACTCCCTTCCATTCAAAGTGTCTAATGTACCTTGGGCTTAATTTTCCCTTCTTGCTGAATCACGTTACTTCGTTCATCGATGACACCTTCTAAAGTACCTTTTTCCCTATCTCAAACTTCATGTCTCTCATTTTGTATCAACATATTTATTCTGCTGGCTTTGAGCTGCTATGAGATTCTCTTAAATGAATCTCACTTTTTCCATAGATTTCTTGAGTATATTAGTGTCCTAAGGCCTTACCTTGAATGCGTCAAACCACCCAATTGGGGACCTACACCTTCTACCATATAAGGCCTCAAAAGAAGTCATGTCAATACTAAAGTGGTATCTATTATTATAGGTAAATTCATACAATGGTAAGTATTTGTCCTACTCTCCCTTAAAGTCTATAATATAAACCCAGTGTATATCATAAAGCACTTGGATAGTCCGCTCAGATTTACCATCAGTTTGTGGGTGAAAAGCTGTACCCAGGTCCAATCTTGAATCAACCTCTGACTAAAACCTTTCCTAAAAAATAGAAGTGAATTGAGTTTCCCCGCCTGACATAATTTACACGGGTACCCCATGTAGCCTTACAATATTCTTAACATAAATCTTAGCCAACTTAGCTATATTATAACTAACTCTTACCGGAAGAAAGTGAGCTAACTTAGTCAACTGATCAACAATGATCCAAATGGAGTCATATTTCCTTAGGGTCTTTAGAAGATCAACTATGAAATCCATTGTTATTCTTTCCTACTTCCATTTTGGAATGGACATTCTCTAAAAAGTACAACTAGGCTTTTGATGTTCGTATTCAACTTGTTGGAAGTTTTGATACTTAACTACAAAATTTACAATGTCATGCTTCATTATTTACCACCAATAGTGTTGCCTCAAGTCTCCATACATCTTTTTGTCACCTAAATATATTGAGTACTTGGAATTATGATCCTCTGCCAGAATGGTTAGAATCAAGTTACTTGAGATACACACAACCGATCTCGGATTGTCAAGGCCCATTCGTCATCATGAATTACCTTTTTGTCTCCCCATGTAACATTTTTTCTTTGAGGTTGTTTATTTTCTTATCTTCAAAATATCTACTCTTAATATGGTCATAAAATATGGACCTATTCTCCACATGTCCCAACACCTTTCCTTTGCTTGTTTCCTATAACCTCAGAAAACCATTAGCTAAATACTTTATCTCTCTCGCTAATAGGAACCTATACACATCCAACAGTGGTAAATCCCTATGCTCATTGGTTTCTGGCTTCGTGCATCCACCACCACATTGGCCTTACCTGGGTGATATAGGATTGAGATATAGTATTTATTGAACTCCATCCATCTCCTCTATCTCAATTTCAAATCCTTTTGGGTGAAGACGTGGTATAAGCTATGATAGTCTGCAAACACCTTACACTTTACCCTAGAGTGATAGTGTCTCAAAATTTTCAAAGTGGACACCGCGAATGCTAATTATAGATCAAGCGTGGATTAGTTCTTCTCATAGGGATTTAGTTGTCTCAAAGCTTAAGTAATCATATTCCAATCCCACATAAATAGATCACCTAAACCCAAACTTGCGGCATCACAAAATACAATAAAATCTTTACCCTCAACAAAGTTTTAAGTTTTGAAAGCTCTTTTCGCACTTGCCATCCCATTCAAACATAACTTATTTTTGAGTTAGACTGGTCATGTGAGAAGCAATGGCAGCAAAATCCTTAACAAACCGGTGGTAGTAACTGGTCAACCCCATAAAACTACATAATATTATCACGTTCATCATTCTGGCCCTATTTTTAGCAGTCTTTACCTTCTGTGGATTTACCATAAACCCTTTTCTAGAAACCATATGCCCCAAGGACACTAAATAAAGCCAGAATTTGCACTTAGAGTACTTATTATACAATAGTTTCTCCTTTAATAACTTCAACATAGTACATAAATGAGCTTCAAGATCTCCTTCACTCATACAATAAACAAGTATATCATCAATAAACACAATAGTGAGGACTTAAATAATCCTTTCATCAAGCTTATGAAAATAGCTAGGGCATTGGTCAAGCCAAAAGACATAACTAAAACTTGTAGTACCTGTAATAAGTTCAGAAAGCAGTCTTTGAGATGTATTCTGCCCTGATTTTGGGCTGATGATAACCTTGCCTCAAAGAAATCTTAGAGAACATTGCATCCCTTTGTAACTAGTCAAATAAGTCATCTATTCTAGGCAATCAATAGTTGTTAAGAATGATCACCTTATTTAATAGGCGGTAATCTATGCACATTCTCATACTATTATTCTTATTTTCATAAACAACATTGGTACACCCCAAGTTGAGATACTTGGGTGAATAAATCCCTTTTCTAATAATTTTTGCAATTGGGATTTCAATTAACTCAATTCTGAAGGTGTCATATGATATGGAGGGATAGGGGTAGAAATAGGTCTGGTCCCTGGATCTAAATCTATACAAAAGTCAACTTATCAATTTGGAGGCATACTTAAAATATATTTAGAAATATTTAAAGAAATTCACATACCATTGGAACTAATCTTATAGGAGGGACTATAGATTTATCTTCCTGAAGTTGGGTTGAAAATGCCCTACATCCCTTTCTTACTAAATTTTAGGCATGAATTGTGGACACAACCCTCACAGGATTAGGCCTAAAAGTAGCCACCCACTCTAATTTCTCTCTCTCAGATATCACTATAGACATGGTCTTGACATAACAACCAATGACATCATAAAAAGAGGACAATCCACTTATTTCCAAAATAACATCAAATTCTTTTATATCTGGAATGACTAAATATGTTAGGGTTTTAAACCCCATGAACATAACCGAACATGCACGCTATAACTGATCAACACACACAGATACCCCGACTACTGTAAAACATACATAAATGTGTTAAGATATTCACAGTCCAAGTCCCAACCCATATAAAATTTCACAAACGCATAAGAAGAGGTGGAATCGACATCAAACAATACAAAATCCATATAATCTTAGACAAGAATAGTACCTGTGATCACCGCATCAGAAAGCTTCCACTTCAAGATGAGCCAAAACTGCATAAAGATGTCATATCACTACCCTAACCTCCACCTCTACCACCCCAATCCCTATTTTTGCCAACTTTTCCTCCACCTTAGTTGTCCTAGTTACCACCCCTTGCTTGGAAACCATACCCACTTTGTGGAAGACCCCTACTATTTCCTCAACCACTACGACCTACTGGAACTAGGGCAGTAGAAGCTGGTTGTTGAGTCAACTAAACTTCAAATAAGAAGTTAGGTCAATATCATTTGAAGTGTCCCAAACCTCCATACTCAAAGAATTTGGGTCCAAAAGTAGGCCTCTGAACTAAAGAAGATGACAAAGTATAGCTGCCGGCTCGAAAAGACTGGAGGTAACCTTAAATGGGCTTCTTGTATATATTGGCACAATTGTTGGTAGGGCTTAGAAGAGCCACGACCCTTTGAGAAAGTACCCCTGATTGGCTCGGGGTCTGAGCCTTTTTATCTTATGCTTTTACCTCTCTTTTTTATCAAGTGCTTCAACCTTCTTGGAAAATTCAAGAACATCCTAAAAATACGTACCAGACACATCCACTAATAAAGTATCCAACTAAATCCGTAACTCAGTCCCTTCACAAAGTACCTAATCTGCTTATGTTATGAGGTAATCAAATGTAGTGCATAGTATGATAAAGTATAAAACTTTATCTTAAATCCCTCCACGAATATGTTACCTTACTCCAACGTCAGAACACATCTTTCTTCTGATCACAATAAGTTTAGGGAACATATTTATCAAGGAATACATTTTGAAATTGAGTCCAAGTGAGTGAAGGTAAGGCAACCGTACACTCTACGAATGACCTCAACCATTTCTTGGCTTTGTTTTGTAGCTAAAAGGAAACAAAATCCACACCATAATTTTCAACAACACATCTTGTGCAAATGTTTGTGACAATCTATTAAGAACTCAAAAGTATCTTTTAAATCTGTACCTTTGAATACTGAGGGCTTCATCTCCATAAACTTACAAAACAACCTATGGTCGTCATCAAGCATCACTGGTCCAAATACCTGGTTGGGATACAACCCTATTTTAGAGCCTACATTAATCCTTATTATGTCATAACCCAAGACTGCCCCTTAGTCGTAATATGATGTTTAGAGTCATAAGTGACCCCAAGCTAATCCATGGCCTGACATAATACCAAGAATACTGAAGAGATAATAAGGTACTGGGTAAAAACTAAACTAAAATAAACTAATACAATTAATAATAATCAACATCAGTACTGAATATCAAAGCTAAGACTGTCTAAAATACTCAACAAGATAAAATAATAACTATTTATCTATTTGAAAACCTCTAAATCATATAAGTTATTGGGACATGACCTCAACTAACTCCAATTATCTGAAACTAAATAAAGGTAAACTCCAATTGTCTAAAACTAAATAAAGGTACTGAAAATAAATACTAATAATTAGTCCTCAAATGATTAGGACTCACCAAATACTGCTATTCATATGGCAAAGAACTATGCTAAGCGCGATCTGGATGTTGAGTGCTAGAGCCTATATTATAAGATAATATAACACAGGAAAAGTATACAATCAGTACTTTGAATGTACTAAGTATGTGAGATGGGAAATATCTAATGTAAACTGAAAATGATGCATGTAACATGGTGAACTGAGTGCAAGACCAAGTTAAAACATGTACTGTAGGATAAGCTGAGTAACTGAATACAAGGTCATGTGAAATCTAAAATTGAAATGTAAACTGTGGACTGTGGGAGATAACATTAATCGACATACCCCAATCTTAGCTGACTGGGGTCCAACTTGTAACGTAGTTGGATGGGTGTTCTGTACCTTTCTAAGGGTACTAACACTGACTGGCGTAGATCCTCTAAACTGATGTCTAAAAGGACTAAGTGTTAGTCACGATATGGCGGGTGACTATTTGTAACCTACGGTGGCTCCGTAGTTAGGGAACTTAAGGACTTTTACTAAAGGGCTCAACTTAAACTGACGGGTGATCCCTCATCCCTGCATTCACTCGGTGCAAAGTACTACTCCCAACTAAAAGATACATCTAACTCATATTCTCAAAATAATAGTATTATGAAAATAACAAGATATGAATAATCTGAAGTAATCAAGAACATGTAAACTGATGTATGCATGAATTCCTAGGTATAGGGCATTCATAACCCACCAACTCTTAAGAATATAACTATGTATGACAATATTAAAAGTTGAACATGATAGGAATTTCATAATTCAAACCCCAAAATCAACAATTTATCAATATAAAGAGAATTTCATGATATTGAGTATGGGAAGATTCTTAAACTTATGGAGAAACATATATCCATGATTTACTTCAAGAAATAAACTAATTTTTTTTAAACTCATGTTTCCCATGGAAAACCTAAGCTTAAAGGGTAAATTAAACTTAAGAATTTGAGTAGTCTTTAGGACTCAATGGGTCGAAGGATCCCATAGATGAAATCCCATATACCTGGAGATGGAATCCTTGAAGAACGCTCTAGAATTGGAGTTAAATTTAAGAACCCTAATTTTGCCTTTGGAGAAGGTTAATCGCTTCTTTTCTTATTTGAAGTTAAGTGTCAGGTGAAATTCGGAGTAATGAGGACTTAAGGGAATATTAATCCCCAATAATAAGCCTTGAAATACCTAAAACGACGTAGTTTTGGGGTTAAAAGAGTTGAAAAAAAAACAAAAAGGCCCACTAAGAATGGGAAAGAAATTTTTGGAAGCAGTCGTGACGACTCAGGCTATGAATCATTTGGTCTGACCACGACTCAAGTCCTAGAGTCGTGACCAGAGGACCTAAATTTTAGTTCCTAACTATTATGAAAATGACTTCTTTTTATAAATCGTTTAGTCTTACCACTAGTCGTCATGAAGAGTCGTAGTCAAGGGGCTGAATTCTTTTGGTTTCTTCATTGCCGTGATGACGAGTCTTCCTAACGACTCATATATTTTGACAATGAGTCATTATCAGAGGTGTCATCACTGGCAGCTTTGACAGTGCCTCAAAATTTTTTCCATAACCTTCTGTCTCGATATCGAATTAAGGCGAGACTGGTGGCATTGGAAATCTAATTCAATTATCTGTATCTTGGTGGGTCTAGAGCTCAAAAACTTGGGGTATTACAATATCTCAACCCATGGGATCATTCATCCGTGAATGAAAACTAGCTAAGCTAAAGTACTAAGGGAAAGCTAAAATTCCCACACAGAACTCTTACGAGCTAAACAATGAATTGATAACTGAATCTATAACTGATATATGGACTGAACCAAACTCATGAATGCATGTTATGACATGAAAATATATGGATGTTTCGAGATTGAAAGAATTAATTAATTGAAACTATTACCTCAAGTTAGGACTGAGCTCAAAGAGAAAAGGTGAGGGTACTTAGTCATCATATCTACCTCTTCTTCCCATGTAGATACCTCAACTGAATTATTTTTCCATAAAACCTTTACCAAGGCGACCTTTTTATTCCTCAGCTTATGAATATGAGGATCAATAATCTCAACTGGAACCTTTTCATAAGGAATACTATCTTTCCCACCCAAACACTCTATAGGAACGACCCATGCTGGGCTCACTAATGTATTTCTTTAACAAGGAGACATGGAAGACTAGATGCACTGATGCTAACTCTGTCGAAATCTCCAACTCATAGACTACATTACCATAATAACTCAAAACTATATAGGTACCATCATTACAGGGACTAAGTTTTCCCTTTATACCAAATCTCTTCACCCCTTTCATAAGCAAAACCTTAAAGTAGATAGATCACCAATATCAAACTCAAGCTCCCTTCTCCTTATATTAGTATAGGATTTTTAATAACTCTGAGTAGTTTTCAAGCTTTCTCTAATCACCTGAAATTTTTCCATCTCCACATGTACTGAATCTGGCCCTATCTAAATAGCTTCTCCAACCTCAAACCTACTAATAGGATATCTACACCTTCTACCATGCAGTGCTTCAAATGAGGCTATCTGAATACTGGAGTGTAGTTGTTAATATAATTAAACTCAATCAAAAGAAAATGATCATCCCAACTACCCTTGAAATCAATCACGCACACCCTTAACATATCCTCTAAGCTCTGAATGGTCCTCTCTGCATGAACATATATCTATAGGTGAAAAATCATACTAAGATGAACTTGGGAACCACGACCCTTATGAAAAGTCTTTCAAAATCAAGAGGTAAAATGGGCACCTCTATCTAAAATAATGGTCAAAGGGACTCTATGAAATTTCATCAACTTCCTAATATAGAGATTAATATAATCTTCGGCTGAATATGAGGAGTTAACTTGCAAGAAGTGGACTGACTTAGTCATTCGGTCCATGATAACCCAAATAGAATCATGTTGTTAATGAGTATGAGGTAATCCTGTAATGAAGTCAATATTCACCACTTCCTACTTCTAAGTAGGAATTCTGATTTCTTGAAGCACACCAACAGGTCTCTGGTGTTCAACTTTAAACTACGGGCAATTTGGACACTTAGCCATAAATTCTTCAATATCCTTTTTTGTGACATTCTACCAGTAGACTTCCCGCAAATCACGATACATCTTATGGATCCTAGGTTAATATAATATCAAGAAATGTGAGCTTATGCTAACATCCATTGTCTTAAGTCATCCATATTTAGAACACACATTCTGCCCTGACAGTGAAGAATACCATCTCTCCCTTGGGAGAAAAAACTCAACCTTCTAACTTTGAAATTCTTTTTTTTAACCTAAGCAAAATGGATCACTATCTTGGTTTTCTTTCACCTCAACTACCAATGAAGATTCCAAACCATTCTAAACCAAGACATTACCTTTGGTAGAATCAACCAATCAAACTCCTAACCTAGTAAACTGGTCAACCTCATAAACTAACCCTTTTTTCTCATCCTCAATGTGAGAAACACTCCTTATAGACAATCTTCTAAGGGCGTTAGCCACAACTTTATCCTTACCCAGGCGGTACAAGACACTCATATTGTAGTCCTTAAAAACTCTAGACACCTTCTCTGATGAAGCTTTAGATCTTTCTATCTGAACACATACTGAACACTCTTTTGATCAATGAACACATCAACATGAACCCCATAAAGATAATGCTTCAAATCTTTAAGGTAAAAATGACTGCTGCAAACTCAAGATTATGAACCAAGTAGTTCTACTCATGAGGCTTGAGTTGTCTAGAGGTATATGATATAACCTGGTCCCGTGGTGTTAGCACACAGCCATGTCTAAATCTTGAAGCATCACAATAAACCATAAAACTATTTGAAACCTCTAGTAGATTCAAAACTGGAGCAGAGGTAGGTTGAGTTTTCAACTCTTAAAACCTCTTCTCGGAAGAATCGAACCATTAGAATTTGACTTTCTTCTGAGTCAGTCTGGACATGGGAGAAACAATAGAGAAAAATCCTTCAACAAACCATCTGTAGTAACTGGATACACCTAAGAAACTCCTAATATCTGATGGAGAGATGGGTCTAGTCAAGTTCCTCACAGTTTTGGTCTTTTGAGGATCAACTCGAATGTCTTCACTAGAAATAATATGAACAAAGAATGCTACTGATTTTAACCAGAATTCACACTTGCTGAACTTAGCGAATAGCTACTGATATTTAAGACTCTGCAAGACAATCCTTAAATGGTCTGTGTGTTCACCCTCTCTTCAAGAATAAATGAGGATGTCATCTATGAAGACTATAACAAATATGTCCAAGGACTGCTTGAACACCCTATTCATTAAGTCCACAAAAGGTGTAAGAGCATTCGTTAGTCCAAAAGATATGGTAATAAATCAAAGTAACTATATCGAGTTCTGGAGGCCATTTTTTTAAGGTTACATTCTCTGATCTGAGTTGATGATAGCCGAATCTGAGGTCTATTTTAGAGAAATAATTAGTACCCTAAAGTTGGTCGAGAAAATCATCAATCCTGGTGTTGGGATACTTATTCTTGACTGTGACCTTGTTAAACTGAGATAGTTGATGCACATTCTGAGAGAATCATCTTTTTTGCGCATGAAAAGAATTAGAACACCTCATGGAGAGACTTTAGGCCTGATAAAACCCTTATCTAGGAGATCCTTCAATTGTTCCTTTAATTCCTTAATCTCGGATGGAGCCATTCTATAAGGTGAAATTGAGATAGACTAGGTATCTAGAAGGAGATCTATTTTGAAGTTAATTTCTCGCTTGGGAGGAACTCCAGGCAGATTTTTAGGAAACACTTTTTGAAATTTATTTACTACCGAAACTGGCTCAAAACTCGGGGTTTTGGACCTTAATTCCTTGACTCAAACAAGATGATAGATGCACCCTTTGGAAAACATTTCCTTGCCTTAAGGAAAGAGACAAATCTACCTATAAGCATTGAGGTACTACCCTTCCACTCTAAGACTGGTTCATTTGGAAAATGACATTGGACTACTCATTTTCTATAATTGACTTAGGCATAGAAAGACTGGAACCAATCCATGCCAAGAATAACATTAAAATCTATCATGCCTAACTGTACAAGGTCAATTGAGGTGATGTTTTTGGATACTGTGATTGCTCAATTTTTGTATACCCGTCTGGCTATGAATGAATTACCGACTGGAGTAGAAATTGAGAAGGGTTCTGTGAGGATTATGGGGCTGAAACCAAAATCTACTGCTATATAGGGAGTCATGAAGAAAAGTATGGCTTTGGGATCTAACAATGCATAAACATGATTATGAAAAACTTGCAACATACCAGTGACCACATCAGGAGAACCCTCCTGATCCCGTCGATTCTAAAGAGCATAGAACCTGTCCTGACGATGTCCACCAGTTGCACTAGATATGGCACCCTGCTGATCTGGGTGACCTACTAAAGTGGCTGAAGAGTTACATTAGCTTTGCTGATGAATATCTTTACCGCTCTACAAAGCTACTAGGCATTTCCTTAATTTGTATCCTTACTTACCACACCTAAAACAACCATCACTACCTTTCATACACTCACCCTTGTGGTTCCTACAACATTTCATACAAATTGGATTAGTACAAACACTATTCACACTACCCTGGGACTTGGAGCCTGCCACTCTATCATGAGTATCCTATCTGAACTTAGGTACTGGAGCACTAGCACAAGATGGAGATGGAACTAAATAAAGGTACTGAAAATAAACACTAATAATTAGTCCTTGAATGATAAGGAATCACTGGATACTACCGCTAATATGGCCCAAAATTATACTAAGTGTAATCTAGATGCTGAGCGACATAACCTAAATTATAAACAATATAGCACAGAAAAAGCATGTGATTGGTACTTTAAATATACTGAGGATGTGAGATGGGAAATAACTAATGTATATTTAAAGTAAATATAAGTTTAATCACTTTTTTTTTTGTTTGAAGTTAAGTGTCAGATGAAATTTTGAGTGATGAGGTCTTAGGGGAATATTAACCCCCAATAATAAGCCTTGGAATACGCAAAACGATGTGGTTTATGGTTAAAAGAGTGGGAAAAGACCAACAAACCCCTTTAAAAATATGAAGGAAATTTTTGGAAGCAGTCGGGATGACTCAGGCTACTACTCATTAAGTCTGACCACGATTCGTGGCCTGGAGTCCTGAAAATAGGACCTAAATCTCGATTTCTCACCGTTATGACAACAACTCCTTCTGACGACTCGTATGGTCCACGAGTCTTCATAAAGAGTCATAGTCAAGGGGATGAACTCTTTTGGTTTCTTCACTGCTGTGACAACGAGTCTTACTGACGACTCGAATAGTCTGACAATGAGTCATCGTCGGAGGCATCTTCACTGTCATCTTTGATAATGTCTTAGAAATTTTTCCATAACTCCTGGTCCCTCTATCAAATTAATGCGAGACCAGTGGTGTTGGAAAGCTAATTCAATTATCTATCTCTTGGTGGGTCTAGAGCTCAAAATCTTGAGGTATTACAATATCTCCCCCCTTGGGATCATTCATCCTCAAATGAAAAGTAACTAAGTTGAAGTACTAGGGGAAAGCTGAAATTCCCACACTAAACTCCATTGACCTGAACAATGAACTGGTAATTGAATCTATAACTGATATATGTACTGAACCAAACTCATGAATGCATGTTATGACATGAAAATAACTAGATGGCTTGAGATAGAAAGAATTAATTAAAGGGAAACCATTACCTTAAGTTAGGACTGAGTTCAAAGAGAAAAGATGGAGGTACCTGGTTATCATATTTGCCTCTACTTCCCAAGTAGCCCCCTTAACTGACTGATTTCTCCATATCACCTTTACCAAAGTGACCTCCTTATTCCTTAACTTATGAATCTGACGATCAAGGATCTCAACTGGGACCTCTTTATATGAGAGACTATCTTTCAGGTCCACACTCTCTAAAGAAATGACTGATGTTGGGTCACCAATGTATTTCTCAACAAGAAGACATGGAAAACTGGATGAACTGATGCTAACTCTATCGGCAACTCCAACTCATAGGCTACATTACCATAACGACTCAAAACCTTATGGGGACCAAAATAATGGGGATTTGTATTTCTATTCTTACCAAATCTCTTGACCTCTTTCATGGGCGAAACCTTCAAGTAGACAAATCTACCAATATCAATCTCAAGCTCCCTTCTCCTCACATCTGCATAAGATTTCTGACGACTCTGAGCAGTTTTCAACCTTTCTCTAATCTATTGAATGTTTTCCATCGCCTTATGTACTAAATCTACCCCTATCAAAGCAGCTTCACCAACCTCAAACCAACCAATAGAAGATCGATACCTTCTACCATACAGTGCTTTAAATGGGGCCATCTGAATATGGGAGTGGTAGTTGTTATTATAAGAACACTCAATCAAAGGAACATGATCATCCCAACTAACCTTGAAATTAATCATGTACTCCCTCAACATGTCCTATGCGGTCTGAATGGTCCTCTCTGCCTGACCATCTGTCTGTGGGTGAAAAGTCATACTGAGATAAACTTGGGTACCAAGACCCTTATGAAAAGCCTTTCAAAATCGAGAGGTAAACTGGGTACCTCTATCTAAAATAATGGTCAAAGGGACTCCATGAAACTTCACAAAATTTCTAAGATAGAGTTTAGCCTAATCTTCGATTGAATCTGAGGTGTTAGCTGGCAAGAAGTGGACTGACTTAGTTATTCGGTCCACGATAATCCAAATAGAATGAAGTGGTCAACGGGTACGAGGCAACCCTATAATGAAGTCCATATTCACCACTTCCCACTTCCAAGTAGGAATGCTGATTTCTTGAAGCATGCCACCAGGTCTCTGGTGCTTAACCTTAACCTACTAATAATTTGGACACTTAGCCACATATTTTGTAATATCCTTTGCTAAAGTGGGGGTGTTAGGGATTCTTTAATTGGGAGTTTAGAATCGAAACTTTACTTGATGTTATGATCTCTCCGTATTTATTATTGATGTTATTTATTTATGATCTCTCCGAATTTATTATTGATGTTATTTATTTCTAATCCTGATCGGCCGATGATGTTTATCAGTATGTGTGGTTGCACTAATGCTACAATTACTATAACTCCGCTTGGGGGTATAGCCATGGTGCAGGTTAGCTGGAGCTTCTAGAGAAGCAATGCCGATCACTCAGCAGCAGCTCCTACTATTTCCATTCTGCATGGATTATGTATCGTAGATGTCCCCATACTCCTTGTCTAGTACTCTTGTACTGATTTAGGTTAGATATAGATATATCATAGATATAGATTATTAACTAAAAAAAATTTCACTAGCTTTCATTGATATTCTACGTGCAGAAGTAACTTTCACTCAGCTAAAACATGGTTCGGTCAAAAAGTAATACATGTTGAATGTCAATCACCTACCACTCCAATTTGAGGGCGTGACACTGCTTAATTCTTTATGACCTGCTTTGGTTTACGACGGGTAGAATTGATTAATTTCTTTTAGTTTCTTTTGTGTAAAATCTGATAATAATTTATTCATTTTCATAATATAAATTATATACAAAACCCATAAAGAAGTCTATAAGAAATACCCAACCAGAAGGAAGCCGGGGCCAGGGGAAGGAGTGGTGGTGGCCGTGGTGGAGAGCAAAAATAGTACTCCCTCCGTTACTTTTTTACTTTGTCACAATTTGCTTTATGACTAATTTTTAAAGTTAAACAGAATTTGAATAATTCAATATTTTAAATTAAAATCTTGGTGTTGAAAAACTATATAAAAATACTAAAAGTTGATGTCCTCATATTAATATGATGAAAAATAAATCTTAAAATCTTAATCAAAGTTCAAATCTTTTAACTCTAAAAAAGCAAAATGTAACAAGTAATACGAAATGGCGGAAGTGGCTTGATTAGTGTTGGCCAACTGCAAACATGATAAACTATTATCGATGGTACTTCACTAGAACTTGGGGCTTGGGCATATTGATAACATCAATGTATCCCAACGATCAAGAAATTAGGCATAAGCGTTCACAATTCGAGTTCCATGTGGGCATTAAAATACAACCGAATTAATTAAGGAGCATATTATATAGACTAACGGGAAGAAAATAAGAAAATTGGAACATCAATTAATGAGACATCATAAAATAGTGTGACAGTCAAGAATAACCATTTTTTCAGCTTTAAATAATTGAAAAAATAACTACTTGAAGGGTCTTCCTTCAAGAATAACCATTTCCAACTCAGTTTACTTTGTTACTCAGTTTTATTTAATTTTAAAAAGTAAACTCATTTCTAATACTTCAATTTAATGCAGTGTTGTGATAATGGTAGGAGAAGAACACCTAATGAAGTTTTAAAGGAGAACTCGAATTTGGAGCGAGCAAAGGTTGACTCTTTTAATTACAGTGATGATATTGTCCACTTTGGCCAAACTTGTACAGTTTTCTCCAAAAGTCTCACACCATTGAAAAATCCTACACCTTATATGTACAGTTTTCAGCTATCAATTAGGGACTTTGTTTGCATATCCAACAATCTCTTCCTCAAACTAAGTTCCACATGGCCCATCACCATGATTCGTGGGTCACCGAGATACACTATGTGCCACTCACATGGTCTGAGTATTTTGTGGCAACCGAAGCCCATAACCAGCTTCTTCTTGCGTGTGCATCTCTAAGCTCATACATGCAAGCAAACTGAACCTCACACCACATCATCACTCAGCCACATCACCATACTCATCCCCCACCAAACTATGACTCTGATGTCAATTGTTGGGTTCAGTCAATCTAAAGATACTATTTCATGGTGTAATATTGTCAGTCACTTTGGATCAAACCCATACAACTTTCCAAAAATCTCCACGTCATTAAGAGATCTTACACGTTAATGTTGCTTCCCATGAGATCTCACTACCGGTTGATTCCTTTTTCTCACGACAGTTACTATCACATGCATATCGAGTATTATGACGATCATGATATTTAGAAATTATGCATGAGGGAATCGAACCAAGTCAAGGTGAGCAGGAAGCTAATTAGCCAGACGCATTTCGACCACTCAACTAATAGAACTTATTTAAGGCATAATTTGTGTTTATATTATGAAACGAAAATAAAAAGTTATGCTGAACGAAAATTATTTGTTATTTCAGTGTTAGGATATTTTCGTTCACTTACTTTTTTTTATATAAAGTGTTGTGATAAGAAAAAAATTAAAGACCATTAAATTTATGTAAAACTTACATAAATTTCAACAAGTTTATCTCTAATTACTCTTTATTCCTACTTTTTGCTAAATTACAAATGATCCTTTATTTTACAATTTTTGAATACATAATTAGCATCCGAATACATAATTTTGAAGTTGAGATACATAATTTTGAATTTAAGAATATAACAGTTTGTTACTCCATTTTGCTCGAATACATAATTAGCATTCAGATACATAATTTTAAAGTTGTGATACATAATTTTGAAACTGAAATGCATTCATTAATGAAATTATTTGATCGAGATACATAATACATTAATTAGACCAAAGGGAGATATATAATTAAAATTATGTATTCGAAAATTTATGATTTTGTTGATGTATTGACTTTTTTAAAAATAAGGGAGGGGGGGGGGAAGGGGAGGGGGTGTTAGGTAATTAATAAAAAGGGTAGAAATTTTATGTAATTTAGAAAAAATAAGTTGTGATGTTATGTAATTTTTTTCTAAATTTATTGTAAAAATCAAAAGCCCACACAAAAATTGGGGGTATTTGTGTGAATGACCATTGAATATGTACGTACCTTTGTTGCAAATTGAAAATTCTAGTTAGTTTTTGTGACTTTTGTTGTCTCAAAAGTTTTTGGTTCCACAATGTTCAAACTTTCTAATCAAGTTGGAATAAAGCTCAACCTAATAATTCAAATATTATACTAATTGCTTCTAAAAAAGAATTATTAAAACTTGCATTATGGAAATGTGGATCCAAGATTGAGACAATGGTCACATGAAATATTGTGAAAAAAGAAAAAAAGATCTTTAGTAGGGACAATATGATATCTCCATTAGATAGATAAACTTATGCTAGTTTGGCATATAATTGTTAGTGTACTTCTAGTTGGATAGCATCCAATTGCATTTAACCTCAAGTGGGTCGAGTCTACTAGAAGAAAAAAAGGTTTCTTAGTTATCATACATTTGTTTTTTATTGGTTTAACATAAAAGTCTATATTATTTTATTCCCTTTTTTATTTTCTTTTGGATGTGGTAGGTTTGGTAGAAGAAAGTCTTATTTAACATGTTCTCATTTGATACGTGGGATCTAGAAATCATAATTTTGAGATATAGTTTGAGATTAATTTTATTTTATATTTAATTTAAGATATTAGTTAATTTTGAGATTATTTCATTCACTATTTATACTAAAATTATTATCCCATATAAAAGATTAGATAAGATAATTGTTAAAATTATTATTTTATGTGGACTTAACATCAACTTTTTATTATGTTAAAGTAAAACGGACTGATGTTATTAGTTGGTGGACAAGACACAGGTCGTGTGTTTATGCGAATTCCACATGGGCATGCATTCATTTCATGCTATTGGTGTGGGCTGGCAATAGTGTAGGCCTGTAGTAGACCTGTGAGCCCATAATGGGGGGCGCACTAGGTTAAGACTTTTAAGCCTATAAGTATAAGGCTAGGTCACCTCTCCTGGCTTTAACATAAGACGTATTCCCATAAGCTGTCAGCCTTCATAAACAAAGAAGAGGAAGACTCAGCCTTGTTCGTCTTCGGTTACATGATACAATGGCGGACAAAGGTACGTACCTTTCCTCTCGTATACTCCGCTACTTTATAGGTGTTCTTGATTTATTTAAATATATGGTGTGTTTCTCTATAAATCTAACACTTGGTATCAGAGTTTTTCACATAGATCTTGAACCCCATTACTCAATTCATGAGAAAAATAATGATTATAACGCACTCCTTCTTAAACCTAAATCTGAAACAATTTCTCTTTTTCTTTTGGCTGCTAACTTCGTTTCAATTGCTGCACACTACTTTATTCCATATTAAAAAAAAGGTTGTTGGTAGGAATTTGATGGGATTTCGAATTAGACTTTAATAATATTATTGCACAGGAAAGTGTTATGCGTTCTGTAATGTAATGAGAGGATTGAATTCGGGTTCTATAGTGTGATTAATAGATGAATCACTATTTGTTGTGGCATAGTTGCCCAGTACACCATGCCCGACAGTCCTGACCAAAATAGTGTAGTCGAAAGACAAAATCATACTTTAAAAGACATGATGAGAAATATGATGAGTAAATCTAACTTACCTGAGTTCCTCTGGGGTGAAGCTATTAAAACATCCATGTACATTCTTAATCGTGTCCCTTCCAAGTCAGCCCCTAAAATTTCTTTTGAGTTGTGGGCCAATAGAAAATTCAGTTCAAATCATTTTCGAGTTTGGGGATGCCCTACGAAGGTAAAGATATATAACCCTTCAGAAAAGAAAACTGAACCTAGCTCATTCTAAAGGATACAGGTTTTACTGTCCTACAAGGGGAATCCGAATAGTTGAATTTTAAAATGCAAAATTTCTTGAATTTGGGACTGTTGTATGAAACTAAGAATTCATTGAACCAAGTATTTAATATGAAAGATCTAGGAGAGGCATCATTTGTTTTGAGCATTAGGCATTGTTGATCATATTTTGAAAAAAATTTAGATGAAAAATTGTAAGACCGGAGATATCCTTGTGGTGAAAGGTGATAAGTTAGTCTTCACTTGTGCCCGAAAAATAATTTTGAGAAAGATTCTATGAAAGATGTGTCTTATCCAAGTTTTTTTCCGCTGTATTTTATGTTTATAGAGTGTTAATTTTATTTTATTTTTGATATTGGCTGAAGTAAAGTCGGCTAAATTAAAGCCTTCTTAAGAATGTGTTATGTTGGCTATGTTAGTAAAGATTCAATCATTTATTTAGTTTCATATGCTTAGATTAAATAATATAAAAAATTATTTATTTTATGAAATTTAAAAAATTTAAGTTATTGTTTATAAAAGATGTCGAATACAATTTATTTATTCTATTTGAATTTGATTTCATTTGAATTGTAACTAAATCAGATTTATAATATTTTTAATTGTGGTTACTTACTGCGTCACATGAGCAAATTAAGCAATGGCATGTTGAATTTCTGAGATTGAATTTGTTTTGTAAATTAGGATAAATAGTGTACATCAAGGTGACCTATTGACTTTGGTTTATGAGGTCTGATCGTGGGGGTTAGTACTATAGTAGATACACTGCGATTGGACAATAGATGAGACCCTTTGTCAAATATCTACAAGATTGTGGAATCTATGGGTCTTTTAGGATCATTATGGCATTGGTAGCCCATTTTGATCTTGAGCTACATCAGATGGATGTAAAGATAACCTTTTTGAATGGTGATCTTAATGAAGAGGTTTACATAGAACAACCCCAAGGTTTTATTGGTAAAGGTAGTGAGCATCTTGTGTGTAAGTTGAAGAAATCTATCTATGGATTGAAGTAAGCTTTTCGACAGTGGTACTTGAAGATCAAAGAAATTATCACAACTATGAGATTTGTGGAGAACAAAATTGATCATTGCATCTATCTCAAGATTAGTGAGAGTAAGTTCATCATTCACACTTTAATATTGTTTGATTATATTAAGGCTTTTTGTCTTACGTGTTGGCTATGTCTCATATAGATAAGATCATATTGTTGTTTTATTGGATCTTTATTTTGGAGACATATATGATATATCATTCTACCTTATGAATTTTTCTGATTGTTGCACCATGTAATATGTTGCATATGTTGAAACTTGAAAATCAAGATTTTTTGGTGGAGTACATGTTGTTTTAGTACTCACATATGTTGTAACAAAAAATTGTACTGACAATTTTTCTATGGTTCACATGTTGATTTTAAACGTACATATCAATATGAAAAATCGTTTGAAGGACTAACAATGAAATGGCCTCGATTTGGAGTCCGTGTTGGCTATTTTTTGCTACACTACCACATTATTTGATTTATGTCTACAAAACTTCAGTGTTAGTAATTGTGGATTGGTCTTGTGTTGTTGGTTGATGCAAGTACTGTTGCAGTTCAACCGTGATGTTTTGCTTGACTAAACTATGTTGGAGATGTCGTTCCACCAATAAATGTTTATGGCCACTGTCTATTCAACCCGAGAGTCATTTTCATAAAAATAAATTTTCCAAAATTTTTCTTTAAAAGTTAGCGTTGTCCAAGTGGGAGAATGTTAGAATTATTTATTTTATGTGGACTTAACATTAACTTTTTATTACGTTAAAGTAAAACAGACTAATGTTATTAGTTGGTGGACAAAACACAGGTCATGTATTCATGCAGATTTCATATGGGCCTATATCCATTCATATTATTAGTATGGGCTAGCAATAATGTAGGCCTGTAGTAGACTTGTGAGCCCATAATGGGGGGTGCATTAGGTTGAGGATTTTAAGCCTATAAATATAAGGCTAGGTCCTCTCACCTGGCTTTAACATAAGACGTATTCCTATAAGTTGTCAGCCGTCATAAGCAAAGGAAAGGAAGACTCAGCCTTGTTCATCTTCGATTACGTGATACAATGGCGGACAAATGTATGAACCTTTCCTCTCGCACATTCCACTACTCTATAGGTGTTCTTAGTGTATGTGAATCTATGGTGTGTTTCTCTATAAGTCTAACAATAATCTCATGAGATATTCTTACGCATTCCATTTCACATAAATATTACGTCTATTTTATATTATATTTTATATGATAGTATTTAACTAGGTAGAGTGTTTGAGATGTAATTTAACTTATATATTTATATAATAATCATAGTGAGAAAGAGTATGAAATAGTGGTTGAAAATTTTATCTGATAGAGAGGTGTCATATATTAAATTTAATATCCTTGAATAGTCTAATGAATCTAAATCTTAAGAAAATTAAATTAAAGTCACATACAAATGGATGGTTATCAAATACTTTAGTACAATGCAAAATTAAAAGATCCAATAATATATTATTGATATGATAAAAATTCATTTCTATTTTTCCAATTGTAATTTAAACTTTCTATTCGATTCTCGCTTTGGAGTCCTAATTAATTTGAATTTATACTACATAAAATATATTAAGGAATGAAATTCTCCATCAAAGTGCAGAGTATCTAATTTCGAAGCCACCATTTAAGTCATACGAATAGTGCTTAGAAATTTGCAAAGTCAACCTATTCCTGAACAACTTCAGACATACGTTTTCTGACGTTACATATATAAAGAAGTTGATTAATTGCATAATTATTCCTTGATTGATTTAATTCAATACACTTTTAGTTAAGCTTAGCCTGTTAGTTAGAGACTGATTAGTTAGTTAGAGATAATAGACTTTGTTAGTCCACTCATAGCCAACTCATTATAGTGGATGAGAATTGTATATATATGCATCACTGATGCATTTGGTCATAACAAGTGGAGATATTTTCAATAACTGCTTCTCTCTGATTTCCTCTTCATCTTTGTTCATTCTTCCCCAAACTATCTTAAATTCACTACTGGCATTGCTAAATTGATGAAATTTAGCATGGTATTAGAGATATAATTGGACGATTCTCTTCGTGGATTTGTTGAGAATCAGGACTTTTTGTCTTTGCATTTTCTTCATTATTCTTCATAGAATTTGTGAATTAAAATTCAATGACGACAACCGAAGGTCATGAACATGGTTTACCTTCTCAGAATCCACAGGATACTACTTCAGAAGCATCTCTCGACCACAATCACCAGTTTTATCTATATGCTTCAGATGCACCCAGCTCACTTTTAATTGGAATTCAACTTGTAAGTATGGAGAATTACAGTATTTGAAGTCGTGCAATGTCACTCACATTGTCGGAATAAAATAAGGTCATATTCATAGATGGATCAATCAAACGTGATACCTATGATCTTTCTCATTACGGTCAATGTGATCGATGTAATGCTATATTAGTTTCATGCATTTTGGGAAATCTTGCGAAAGAATTGTTCACTGGCATTCTATTTTGCATGCATATCTCATTTGGGAGAAGTTAAAGGAGCAATTTGATAGAGTCGATATATTGAGAATCTATCAGTTGCATAAGGAGACTTTCAACTTGGCACAAGGTACATCTTTCATTTTTGCATATTACATGAGGTTGAAGGACATATGGAATGAATAATATGATTCCATTATCCCACCTATACCCTACGATTGTGATAAGTCATGGGAATCTATAGAGCAGCTTCAATATCAACGTTTACTTCAATTTTTAATGGGACTCAATGACAGATATAGCCTAGCTAGGAGCTAAAACCTTTGGGAATCTAACCTACCTAGTGTCAATCAACGCTTATGCATACTAATTCAAGATCAAAGTCAATGAATGTTCGCATAAAGTAACTATGCACTGATAGATCATATGGCACCTACAATTTTATTCACTTCTAGAACTTCTATTCAAAAGCCATGAAGAAACTACACTTTAGAATGTACTTTTGTCACACGAAAGATCATAACAGAGAAGGATGCTATAAGCTCATAAAGTGTGATTTTTGTCACCAGACAAGTCATGTGATGGATACTTACTACAAAATCATTATCTATCCTATAAATTTTAAGTCTAAGAAGAAGAATGACCATGGTCCTGTAGACCATCCTCCTACATACACTAGCAAAGGTACATGACTCAAGGTGAGAATAATAGCATGGAAACTATTAGAGGCTATTTGGTACAGGGTGAATCCAGAAACATGAGTGCAATTAGAGGTCATTTGGATCAGGTTGAGAGCAGTAGCATGGGTGAAACGAGGGGTTACATCACACAAGGAGAGAGTAGTAGCATGAATGTTGCAAGAGGCCATGAGTCCCATAGAACTCATAGAGATAACAACAATATGCACGCACACCCTATATTTAATAGCAATCAGTTTAATCAGATATTACACCTATTAAACAATACTAATATTGCAAGATATGGCACAACGTACTCTGGCGCAACTGCTGGCACCATTACTGATAGCTGTGCTCTTATGACAGGTATTTCTTTATCAGTAGCTAGAAATGATAGAGAGCCTGATAAAAAATTTGAATGAATTATTGATACCGGTGATAATAATCATATAATTAGTAGTGATAACATGATTTTGCATGGTAAAAAAGTAAGAAACAATAGATTTATTCAGTTGCTTACAGAGGAATCTACTAGAGTTGCTTATATTGGAGATTGCCCCTTCTCTGGAGCTGATGTGATTAAAAATATGTTATTTGTACCTTTATTCAAATTCAATCTTTTGTCTGCCTCAAAATTGACAAAGAAATTGAATTATAATATGAATTTCTTTCCTGGATTCTGCATTTTTTTGGATATTCTCACCGGAGAGTGAAGGAGATTGGTAAAGAACATGAAGATCTATATGTGTTGCTGTCACATGAATAAGAAGCAAGGAAATAAACATCAAGAGATGCTCAATAAGTCACTGTTGGCAGAAAATATTACAGATCCCAGAATGTGGCATCAAAGGCTAGGACATGTTTCCGTGAGGGTTCTGAGAAGACTTGTTATTTTTTAAGATAAGAATAAGTTCTTTTTAGATGCTTGGGATGTATGTCCTTTAGCTAGACAAACTAAAATTTCATTTACATGCAATGATAGTAGAATGACAAAACCATTTTAATTAGTTCATTTGGATGTAACTTACAATAGAATGAAATATTTTTTAATCTTGTTGATGACTCTACTAGATGGACTTGGATTTTCATCTTAAGAGGTAAACATGATGAAGCTGAATTGTTAAAATCTTTAATGTCTATGGTTCCCACTCAATTTGATAAGAAAATTAAGATGTTTAAATCAGACAATGGTTTAAAATTTTCCAATCAGACCCGTGGTTCTCTTCTGCAACATCATGGGATAATTCACCAGAGTTCATGTTCCTACACATACAACATAATGGGGTGGTAGAAAGAAGGCACATAAACATTCTTGACAGTGCTAGAGCCATTATATTTCAAGGATGCCTACCTGATAAGTTTTGGAGATATTGTGTGGAGGTTGAAATTTATGTGATCAACATGATACCTTCCACTAGCCTGGGACATAAGTCACTTTTTTAGATGCTATATCATATGACACCTTCTTTAGTACACATGAGAGTGATAGGTTGCTTGTTTTATGCTGTATAGTTTTCTAAATTAGATAAATTTAGCCCAAAAGCCATTAAGGTAGTGGTACGTGTTCATTAGAAGGGTTATAAGCTATATGATCTTAAAAATAAAATGTGTTTTATCAGTAGAGATGTTGTTCTTCATGAGTTGATTTTCCCTTATAAGGATGATGTGGCTGATCCTAGTCCATTGCTGCATAATTTGATCTCTCTTATACCTACAGAAGATGATCATTCCTACCAAATTCCACAAGTCACACCAAATATTTCACCTATAGAACAAGTATTATCAGTTATTCCTTCACCTGCACAAGACATACATTCTCCCATTTCACCCGTGGTGCCTCTGCCTACCATAAATATACCTAAAAGTAGACCTACTAGGTCTATGAGACCACCTATTTAGTTGAAGGATTATGATACTACACAAAAAAAGTTCAGTTGATCCACTGAAAGGAGAAAGTTGTTATTTGTATCCAATTTTTGATACAATTAGTTACAATTATTTATCCACTAACTATCAAAGTTACATTGCTCATCTTTCAACTAAACAAAACCTACTTTTTATTTTATTATTGCTAAGGATCCTAAGCAGTGTGAAGCTATGCAGGCTGAGATTCAGGCATTAGACAATCACGTATGGATTATAGTCCCTCTTCCTCCTGAAAAGAAAGCTATAAGTTGTAAATGGGTGGACATGATAAAGTATAAGTAAACATTGGAGGTTGAAAGATACAAGGCAAGATTGGTAGCCAAGGGTTACAATCAAAAGGAGGTCCTCAGGATACTTTTTCTCTTGTAGTGAAAATAGTGACTGTTAGAGCAGGTATATCTATTGCAGCAGCAAAGAGCTGGACAATACAATAAATGAATGTTTATAATGCTTTTTTACAAGGTGAACTCCATGAAGATGTGTATATGACACTGCCATAAGGTTTCAAGTCCCAAGCTAATTCTTCTTCTGTTTGTAAGTTAGTTGAGTCCTTGTATGGCCTCATATTTGCATCAAGGCAATGGAACATCAAATTGTCTTCTGCACTTATATGTTATGATTTTGAGCAAATCTGTTTGGACTATTCCTTGTTCATAAAGGGCACAGCTGGCAAAACAATGTTGATTTTGGTTTATGTTGATGATCTTCTAATCACAGGTGATGATGGTGTACTAATCCAATCAACTAAATTAGCTCTGCATTCCACCTCCAAGATCAAGGATTTAGGGGATCTAAGGTGTTTTTTAGGGATTGAATTTGCAAGGAGATAAGAATGAATACTTCTACATCAAAGAAAATATACGCTTGAGCTTATTTTAGACCTTAATCTTACGGGAACCAATCCTTTTCAAGATCCCATGGATCTAAATTTCAAGCTGATTACCCTAGAGTTTGACTCTCATTTTCTACTACAACTGACTCTCTCTCACCTGATCAAGGTGTTTACCAAAGGCTAGTAGGAAAACTTTTGTACCTGACTAACACCAAACCTGATATCTCATTCTATGTTCTGAGCCTAAGTCAGTTCATGCATGCTCCTAAGTCATATCATATGGAGGCTGCTCTTAGAACAGTCAAGTATCTCAAGAGCTCTCCTAGTTTTGATATTCTTATGTCAGCTACTTCATGTGATTAATTAGTTAGTTATTTTGATGGTGACAGGGCTTTTTATCTCAATACAAAAATGTCCATTGCAGGCTATGTGGTGAAATCTAGTACTTCTCTTATCTCTTGAAGGTCTAAGAAGTGAAACACTATTTCCAGGAGTTCTGTTGAGGCTGAGTGCAGAAGCCTTGCTTCTACTATTGCTGAACTTGTCTGGTTGATCAATTTTTAGAAGACTCTTAGTGTAAACGTTCAGTTACCTGCGCCTATCTACAATGGTGATAAATCACCCATTCAAATTGCCTCCAATCCTATGTTTCATTAACGTACTAAATACATTGACATTGACTGTTATTTCATTAGGAAGAAGGTCCATTAAAGTTGGTTCAGTTCTTCCATTAAAGCCCTTACTCACATGCAATACTCTTATTTGTTATCCAAGCTAGGCACGAGGAATGTCTTCATTGGACCTAACTTGAGGGGGGTGTAAAGGAGTTGATTAATTGCACAACTATTTCTTGATTAATTTAACTTAATGCACGGTTAATTAAGCTTAGTCTGTTAGTTAGTTACTGATTAGTTAGTTAGAGATAATCGACTTTGTTAGATACCTGCTTAGTTAGTAACAGCTCATAGTCAACTCATCATAGTGGATGAGAATTGTATCTATATGCATCACTAGTGCATCATAACAAGTGGAGATATTTTTAATAACTGCTTCTATCTGATTGTTCTCTTCATCTTTATTTATTGTTCCCCCAAACCAGCTTAAATTTACGGCTTGCATTGTTGAATTGATGAAACTTAACTACATATAATTGATTTTTATGCACAAATGATTAAAGCTCAATTACTTTGCCCGATTTTCAGGCACATATGGTTAAAACTCATCACTTTTGTTTGATTTTCAGACACATATTGTTGAATCCGTCAATATTTTTGTTCGAACCTAAGTTATTTTTGCCTAAAGTTCAACATATTTCGTAAATGTCTTAATTTGAAAATATTAGTAGCTCAGCTAGTTGGATGCTTAAGGCTTTCATCTTGTTGGTGTGCGTTCAATCCCCACCTTATAATCTCCTCCCTAATTTTTTCTTTTTTTAATGCGTGAGCTCCAATCATATGTAACTTAAGATAACACATATTTAAAGTTGTTTTGAAATATGTAGACATGCAAAGAGTCAAAAATAAAATAAAATAGATACAAGTTAAATAGCAATATTCGAAAAGGTACCTCGTGAAACTTTTACAAAAATATCTCTTACTTAGATTTTTTAAAAATTTTAAAATTCAAACTGGAGAATTTTATTTAAAGTATCAATCTAAACTTTGGTCTGTGGATTCAACCTAAATATTGTTAGTCAAGTGGCATGCCAACTGAATTTTGTTGTTGGAGAAGGAGAATATCTAAGGCTATGGGACGGATATATGAGAACATTTGTTGAGTACAAATAGCATAATTATCACGAGGAGATGTCACACAACTTTGTGGTTGTTTGTGGTCCATGTTCTTGTCTGGTTTGCCTAAATGGCATTAAATGTGGTATGTTGTCTTTGGGCTATACAAATACCTAATGTGCATGTCACCTCACATAAGATAAGTTGGAGCTGAGACAGCACCAAACACCCTCCTCCACTCATGAGAATGAAAATGAAATAAAAAAATAAAAATAATTTAAACTTTTAAATGAGATGAAATTTAAATTGATATGCAAAAAAATAAAAAAGAGGGAAAGGAAAGAAAGGGCATCCGGTGTATTAAAGTTTCCACTATGTGTAGAATTTTAGAAGGGCCTGACCACAAGGATCTCTCATACGCATCCTTATATTACCTTGCATTTCAACAATCGCCTGTTTTCAGGTTTGAACCTACGACCTTTTGATCACATGACAACAATTTTACCGGTTACTCCAAGGTTCACCTTCAAAAAGCAAAAAAAAAAATCAAAATTGACTAATCTGGTTAATATTATTTGGCAGAGCAGTTGAAAGCAACTTTTTTTTTTTTTTTGGAAATATTTCTTACAAAAATGTTTAGGGAGAGTAATAATTTATATTTGATAGTTTATTTGAGAAGTGATTTTATTAGAAGTTTGTATTCTGTCAATATTCTCAAAAAATGCTTGAAGTGTCAAATTATGAAAAACAAGTTACCAATTCATTTGGAAAATATAAAATTTTAATATCGGCAATTTCAATAAAAATAAATAAATCAAAAGCATTTATTTTATGGACTTTCAATATGCGGTTGAAAGCTAGCTCAATCGATGAGCTCCCTACCTTTAATAATTCAGGTGGAGGGGTTCAAATTTCATTAGTAGCGTAACATTTTTCTCAATATTTAAAATAAGTGTTTTTCCTAGAAAAAAAATATATTTTTAGCTTTTCAAAAACTTGACTAAACAAGCTCCTGTTATTAAAACTGTTTGGTAATGCTCCTAAGATGAGATGGTATTTTTTGTTTACTTATTAAATATCAAAATTAACTAAGAAACCATTTCTTTTTCTTAAAAAAATCACTACAACAACCTACCCAATATATTTCACACAGTGAAGTTTAGGAAGTGTAGAATATAAGCAGTTAGTCCATACTTACCGCACCAAACACATTATTCCTGTGCACCAAACATACCCTATAGGCCCTGTATTTTCTATTACTTATTTTCCCATTATTCCCTCCAATCACTTCCAAACAGAAAAGATATGAGGAAATAAAACAAAGGATACAAGAAAACCCCAAATTATGAAAAGAAAAGAAAGGACAATGGAGATAGGAATGGGTATGTTATGGGTTTCCATGCAAGAGAGAGAACAAGCAGGCTGAAAATGTTGCTGTAAAAGTTTATCACTTGTTTGGATGGTTGTTACATATTATTCAAGATATCATAATGTATATGAATATGATGTTTGAATAAATTATACAATTTTCCATCCTTTTACAATTTACATAATTTCAATTATAAGAAAATAATCAAAGATAAAATGAAAAAAAAAAAATATAATCACACAAAATTGATTATTACAATAAAATGAGACTTTTCATCATTTCATAACAATAAATTTAATGATACGATAAATATTATGTTTAAATTAACTATACGATATAATACAGTATCATAAAAAGAAGTGGTGCAATGGATGAAACTGTTTATCTCTTAACTAGAAATCTCCACTTTAAATTTTATATAAGAAAATATTCTTAGTAGAAAATGCTATTCCTCAATAACCCTGTCCGATAGGAATTCAAATTAGTTTATCTCCAATGTAGATATCAAATGGAAAAGAAAAATAGTACAATACAATAGGGAAGAACCATCCAAACAAGTTAAAAGAAAAAACAGAATCTTGAAAATTCATTTTACTAAAACTTTCAACTTGTGTGTGTGAAAGAGGATCCAATATCCTTGTCTTTGGTGGGACTTACACACACACACTTCTCTTCTAACTAAAATAGTAGTACTAATTTGTTTTTTCCTCTGTCTTTCTCTCCTCTCTTTGTCACACTGTTTTTTAATGCTTTGCTTTTTTCATCTGAATTAAACAAAGAACTACCAAAATTTATAGTTTTTTAAGTTAGTGTGCTGCCTTCTTTTTTTTTTCTCTCTCTCTCTCTCAAATGATCTTATCTCCATTTCTTACATGTTTTATTACTTACTACTTATCTCTCTTTCTTTCTTTCTTCTTCGCCATTTTTAGCAAAAACTAAGAAAACAATTCTGTCATGTCACTTCTTATTATTCTCTGCTGAGTCTGCTGTAACTTTCTTGAAATTTAAAAGGGTACTCTATGCTTTTACTGCCCCTTTTCTCTATGTTTTTTTCTTGATGATAATTAAAAAAGAATTGTGGGTTGTTAGTAATTTTTTGTCATTGTTATTGTCATAATCATCATTATTATTATTGTTACTATGATTATGGTACTTTAATTATTATTGTTCTCTTTGCAAATTTGGAACTTTGGGTTCATTTCTTGATCTACTATGAGTACCTTTGAATTTTGCTCTTCTGGTGTAGTTGAGGTGTTTAATATCTCAAAAGAATTGTGGGTTGTTAGTATTTCTTGTGATTGTTTTTGTTATAATTGTTGTTATGATGGTTACTAATGGAATATTACTTCTTTAATTATATTTGTTCTCTTTGTAAATTTGGAGCTTTGGGCTCTTTTCTTGGTCTACTATGAGTACCTTTTGAATTTTGTTCTACTATGGTGCTTTGTTCCATATTGTAATTTAGATATGTGATGCTTAGTTTAAGTTGTAGTTGTTTTGTGGACAAAAATTTCACTATAGGTAAAAAATGAAGAGACTTCATTTTGTGTCTTTTCTTCCCTTTTTGGTACTAATTTATGACATGGTTTTGAGTTTAGTTGAGATGTAAATGTGGATTGGGATAGATCCCACCAAAGGGAATAATGAGAAACTTGGTTTCAGAGATAGGTGATTTTTCTCATAGCCGTGATGGACAGAGTTACCTAATACCATGGTGGGAGGGGCCAGGTATGTCATGGAATTTGTTTGAGGTGAGCGCAAGCTGGACCGGACACCACGGTTATCAACCAAAAAAAAACTAGTTTTCAGTTTGAGGAAAGATGGTAAACTGTTCCGTGAAAGCATAGTAGGCTTTGGGTTCTTTATTCTGTTGTTGTTGATGAGCTCATTGTTTCATGGAAAATGGACATATTAATTTATATTGATCGGACTCTTCAAAATTGTTACCACACCCGTGTCGGATCCTCAAAAAAGGCAGTACTTTTAGAGGATCTGGCATGAACCCATGGGCATCTTTCGATTGATTTTTGGTTCAATTAAGATTTATGTTAAGCATAAAGATACCTCTAGTGTAATGGTGTCCCTATAATTTGATGTTTTCCGGTTTCTCAATAATTGGTTGAAATATTCAAACGAAAAGCGAAAGGAGGAAATGACTCGAATGGTTTATTTTCCGAGCATAGGGATCTGATTCTTTTGCGGAATTTTCTGATGTTGCCTTTTGTTTCCCAGGTTTTTACAAAAAAAAAAATGAATTTAGCTGGAGTTCAAGAATCTTTGGAGGTCTTATTTTTTCTCAACTGAAATTCCATAGGTATTCTCATTTCAACCTTTAACTAAAACCGTGTTAGCGTTATCTTGTAAACTTTTTTGTCATTACTATCTGCTGTTTTTGTTAGTATCTGCTATTTTTCCCTTGAGCCAAGGTTCTATCAGAAACAATCTCTCTATCTCTGAGATAGGGGTAAGGTCTGCGTACACTCTACCCTCATCAGGCCTCACTTGGTGGGATTATCCTGGATATGTTATTGTTGTTGATTTGACTAACTTGAGAGATTACTGTGATAGCTACCACTCTAAATTTCAACATAAACTCGGTATTCAAGACTGTAAGCAGGTAGATATCTTCCCATATGTGATGTACTTCTATTTGATACATTGATAAATTCGTATGCCTTCTCATGGTATCTCATTACTGATCTAGGAAAGTACTTTTAGTAAACCAAACATTTTCTTTCATTGTCGATGATAATGGAAGAAAATGCTAAGAGGTAATCGGGAGGAGAAAGATCCAAGAAAAAGTCGAAATTAGCTACCATAGGAATATATGCAATTAAAAGAAAGATGTGAATTGTCAAATCTTTGTCCTTCAGATGATTCTGCTATAAATAAGGGTATGTCCTTAGAAAATTTGATAAGCTAGCTAATTCTTCTAACTTCTGTCGTGTCAATCACATTGAAACTCCTGCAGCTGCACGAGATAAAATTGGAATATTGGGACCTTAGTTTGACAATATATTCAATTATGTGTTGAAAGATAACCGTCGACTGCGAAGAAAACGTAGGAATGTGATGTGTGTTTTTTTAAGCGTATTCTGGGGTATGTTCTCCTCTGCAGAATATCTATTGAATTCATACTTGGTTGTTAAGCTTTCAAGACACAAGGTAATTGATTAGATAATAGTTTCCCGAGGAGTGATAACAGATATAAAGGAGCAACGTGTAATTGCTTAGATATAATGTACAGCTCTTATCAGGCAATCATCTTTTTTGACAATCTTCAATGTTATGTTTTCCCTTCTTTAAACGTTCACTTCGAATGGGGGAGTGGGTGGGAAGGTAAAAGAAAATTTAAATAAAGAAGTTATATTCCACCTTGCAGAAGTCTAGTTTTCCTCTTTAATCATGGTAAAAGTTTATAGTTAATATATTTTGGAGTCTGACAGTGACTGGTATGACCTTGTATGCTCGATAGCTTATGTATATGACGAGTGACTCACATGTTTTAAGACTATGATATCCCTGCTCTTCTTGGAAAAAAAGGGTAGCCTGGTGCACTAAAGCTCCCGCTATGCTCAAGGTCCAGGGAAGGGCCCCATCACAAGGGTGTATTGTACGCAATCTTACCTTGCATTTCTACCAGAGGCTGTTTCCATCCCTGCTCTTCTTGAGTTAAGATAAAATATCCTGAGTTTACGCACTACTTGAATCGTTTTTTTTTTTGTAACTACTACAGATGTTATCCATTTTACACCCATGGATCACTTACATATGAAGTTATTGAGGTGAGGTCCATGAATGGTAGCCAACCAGGTTCGTGAACACTTGCAAATTCATTGCGTTTTGGAAATCTTTCCAATCGTAGCCGCGTCTTGCAAGCTAGTGCATGTTTGGCCTTGTGTGACCATGCAGAATTTGTTGCATTGACCACTTCACAGACTTAATTTTAATACCTAGATCATTCTGTGTTCCCATTAATCCTGTGTTTCATTCCATATATGTTGCTTGGACCCTCCCAAAATGTTGTTGCACTTGGGTCTGATCCTCCAAAAGTACGTGGCTTTTGGACAATGCAATACCCACCCATCCATTGGTCAATTGATCTTGTAAGTACTGTCCCAGTATGAAAAAATTATTTGCTCTGTTCAAAAAATCATGTACTTTATTCTACATATGCAGGTGAATCAAGCAACGGCGACCATCCATTCATTAAACAGTTCCTGTTGTTTACTGAAGCCTAAATCCGTACACGACTTATCTCCAAGCGTCATGAAGCCTCCAAATTTCAATCTTGAGTCAGAAGATGAGTCCGAAGTCAGCAACTGCCAAATGGGTTCAAACATATCTGTCCAAGAAATTCACCCTGGTCCTTCCCTAAATCTTCAGCAGGAATCAATGCCTGTTACTCTTGACTTGACTCTTGGCTTCAACAGCAGTAATGCCGAGTTGAAAGCAGCCAATGGAGAGGCGAGTGACGAAGTAGTACCTCATCCTCCAACAGCAGCACTATCCAGGATTTTCTCGTGCAATTTCTGCAGGCGCAAGTTTTACAGCTCCCAGGCGTTGGGAGGACACCAGAATGCACATAAGAGGGAGAGGACTTTAGCAAAGAGAGCAATGCGGATGGGAATGTTATCAGACAGGTACGCTAGCTTGGCATCGCTGCCCCTTCACGGAGCTGCATTTCGGTCTCTTGGCGTTGAAGCACATGCTTCCGCACACCAACGCGCCTCGCACCAGGAAACGTCTATTCACGCAATTAGAAGCGGGGCGAGATTTGAACAAGGCTATTTTGGAATGCCAGTATTCGTGGAGGATGATGAAGTGGAGATGTTCTGGCCCGGTAGCTTCAGGCAAATAGAGAGAATTGGTGGCAATATGGGGTATAATTCAGGGCAAAGTTCAAGCATAAATTTTGTAGCTGTAGCTCCTCAAACTAGGACAGATCCAACATTGCCTGATCTTAATTTGAAACTTTGATGGTCTTTTTTTTTTTGGTTGCATTCTATTCTACTTTTTGTATCAGAATTTTCATTATTGTGGTATTACATTAGTGCTCTATTTGTACAGGAGATGAATGTTTAAGATTGTCTTGAGCTTTCAATTTTTACCCTTTTTGTATCTTGTCATTCCCAAATTTGTTTAGTTGACGACTTTATTGTACAATTATATGATATTATTACAAAAGTACAGACTTGGGAGTCTTGACTTTTAACTTATGCAAACCTTTAACTTCCTCCTATAGTATACCAGTGCATCATGCTCATCATATTATTAGTCTCAACAATTATTTTAATTGTGGAAGAAAGAAGTTTTAAGTTGACATCAAGAGAAATAAATAGTACATCCTTTCTGGTTTGTCACCCACCTAGTGTCCTGCGGTAGGGTCCGATTAAATTCAGATTCACTTCAAAAACATTTTCTAACAAAGGTGACTCATCAATAAGGCTCAAACGCGACACTTTTGATTAAAGATCAAGGAGTACTTACCACTCGTACAGTAACATTCAATTGTCCATAGTAATAGTTGCCTTTTTTTTTTTTTTCATTTTAGAAACTACTAATGGGCAATTGTCCATTGATGACCATGCAAGGAAAATGATGTCTGAACAGTACATTTGGTCACTTTCTTCATCAGACTCAGGGTCAATTGGGACATACTGATTCATAATTCAGCATTGAAACCATCCAATTAAGAAATTAGAATATATCTCAGAGAGATTACACATCAAATAAGATTCATAACTAACAAATAACATGTCTTTGAACAATACATAGATATCCAAAAAAAATTAACAATGCTTTGATTAAACAAAAAATACTAGAGACAAGTTTCATTACTGGAACCAGTAATCAGATGAACTGAGACTGCTAATGCATCATCATGCCTTGATACTCTCCTGTGACAAAAGAGGAAAATAAGTAAGAGAAGAATGACGAACACGAAAGTAATTGAATTTAATCTATGTTGATATAAAGGAACCTAATTTCTATGTTTCAGTAAAGTGCGCAATCCACAATACAACAACAACATACTCAGTGTAGTCCTACAAAGTGGAGTCTGGAGAGGGTAGAGCTTACGAAGACCTTACCCCGACCTCAGATATAGAGAGGCTGTTTTAGATAGATCCTTGTATCAAGGAAGAAAAAATGTCCAAACCGGTCTTGAAAAGAAGCAATAGAAGGAAAAAGAAACAACAAATAGTAACAAAACAGAAACTACAACAAAACAATAAGCTAATCGAGATGCAAGGAAAAACAGATAGTAAAAGAAATAGGACAATAAACTACACGAGAAATACTACGACTACTAATATGAACGGACAGCAAGACAATGCACCGCTACTAGAGACTATAGAGATAGATGCAATATTATTGAATTGGACTAACCTTATTGCAAACTTCATTTTGTCGCGTTGTTGGAATCAGCTTCAGTAGGGAATAGTGAGCTTGAATTTGATACTTTCTGGATCAGTTTGCCTCTCTTTTCTCTTATGCTCTATTTCTTTTGCAGATTCGACTGCTTTGCTAGTGTTGTCCAACGTCATCTCTTGAAGATAATCTAAATCGGCTAGCTCAAGTGGCAGGGCCTCAAGGTTAAGGCAGGAGACAAGAACAAGGTTCCCAAGTCTTGGGAAGGGACACTTTGATGCCTCCCATGATTCAAAGTCTGCCATCTCAATCCACAAGACCTGGAGTTTCTTAAAACCTCCCATCTCCATCTTTCAGGACTTCCCCGTGAATGCATTTTCTTTCAATTTTAGGACCTGAAGATCTTTCACCTGCCCCAGTCTATTCGCCTCGTTCCAGTCAAATCTTGTTTTGATAGAGTTAACTTCTTCAAATACGGTAAACATTCGAAGAATGCTGAAGGAAGGTGAAGAGCTTTATCACTCTTATCATCATTTAGCAGTGTTAAATTTTCCAGGAACTTTAGCACTTTAAATTCAAAAGACGTCAGATTGCCTTTAACACTTATTTTTTTAAGATTACCAGCCTTCGCAAGAACATCTTCCTTGCAGCTTTCTGGTGCAACCAGAGAAAGAGTTTGCAGATATGAATTAGTACTACTTGTTGAGGTAGTAGGGGGTGGCAATTTTGCAGGTTTATTGGTGTGCAGATGGCGCAACTGTGGCATGTTCCATATGTCAGCTTTAACGTCAAGAGTGGGCTTCGAAGTAATAAGCATAAGCGTTTGAAAATTCCAGAAACAACTAGAGCTTGGGAAGTTCGTTGAAATTGTTGGGTTATTGGTTCTTTTTCCCTTCCTATGTGATAAATGAAGCCCAATTTGGACCAACTCACTTTTGCTCATAGGCCCATTACTATGGAGCATATATATTGATCTTTTTAGGTCTTATCCACTATCACAAAAAGAGAGTTTTCAGCAGCCAAAGAGAGAAAAACAAAGCTGATTTTCGCACTTAAATTCCAGCCACAGTTGTCAACTTCAAATTGCGATTCCCGCTTCGTTTCTTGTCCAATTGAGCTGATTTTTGGACTGCTTGTTCCTCTCATCTCAATCTTTGATTAGGAACTGACGGAGCTTGATTTGGTGGCCTGTATCCCCTTTTCTTCATTCCCGAACAATAGCTGCATTTTTTGTGCTTTCACTCCTTTATTTCTCTAGTGTTTGGTGTTGTGGTTTATGTATTATTTCTTGTTGTTTGGCTTCATTCTTGGCCTATCCTATTTGTGTGATAATTTTTTTGCTGCCATATTACTTTATTTTGCTTGGTTTGCTTGTTTCCTCTTAGTTCAAATTGGAAGAAAAAGTTTAGACTTGGGTATTCTTCCGCTGCTACCCTGTCAGACTCTTTTATAGTGCCCCTGTCTTTCCCAATAAAGTGGTATCAGAGCGTTGGTTGTTATTGATTGTTGATTTGAATGATGGAGGCAAATAGGAGCAAGATGATGTGTTTGAATGGTAGTAACTATCATACTTGGAAAGGCAAGATAAAAGATCTTCTATTTATCAAGAAAATGCATCTACCTGTGTTTGCGTCTACTAAATCTCAATACATGACAGATGAGGATTGGGAATTTGAGCACTTACAGGTTTGTGGTTATATTAGACAATGGGTTGAAGATAATGTTAGAAATCATATTGTGAATGAGACATATGCCAGAAGTTTGTGGGACAAGATCGAGACACTTTATGCTTCAAAGACTGGCAATAAAAAATTATTCTTACTTAAACAATTGATGAATATCAGGTATAAAGAGGGTAGTCCTATTTCTAATCATATAAATGATTTTCAGGGTGTCCTTAACCAGCTGTCCACAATGGGTGTAAAGTTCGATGAAGAAATTCAGGGACTTTGGCTTCTTAATACTCTGCCAGACTCTTGGGAGACTCTTCGAGTTTCTTTGACTAATTCTGCTCCTGGTGGTGTTGTAACTATGGAGAATGTCAACAGTGGTTTCTTGAATGAAGAGATGAGAAGAAGATCTCAAGCCTCACTTCTTCATCTTCACACTTTGATGTTTTGGTTACTGAAGAGAGGGGGAGAAATAAGTTCAGAGGTCCGAACGATAGAGATAAAACTGGAAGCAATTCGAGGTCCAAATTGAAGAATGTTACATGTGACTATTGCAACAAAAAAAGGCATATCATGAAATATTATTACAAGCATAATAAAGATATGAGACGGCAAAAGAATGAAGGCGATAATGAAAATTGTGTTGCAGTTGTTGCTAATGATGATCTTCTTGTTGCTTGTGGTGAGAATGCCATCAATCTTGTTCGTGATGAGTCTAGATGGTTTGTGGATTCTGGTGCTACTTCTCATGTTACGCCAAAGAAGGAATTATTTTCTTCTTATACTCCGATAATTTTGAAATATCGAAAATGGGCAATAATGATGAAGTTAAAGTAATTGGAATTGGCACTGTTTGTTTGGAAAGTAACAGTGGTTCCAAACTAGTTCTCAATAATTTCAAGCATGCTCCAGATGTTCGCTTGAATTTGATTTCTGTAGGGAACCTTGATGATGATGGTTATGTTAACACCCTTGGTGCTGGCCAGTGGAAGCTTAATAGAGGTTCGATGGTTGTGGCTCAAGGTGACAAGTTGTCTAACTTGTACGTATTTCAGGGCTCTACTTCTAGAGGCTTGATAAATTTGGTGGAGAATGATACTTCATCAGAGTTGTGGCATAGAAGGTTGAGTCATATGAGTGAGAAGAGGATTGATAGTTTGACTAAGAAAAATTTACTTTCTGGAGTGAAACAAGCAAAGTTGAAAAAGTGTGTTTATTGCTTAGACGGTAAACAGAAAAGAGTTTCTTTTCAGAGTCATCCGCCTTCAAGAAATCTTGATTTGCTGGAGTTGGTGCATTCTGATTTGTGTGGTCCTTTTAAAGTAAGGTCTTATGGTGGTTCACTTTACTTTGTGACTTTTATTGATGATCATTCTCGCAAACTCTAGGTATTTCCTTTAAAGTCCAAGGATCAAGTACTTGATGTGTTCAAAGATTTCCAGACCTTGGTTGAGAGACAGACAGAGAAGAAATTGAAATGCATCCGTTCAAATAATGGTGGTGAGTATATTGTTTTTTTTGATAGAGATTACAGAGAGAAGGGTATTCGTCATCAGAAAACTACTCAGTTGAATGGTTTAGCAGAGAGGATGAACAAAACTCTAGTTGAGAGGGTTAGATATATGCTTTCAGATACTAAGTTGCCAGATTTTTTTTGGGCAGAAACACTTAATACTGTTGCTTATGTTATCAATTTATCTCCTATTATTGCTTTGGATGGTGATGTCCCTGACAGAGTTTGGTCTGGTAAGAATGTTTCTTATGATCATCTTAGAGTTTTTGGGTGTAAAGCCTTAGTGCATGTTTCTAAGGATGAAAGGTCAAAGTTGGATGTTAAAACTAGGCAGTATATCTTCATTGGTTATGGTCAAGATGAATTTGACTATCATTTCTATGATTCAGTTTAGAAGAAACTTGTTATAAGCCATGATGTTGTGTTCTTTGAAGACAAAATAATTAAAGATTTTGACAAAACTGAGAAGGTTGATTCTCAGAGTAGTGAGTGTCTAGTTGATATTGATCCAATTCCTTTGACTACTACTCCCGAAGAAAATCTTCATGATGATGAAAATCAAGTTGATAATGAAGATGATGATTATGTTCAGAATGACCAGCATAATGTTGTTGATGCTCCAGTGCAAGTTGACATGGTAGATCAACAACTAGTTATTGATGTTTCAGAGAGTTCTCTCAGACGATCTACTAGAGAGAGAATACCTTCATCTCATTATTCTCCCAATGAGTATGTACTCTTGACTGACGGGGGAGAACCTGAGAGTCTTGGTGAGGCCGTGGAAAGTGAAGAAAAAGAAAAGTGGTTTGATGCTATGGAAGATGAAATTAAATCTTTGAATGATAATTATACCTTTGATTTGGTTAAACTACCTAAAGACAGAAAAACTTTAAAAAATAGGTGGATTTTTTGGGTGAAGTATGAAGATGGTAACCCAGTTCCACGGTACAAGGCTAGATTGGTTGTGAAGGGATTTAACCAGAAAAAAAGAGTTAATTTTGATGAGATATTCTCTCCCGTTGTAAAGATGTCATCCATTCATGTGGTTCTAGGCTTAGCTGTAAGTCTAGATTTAGAGGTTGAGCAAATAGATGTTAAAACTGCTTTTCTCCATGTTGACTTAGATGAAGAAGTTTATATGGAGCAACCCGAAGGTTTTGAAGTCAAGGGAAAAGAGAATTATGTTTGCAAATTGAAGAAGAGTTTGTATGATTTGAAACAAGTTCCTAGTCAGTGGTACATGAAGTTTGGTTCCTTTATGAGTCAGCAGGGCTTCAAGAAGACTACTTAAGACCATTGTGTTTTTGTACAAAAAATATCTGATGGTGACTTTATTAATGTGTTGCTTTATGTTGATGACATGCTTGTTGTTGGTCATAATGCTTGCAAGATTCAAAAGTTGAAGCAAGAGTTGAGTAAGTCTTTTTCTATGAAAGACTTAGGACCAGTAAAGCAGATTCTTGGCACGCAGATTGTCCGTGACAGAAAGACCAAGAAGTTGTGGTTATCATAAGAGAAGTACATTTAGAAAGTACTTCAAAGGTTTAACATGGACAAGGATAAGGTTATCAGTACACCTTTAGCTATGCACTTTAAGTTGAGCACGAAACAGTGTCCTTCCAGTGATGATGAGAAGGAAGATATGAAGAAAATTCCTTATGCTTCATCTATTGGTAGTTTGATATATGCAATGGTTTGCACAAGATCGGATATTGCTCATGCTGTTGATGTTGTTAGTCGTTTTCCTTCTAATTCGGGAAGAGAACATTGGAATGCTGTGAAGTGTATTATGAGATATCTTTGTGGCACTTTTAGTCTGAGTTTGTGTTTTTGTACAGGAAAGCCTATTCTTTGTAGTTATACTGATTCAGATATGGCCGGTGATGTTGATACTCGCAAGTCTACTTCAGGGTATTTGATTACTTTTACAGGGGGAGCTGTGTCTTGGCAATCTAGGTTGCAAAAATATGTTACTTTATCTACTACAGAAACTGAGCTTATTGCTGCCGTTGAAGCTTGTAAAGAATTGCTTTGGATGAAGAGATTCTTGGGGGAACTTAGTTGTGCTCAAGAGAGGTATGTTCTTCATTGCGATAGTCAAAGTGCCATACATCTTGGCAAGAATTCTACATTTCATGGTCGGTCTAAACATATTGATGTGAGATACCATTGGATTCGGGATGTGTTGGATTCTAAGTTGCTTGAACTTGAGAAGATTCATACGGATGATAATGGTTCCGACATAATGAATAAAGCTTTGCCAAGAGGGAAGTTTGAAGATTGTTACATGATCGCTGGGATGGAGGTCTCCTCCACAGAGTTAGGAGGGGGAGAATAGTTGGGTTATTGGATCTTTTTCCCTTCCTATGTGGATTAATGAAGCCCAATTTGGACCAACCCACTTTTTCCCATAGGCCCATTACTATGGGGCATATATATATTGATCCTTTTAGGTCTTATTCACTATCACAAAAAGAGAGTTTTCAGCAGCCAGAGAAAGAAAAACAAAGCTGATTTTCGCACCTAAATTCCAGCAACAGCTGTCAACATCAAATTGCGATTTCCTCTTCGTTTCTTGTCCGATTGAGCTGCTACTGCTTATTCCTCTAATCTCAATATTTCATTAGGAACTTATGGAGCTTGATTTAGTGGCCTGTAGCTCCTGTTCTTCATTCCCGAACAGTAGCTGCCTTTTTTGTTCTTTCACTCCTTTATTTCTCTCATGTTTGGTGCTGTGGTTTATATATTGTTTCTTGTTGTTTGGAAATTGTTTTGTGGCCATTTTGGAGAACAATATTGTAACTATTTGGTGATTATAGTGGAGGTTTAGTCCCATGGTTTTTACTCTTCACACCGAAGGGTTTTCCACGTAAATTTGGTGTCTTGTGTGATTGCCTTCATTCTTGCCCTATCGTGTTTGTGTGGTAATTCTTTTGCTGCCATATTACTTTGTTTTTCTTGATTTTCTTTTCTCCTCTTAGTTCAAATTGAAAGGGAAAGTTTAGACTTGGGTATTCTTCCGCTGCTACCTTGTTGGGCTCTTTCATAGTACCCCTGTCTTTCCCAACAGAAATCACCTGAGATAGAAACATAGCTCAAGTGGAATAATCGGTAAAATTCCTTGGAGAAACCAAATCTGAGAGGCTCAACGTCCCAGACCCTGATAAGTGGAAATGCAATAGGGATGAGTTTGACATCGATATTTGAAAGGTTAATTTTTTTTTTATTTTGATGAAAAACATAAGAAAGATCTGACATGTTCTTCTGTTATGTCTTGGAGATAGAGCTTTTAGGAACAAATGATTGAATAGACAATTGACGAGAAGTATTTGAGTTTTGTATGGAAGGACTATCTTGACCTGGCGTGAGACATACTTGTTGTAGAAGACAGTGTCTATTAGCCTTCTTAATGCAAAACTGATGTAGTATGTCGTGCACATGACATATTTTTATTTGACTGTTAGTCCTTTTCTCCGTCACCATCACTAAATTCCTATTGGCAAAGTAATTCAAATAACACTTAGCTATATCCTCAATGTTGCTACCCGGCAAGTTAGACATTATGATCCCCTCAGCAATCCACAGGCGAATCAATTTCCATGACGGGATATCAAAGCCTTGAGGGAAAGCACCAAAATACAAGAAGCAGACCTTTCTATCATCAGGCAAATGATTATAACTCAATCCCACAACATTCAAGCATCTCTGAAGTTTGTCTTCTTCTATAAGGTGCTTCCCCACATTTTCCTTCACTACTTTCCAATCAATTTTTCTTGTACTTCCTCTTAAAGCTCCTGCAATTACCACAATTGTAAGTGGCACTCCACTATATTTTTCTACAATGGCTTCTCCATGTTCTCCTAACTCAACAGGACAACGGCTAACGCCAAAAGCTCTATTTTCCAACGGCCAAAAACTTTTCTCCTGATTCAGAAACTTCAGATTATGAGGATCAATATTGACAGATCTAGCCATATCTACGTGTCGAGTAGTCATCATGATCCTGTGTCCTCTATTGTTTTTTGGGAAAACTGTCTTGACAAAATCTACAACATCTGAATCCCACACATCATCCAAGACAATGAGATATTTACCTCCAATAGCCACATGATCACATATTTCCTCAACTATTTTTGCCTCATTTTTATCATGGAATTCTTCAATGCGTTTTGTGAACCCTTTCAGAATATTAAGAAGGATGTCCCCTTTACACATGATTGTCCAATGAATACCCAAACACAACTGAAAAAATTGACGTGGAATCTTAAGATCATTATAGATTTTTCTTGCAATTGTTGTTTTACCAAGACCAGGCATTCCCACGATAGGGACAACATCTAGACATGTTGATCCTTCAATAAGACAATCACTTTTTTAGCTTCCTCATTAAAGCCAATCACTTCGTGATTTTCCAGCGAAGAACCCTTTAGGACATGTAAAGAGTTGGATTAAAGAGTGGTTGAGAAAATGAAGAGATATATTTGAAAAGAACTACCTAAGAAGGAAATCAAAACAAATCAATTGAAGCCAAACTATAAACTCTTGATTGTATAATAGTACTACTACAATAGAAGAAACTCCATCAAGTGCCAAGTGAAAGTTATTCATGACTTGTTGATAATTATCATCTTTTATTTAAATTGAAAATGCACATACTAACATTCAAATATGTATTCAGTTTCTATTACTGTGTTTCAGTAGCTGTTAGGAATGGGTCAAAAGACCTCAGCAGATTTTTAGGATAGCAGTTTACTTTTAGTCATTATCCTAGTTTAGTTGTTTCTATTTTCTAGGCATTATGCAGTCTTTTAGTAGTCCAATTTTCTATTTCAGTTGTACTCCTCTTCTATTTATACTGATAGTTTGAAGTTCGATAAAATAGCTCTTTCAATTACAATCATCTGACTGCTTCAGTTCATAACATTGGTATCAAGAGTCTTACTTCTTAAGGGACTTGTGAGAGACTTGTGAGTGTTTTTTTCTGAGTGTTTATCCAAATTTATGGCTGCAAAACACCATTCAAACAATGGAGAATACAGGTTCTTTTTCTGCTATGGCTCCACCGGTTTTCGACGGAGAAAATTATCAAGCATGGGCAGTGAAAATGCAGGCTTATTTGGAGGCTTGCGATTTATGGGTGGCTGTCGAGGAAGACTATGAAGTGCTTCCTTTGCCAGAGAATCCAACCATGGCTCAGATTAGAGCTCACAAGGAGAGTAGAACAACAAAGTCCAAAGCTAAATCCTATCTCTTTGCTGCAGTTTCTACCACCATTTTTAGTTGAGTAATGACATGTAAATCAGCCAAAGAAATTTGGGATTTCCTCAAGAAAGAGTACGAGGGAGATGAAAGAATCATAGGAATGAAAGTATTGAACTTGGTTAGAGAATTCGAGATGCAGAGAATGAATGAATCTGAAACCATTAAGGAATGTTCTGACAGGTTGCTTCTGATTGCAAATAAGGTAAGGATACTTGGAACTGAACTTAATGACAATAGAATAGTTCAAAAGATACTTGTAACCTTACCTGAGAGATATGAGGCAACTATTACTTCATTGGAAAACACTAAAGATCTATCAAACCTTAGCTTGGCAAAGTTATTGAGTACTCTGCAGACACAAGAACAATGAAGGATGATGAGGCAAGAAGGATCCATCGAGGGATCCCTGCAAGCAAAGTTGCAGCTTGATTTAGGTGCTGCCAGGGGGAATAAAGGAAAAGGAAAGAAGGGAAATTATGGAAACTCTGAAGCTATATCTGAGAAAAATGCTACTGCCACCGCTAACAACAAAGAAGAAAAATATCCTTCTTGTCAACATTGTGGGAGGAGAAATCATCCATACTTCAAGTGTTGTAGAAAGCCTGATATAAAATGTCGAAAGTATCAAAAACTTGTTCATGCCAAGATTATCTTCAAAGAGAAGTGCTTACAATAATAAAATGAAGCACAAATTGCAGACCAAGAGCGAGAAGAGCAATTATTTGTGGCTACCTGTTACGTAAGCAAAAGTTCAAGTGAAAGCTGGCTTATTGATAGTGGTTGTACGAACCACATGACCAGTGATGAAAAGATTTTTAGAGAGCTTGAAAAATCAGTTAAATCAAGAGTCAGGATTGGAAATAGAGAATACCTCCCAGCGGCAGGAAAGAGGACTGTAGCAATTGAGAGTTATAAAGGTACAAAACTTATTTATGAAGTTTTATTTGTTCCTGAACTTGATCAAAATTTATTAAGTGTTGGACAACTGTTGGAAAATGGATCCAAATTATTATTTGAAAACAAGACGTGTCTAATCAGTGATCCTAGCGGTCAGGAAATATTTAGAATCAAAATACAGGGAAACAGTTTTTCCTTGAATCCATTGGTGGAGGAACAAATAGCTTTTACAGGTCAGTCCTCCGTTGCGGAAATATGGAACAAAAGGTTGGGGTATTTTCATTACAAAGCTTTGTTGTTTATGCAAATAAGCAAAATGGTAAGTGGTTTACCAAACTTGGAGGAGCATCTCTCAAGTTGTAAAGCTTGTTTGCTTGGCTAGCAGATTGGATCCATTTAAAAGTTTCACATGGAGAGCTACAGAGAAGTTACAGCTTATTCATACCAATCTCTGTGGTCCACAAAGAACTCCATCGCTCAATGGCAGCAGGTATTATATTATCTTCATTGATGATCTAACAGGAATGTGTTGGATTTATTTTATGAAGTTTAAGTCTGAAGTTGCTGGAATTTTCATGAAGTTCAAAGCTTGTATAGAAAATCAGAGCGGCTGCAAGATTTAGGTCATTAGATCAGGTAATAGAACTGAATATACATCAGATAGGTTCAATTCTTTTTGTGAAGAAGCTGGAATAGAGCACCAGATCACTGTCCCATATTCTCCACAGCAAAATGGAGTGAGTGAGAGAAAGAATAGAATAATAATAAAGATGACCAGGTGCTTATTGCATGAGAAGAATCTGCCAAAGAAATTCTGGGCAGAAGCAGTAAACACAACTATTTTCTTGCTGAATAGACTGCCGACAAGGGCAGTGGAAAAGAAGACTCCTTTTGAGGCTTGGTATGGTGTTAAACCTACTGTAAAAAATCTCAAAATATTTGGATGTATGTGTTTTTCTTATATTCCGTAGGTCAAAAGAGATAAGCTTGATGAGAAGACTGAGCCGGGGGTTTTCATTGGCTACAGTTCGATTTCTAAAGCTTATAGGATCTGTCAACCCCAATCAGGCAAGATAGTGGTAATTAGAGACGTTCAATTCCTTAAAGATGAGCAATGGAACTGGAATGAAGAGTCTCGAGTTAAACATGATAATTTAAAGCTTGATTATGATGAATCGGTGGATGATCAACCTATTAAGGAAACAAGGTCACTCTTTGATATTTATCAAAGATACAATGTTGTTGTTTTTAAACCTGCAGGATATGAAAAAGAAAAAATTGATCAAAAAATGGATAGATGTAATGAAGGAGGAGTTGTCCATGATATAAAATAACCAAATTTGGAAGCTAGTGGAAAAACTGCAAGATAGAAAAGTGATTGGATTTAAATTGATTTTCCGAACCAATTTCAATCCTAATGGCTCAATAAACAAGCATAAAGCTAGATTGGTGGTGAAAGGCTGCACATAAGTTTGGGGAGTAGATTTTTCTGATTCTTTTGACCCAATATCTAGATTGGATACAATTCAAATGCTTTTGGCTATAGCAGCACAAAAAAGTTGGAGGATTTTTCAAATGGGCGTGGAGTCTGCCTTCTTGAATGGTGTACTTCAGGAAGAAATTTATGTTGAGCAGCCAGAAGGGTTTAGTGTACTAGGACATGAATATATGATTTATCTATTAAATAAAGCTTTATATGGGCTAAAGCAAGCTCCTAGAGCTTGGTATAGCCGAATGGATAACCATTTGCTAGACTTAGGCTTTGAAAAAAGCTTAAGTGAATCAAATCTTTATGTCAAGAAAGTTGTCTCTAACATTATTATTATTTCTCTGTTACTTGTGACAGGAAATAATATAACTTTGATTGAAGAATTCAAGGAGGAGATGATGAAAGTCTTTGAGATGACTGGTCTTTCCCAGATGACTTATTTTCTGGGAATGGAGATCAAGCAAACTCGAAATGAAGTCTTTATTTATCAAAAGAAATACATGAAGGAGATTCTTAAAAGATTTAGGATGGAAGAATGCAAGAGTATGAATACTCTGATGAATAAAAAAGAAAGGCTAAAAAAGGATGATGGAGCCGAGCTAGTTGATGAAGGAGCATATAAAAGCTTAATTGGATGCTTGATGTATCTCACGACAACAAGGCCTGACATTTTGTTTCCTTTGAGTGTTTTATCCAGATTTTTAAATTGTGCAAGTGAGTTGCACATGATAGTTTCCAAAAGAGTGGTTAGGTATCTTAAAGAAACTCTAGCCTATGGCATCAAATTTGGCAAAAGTCAGAAATTCAAACTTTGTGGATATTCTGATAGTGATTGGGGCGGCTCAACTAGTGATATGAAAAGTACTTTTGGTTATTGCTCTACTTTTGGACCAGGGTGTTTCTCATGGTGCTCAAAGAAACAGGAAACAGTAGCACAATCAACAGCTAAAGCAGAATTCATAGCAGCAACAACTACTGTTAATCAAGTAATATGGCTAAGGAAAATTTTGATTGATCTACAACTGGAGAACTGCGATCTTTGTGGATAATCAAGCTGCCATAGCCATATCCAAAGATACCTTGTTTCATGTAAGGACCAAGCACTTCAACGTCAAGTTTTATTTTTTGAGGAAAGTGCAGAAGAACGGTGAAGTGGTTTTACTCTAGTGCAAATCAGATAATCAAGTAGCGGACATTTTTACCAAGTCATTTCATGTTAGCAGGTTTGAGTTTCTTAGAGAAAAGTTGGGAATTTGCAGCTCCTGATCCAGGAGGAGATGTTACTGTGTTTCAGTAGCTGTTAGGAATGGGTCAAAAGACCTCAATAGATTTTTAGGATAGAAGTTTATTTTTAGTCATTATCCTAGTTTAGTTGTTCCTATTTTCTAGGCATTATGCAGTTTTTTAGCAGTCCAGTTTTCTATTTTAGTTATACTACTCTTCTATTTATACTGATAGTTTGAAGTTCAATAAAATAACTCTTTCAATTACAATCATCTGACTGCTCCAGTTCATAACAGTTTTAGACATCTTAAACTTAATGATAAGCAAATGATTGAGGCCTAAAACAAATCAAAAGCCATCAAGTCCATAGGGCATTAGGCTAATATATACCTGCTCCTCCTAGAAAACTTTTTCAAGCTGATGATCAATCACTGGGGTTGCCTCAAATAGATGTTGATTATCTTGAAGGATTTTCCTCACCTCTTCAAGTATCTCATTGATTTTCTCTGCAAAATTCCTATTTTTGTATGTTTTCTGGAATAATCTTTTAGCCATATTATTATTCTCTTGATCTAGCTTAGCCTGTACCAATAATTTATCTATAACATCCTTAGATTTATATATTGTACGTCGAATTTTATCGACTAACACATTCCATTAAGTGCTATTGCTGCTTCTGTGTCTTGCATTATCAACTAGAAATGCATTTAGACGTTTAACTTCTTCAAGCAAATCTTCACATGATTTCTTTAAACTTGTAATTTGCTTCCAATTATAACTTATTAAACGTGACAAGTTGTCCACTAGAAGGTTTACTGTTGTGTTCACCACTATTTTTAATGCAACAGCCATCAGTGGATCCATTTTACAACCGTTCCTCTCCTTATAGTTAAGTGGCTTTCCGCTTCTTGAAAAATTAAGAATATTGAAAAGAAGAGACTAGTGATTAGAGAGGATAATTTCTCTCTTCTTCCATAGCCATAGGTGTATATAAAAATTTGAAGACATATGAATGTGTTAGATGTCTTAGATCTGGAATATTTGTCTTATTAAGTTGACTTTTATATATTCTTAATTTAATTAAACCAAGTCTTTCAATATTCTTTTTAAATTAAAAGAACAACCAACAACGACTTAACGACTTCTTACAACTAAGTCTTTCAAATATTACTCCCTCTGGATAACATTTTCCCAGTCATGTTTTATTTTTTACTTTCCTTAAGAATAACATTGACTAGAGGATAATTTGAATAAGTTATCCTTAATTGTTGCTATTCTCAATTTAATACTTGAATAAGTTATCCTTAATTGTTACTATTCTCAATTTAATACTTCCCTCATTCACTTTTTAACATATGCAATCACACATTTTATCCAACTCAGTTATGTTAATGTCACATAAGTTCGATCAGTAGTTAGAGAGGTTTAAAATTTTTATTTTGAATTAGGGGTTTGGATGGAATCTTGTAAAGTACAAAGCTGGGGCTTTGAGCTAAAAGTGACAAAAGAGTTTGAAAATGAGGTATAGGTGACTCAAGTATTAATAATTGAGTGGATGTGATAATTACTTTATTATAGATTAAGAAATTTGAAAAAAATTGAAAATGACCCACAAGTTTTTAAATTTATACTTTGATCCAAATGTTTGTTAATATAACGGGAAACAAAGAGAAAAAAAAGTGTGTTTCTCTCTCTTCTCATCCATTGTTATTTTCTCTCTCTCTTAGCAATTTTTGTTGTTCGTTGTTGCTGCTTCTTTATTCATCATCTTCTTCTTCATTATCATCATCTTCTACTTTATTATCATCTTCATTTTTTTCTTGTTGACCATTGTTGTTGTTGTTACCGCTATTCCTGCTATTTGACCAATTTCTTAGGTCAAATTTTGTTTCGTACATCACTTTCCACTTTGGCATTACTTCATAGGGGACTTTGGTATGCCAATTTATGATTTTTAGTTGAATTTATCATTTGGGTAACTGCTATTGTGCTACTTTTTCAACAATAGATAGCACACAAACATGAATGCTACATAAGAACCATCTTTTTAAACAGATCAATCATCTGTTGCGATAGATGAGCCATCTGTTGCAATGGAAGACTCATATGTTGGATTCATATTTATGGTTCTATAGTGCCGTAACATGAATCAAACATATGGGTAATCTGTTGCAATATATGACCCATCTGTTTCAACAGGATAAATATTTGTTGCAACATATTAGTAACCTATTGCAATAGAACCTGAACTCGATTCCAATAGACGTGTTATATGTTGTAACAAGGTAAATATCTATTGCAATAGATTAGTAACCTGTTACAATAGAATCAAAACTCGATTCCAACAGACGTGTCGTCTGTTGCAACAGGTAAGTCATCTATCAAAGCAAGTTAATTATCTATTGCAATATGTCACTCATCTGTTGAAATTATCTTCAAAGGTTCCTTAGTATTGTAACATCTATCCCAACAGGCGCTTCATCTGTTGCAATAGATATATATTCTATTTCAATATATGACTCACCTATTACAACAAATGACTTATTTGTTGAAATCAGCTTCAGGAGCATAACTTGAATCCCAACAGGTAAGTAATCTATTGCGACTGAGCACTTACCTGTTGCAACTTATTTTTCACCTGTTGTAACAGATTACACATCTGTTGGGATTCATGTATGCTCTATTAAATCACTATTAACTTTTTTTAACAAATGATTTTATTTAGGTACCACTAATAGAGGGATCAATAACAATAGGGGTGGATTGTCATGATCAATGAATCGAGAAAAGCAATCGATATGTATGGCATTGGAAGGAGGGTGAAATGCTAGAGATGGTAGCTATGACAGTCCAAAGTGATATTTTATATGATGATTTTGTGAAGTTAATCATCAGCTATTGGGGACAGAATTGTCAACCGGAAGAACTCCTCATCAACTACATAAACAACTCCTTTGAAATCAGAGGGTACTACCTTTCAAGATAACCGATTAGGTTCGGTTGCATGCTTATCTTAGTGATTCATCCAGGTCGGTGTTAAGGGTGTACGTGGCTGAAAAGATGTGAGAGAATAAGAACCAGAATATAGAAGAAGAAGAACAATAAGACATCTTTGATGAGAGGTTGGATGATCTAGACATGAATATTCCAGATTATGATCAAACACTTACGCCCGTTGATACGTCCTATACGGTGGACAGTTCTTCTCGATCAACACAGTATGGCAATCTTTAAGACAACGGGACCGGATTTTTCAATGGAATATCATTCAAGGACAAGAAATAACTATCTACTACTTTGTTTATTTGTTGCTTGAAAAAAAATATTCAGAATAAAGGTGATTAATTTGAGCAATGTCTTTTGCTACAAATGTGCTAATCCGAAATGCAAGTAGTGGTTGATAGCGGTGAAGTACTTAAGTTCTGACAGATTCGTCATTCATAAACATGAAAAGTATCACACATGTAGTTTAGAGCACATCTCAATCCAAAATTCTCACGCCACGTCAAAGGTCCTAGGTGAATATTTCAAGAATAGTTTCCCTGATGGCAAAGGCCCTTCTACAAGGGTTATGGCCAATCAACTCCTTACGGAATTGGGTGCCCTGGTCTGTTATTGGAAGATATATACGACCATGGGGATTGCCAAGGATTTGGTTAGGGGGACACACGAGCATGGGTATGCAGTCCTGGATGCCTACCATTACATGCTTGAGTCCACAAATCCCAAAAGTAAGACAGTGTTGCATGTTGATGAAAATAGAAGGTTCAAGTACTTTTTTGTATCCTATGGTGCTTGGATTCAAGGTTTTAGACATTTGAGAAAAGGCATAGTCATCGGTGTTACCTTCTTGAGGAGCAGGTTTAATGGAGTTCTGCTAGCGGCGGTGGCGTAGGATGCGGAGAATCATATTTTTCATGTCGCTTTTTGTGTATTGGACAAGAAATGTGATGCCTCTTATAGATTTTTTTTGAACAACTGCGAAGCTGCATCGAAGATACCGAAGAGTTGTGTTTTTTTTCGGATAGGCATCCAAGTATTCCAAAGATGGGTTCAATTTTCTTCACTTCAGCTTACTTTGGTTATTGCATCAGGCATCATGGAGAGAACATTTGAACCAACTTTCACAATGAAAGAGTCGTGACCCTTTTTATAAAGAAGCTAAAACATATAGTAGAGAGGAGTTTTTAGACCATTTCCATCAAATAGCGGATATGCATCCTAGGCAGCAGAACATCTCGTACGTGTCGATTTCGAGAGATGGATCCGGGCATTCTGTCTGACAAATATGTACATTCTTATGAATTTAATGTCTTGTTTAAGTTACAAGTTTAGTATGATGTCGTACTAAATGATTCTTTTCTATAGGTATAATATTATGACGTCAAACATAGCTGAATCGGTGAATTTATTATTTGGCGATGAAAGAGAATTTCCCATCAAGGCTCTATTTGAAATAACAAATAAGAAGTATGGCCAACTTTTTAACGAAAGGCATGTGCATCTCGAGGACGCAGAAACCCCATTTGTTTTAGAAATGGAAAAAATAATATCAACGAACATCAGTCTGGGGAATAGGTTACTATCTCATTAAATAGCAGATTACAAATTCAGTATCACCAGTGATGGTGATGTTGCCACGATCTATCTTCAAACAAGATCTTATATGTGCAAAGTTTTTGAATTGGAAAAAATACCCTGTCCACATGCTATGGAGTGCTTCGATCTTGATACGGTACAAAATATGGACCTAAAATTTACGAGCACTCCTCTCCATATTATTTGGTGGAAAAAAATATAATGGCATATAGTGGGCATATTACTCCGATGCCTCCCGAAGAATCTTGGGTTGCTCCTGCAGAGCTTTTAGGGAGATTAATACTTCCTCCATATATTGACCCAAGCACTATCAAACTGGAAAGAAATCCATATAAGAGGAGGCGTGGAGTCGGAGAATCATTTCCATCAAGAAGAAACAAGTGCTCTGTATGTAAGCGCGCTGGCCACAAAAGAACTACATGCTCGGATCGTAATCCACCATGATCATTGTAATTGAAAAACTTATGTTGTTGTTTGTTGTGGACTTTTATATATTTAATAAAACTCATTGTTGTGAACGTAATGTTATCATTTGTTATATATAATTTTTTTTTAATAACTTGTGCATCAATAAAAATAGTCAAAACATGAACTAAATACAGCAGACCATAATTATTTTCAACAGATTACCTATTTGTTGCAATAGATGGATATTAGCTGGAAGAACACAATACGGTTCATCAAAATGGAATGTTTTTTCCAACAGATGACAAATCTATCGCAACAGATGGATAATCTATTGACAGAAATCCAACTGATGACCAATTTGTTCCAACACATGGTCCATCTGTTGAAAGAACTCAAAATCTAAAATTGCTATTACTACTGGATTCAAAATTTCTCCTTACCTCCAACCGTCGACATGTTAACATGTATGTTTAGAAGAAGAAATAGACAAAATGAAAATTGAATAAGAATTAAAAAGCCAAAGTCGGTTAAAAATAAAATTTTCATTAAATAAAAAATAAAATACATTAGGTATAGATCCGATATAAAAAAATTAAAATACATATGCTAAAAGAAAAAAACATATTCTAATTATTATTATTATCATCAACATCATTATTATTGCGAGCCGGCCAATCAACCGACAGCAGTAGGGCCCTCATCAGCCTCTGCATCTCTCTGAACATCCTTGCTCTCACAGAGACCAACTCCCTCTGCTGGTCGTTAACCTGCCTCTAAAGTTCCCACACGGTGTCGCGCAGAATAACAATGTCCTAAACAGGATCAACCATAACTAGAACACACATGAATTGATAAAAAATGTAAACACAAATGTAAAGAAAAGAGTATGAATGTAATACAACGTATACAACCAACTGGTAGATTTACACAGAAAAAAAACTTACCTCAACGATAAAAAAATATGCTCTTTGAATAGAAGTGGTTGAAGATGTAGAACAAAAAGAGAAAATGCAAGAAATAAATAAAAGTGGAGTAGAATGAAGATTAAGGAGGATCCTATTTATAGAAGATTGAATTTGAATAAGTTAGGCAAAAAGGCACAACTGTTCAGCTCCATTGTACTAATTACATTTAAACTGCTGCCTTTTTGTTTTCTATGAAAAGTCATGACTGTTTATTTTACATTCAAACTTCTCACCTTTTATAAATGGTTTGAGACTTAATAACAATCGTTATTATTGAGCTTTTGCAATAGATCGTCCATCTGTCACAATAGATTTACCATCTATTGCAATAGATGGTCTGTATGTGCAATAGATGAGACATCTGTTGCAACATATGGATTATTTGTTGCGACAGATAGAACATCTGTTGGAGGAGATATTTTGATTTCTTCTAACAGTTGATTCATCAGTTGAAATAGATGTGGAATTTGATTCATCAACTATTTTTAATGTGTTAGAAAAAAGTCACTACTGTTTACCACCTTTTTAATAGTCATCACATGCTTGCAGATGAATAAACATTGTCTTACATTGATGGGGTGGGAAGAATAAGGTGCGTGCAGATGAATCAATCCAATTTCATGCGTGGGAGTTATGTATTATTGATCTGGCTATCGTGACTGACATACATAAAGTACAATGATCTTGTGAATGCAGTTTTTTACCGATTAGACATTGATCCTTCAAACAAGATCCTGCATTTTACAGTTTATTTTGGTAGGTGCAAACTGATAAGGCCAAAGGGTTCCAATATGGTAGTGTCGATACCCTGTTACAATTTAATAACGGTTTTGCTCATGTTTATGTGTCAAGTTTGGAGAAGGGTTTAAGTTTTTGGCAGCAGTTAAATATCCAATAGTGATTGGACCGATTTTAATGGTGAAATGGACTTTTAAAAGGCCTCCAAAGCCTCACACTACAACTAACAAGAATGGAAAACCAATAGAATTCCCCTGGTCCAAATTTATATGGATGGGTTGCTCGAGGAGACTATTATATAGTAGAAGGTGCTTGGGAGAATACCTGTACGGGAAAGGAGAGGTGGAGAGGACCATATATATCATCTCAGACCTTGTTTAAGTGGAAACACAGGGAAACAAGTAAGGAACTTCTAGCGAATCTGGCCAATGAAATTGACTTGAGATATGAAAAACTGAATGAGCTTCAAATTTGGAAGTGTATCCAAATATTAAAATCCATCAGTTGTTCTTGAAAAAGAAAAATGCTCAAGAGGATTGGAGCTGGATACTTTGCTAGGGACTGAGACTAGCGAGCGTGGCCTCAATGAAGACCCACAAAGTGCAAGACCAGAACTCTAAGGAAGTAACTTGGCGAGCACAGAGGATTGGTTAGATTTTTAGTCAAGAATGAAACCTGAACCAACAACTCCAGCAGTAAAAATAAGGAAAGCTAATGCATTAATTTAGGAAGTCTAACTTACATCCCATGCCTTCTGTTTGTGGTTCTGATCAGGTCAATGACAGTAGAAACAAAAAGATTTGAAGTTGGGTAGAAATCTTATGCCTTGTTGTTTCCACTGCCTTTGACTAGACCAGAGCCATAAACAGGAGGCATGGGATGCAAGTTAAACTTGAGAAATTACCACCTTGGTTTGATCCCTTATTTTTACATAAGGATTTGTTGGTTCAGGTTTCGTTCTTGACCGACAATATTACCACCATAGGTGCTCGCAAAGCTGAAACCTTTGAGTTCTGGTCCTGTATTTGGTGGTTCTTCATTCAGGCCACGCTAGCTAGTTGCAGTCCCCAAACAAAGTACACAACTCCAGTCCACTTCAACATTTTTCTTTTCAAAATGGACTGTTGGATTTTGATTTTTGAATACACTTTCACATTTGTAGCTCATTCAATTTTTTTATTTTTCATGCCAATTTCATCAGCCAGTTTCGTTACACTTTTCTTCCTACCATATGTTTCTTCTTAAATAAGGTTTGAGTTGATATATGGTCTTCTCCACCTCCCCCTCCCCGTACAGGTATTCTTCCAATCACCTTCTGTTGTATAGTAGTCTCCTCGAGCAACCCATCCATATAAATTTGAACCAGAGTAATAACTATATTCGTTTTCATTCTTATTTGTAGCAGTGCGAGGATTTGGAGGCCTTTCAAAAGTACATTGAACCCTTAAAATTAGTCCAATCACTATTTAAATGTTTACACTGCCACCAAAAACTTGAACCCTTCTCTAAACTTTACACATAAACATTAGCAAAATCTTCATTAAACCGTTCGACACCACCTACTTGGTCCCTCATCCTTACCAGTTTGAACCTAATAATCTTAACTGTAAAATGCTCTATCTTGTTTGAAAGATTAACGCCTAATAGGTAAAGAACCAACATTCACAAAATCAGTGTAGTGCATGTGTGTTTTAATGATTGGTTGATCAGTAATACATACCTCCAACATATGAAGTGGTTCCATCTGCAAGCAGCTTATTCATCTGAACCCATCTTTACTCTAGACTTTAATGCTGGTCGGGAAAAAGTTTATCCAGTTTCACTTCTTTTAATCTGCAAACAAGAGAAAAACATTTGATGTCAAACAAGTGGAAAACAAAAAAAAATTACAAAAGGGTAACACAAAATTGAACAAATCAACAAATGTCCTATCCGATTCAATAGATTCCTATTCGTTTAATAAATGAGTCATTCATTGTAATAAGCGACGCATCTGTGGCAATAGATGGATGACATGTTGCAACAGATGGGTCATCTATTGGAATAAATCAACCCAGCCTTGCTACTGGTTTGATTTCTTCCAACAGTTGATCCGTCTATTCCAACAGCTGATTCATCAATTGCAACAGTTGAGGAAACTATTGCAACACCACCAATAATGTCAACAATAACATTAACAACAAAGAAACAACACCATATGTTCCAACACCATCAACAACACAAACACCATATATTCCACAACACCAAAACCTATTTATCAATAAATAGGAAACTGGTAATGGGTAAATCAATAATAACAATAGATGTAAATATCTAATTTAAATAACATAAAAAGAAGAAGACGAGAAAGAAAGAGCAATACTAAACCATACCTGTAATGTCAAAAAAACAAAGGGAACAGAACACCCATTTCAGTAGAGCAAAGATATTAAGCGGATCGGTTGAGATTCAAAAGGGTCCTTGTGGAAAAGAGAAGAAAAAAAGAGAAAAAAAAGAGATGGTTGTGATTACCCTAAATAGGAGAGAAAGAGAATTCTGAATCTGAATAAAAAAGAAAGATGAGTTGTGTTGATTTATGGCAGAAGGAGAGAGAATTCTAGAGATGGGTTTTACATTGAAATGCCCCGATTTTCTAATACCTGGAATACTACATGGTGCTCATGACCCTTAAGGACCACAAGCTAACCCATGACTGATATCTGTACCTGTATACTGTATAAAATACTGTGTAATGCAGAAACATTAACTGAAAGGCCATAAGGTTCAATACTAATACATAACTGAAGATAGGGTATAATAATACCAAAACAACTGAGATAACTGTCTAAACATACTATAGTTTGAAAGCCTCTAAACTGCCTGAATAAGGAGTTGATGGGATATGTCCTCAACTAACTCCAACTATTGAAATAAACTGAAAAACTAAAATAATAAAGTAATCATCATGTCCTCGAAGGATGAGGACTCACAGTTGACTCTGACTGTTGAACCTGGATGCTACTGATGCTCTAGAGCTTGTACTTCTAAACCTATGGTATAAGACACCATAGGGCAAATGCGTCAGTACTTCAAATATACTGGTATACAAGTGAGGTAGGCTGAATGTAATAGGTTCATATGCATGAATAATACTAACTGACTAACTAACATGAATGTGAGAATACATGTATGACTACATAACTGTGACTGAGATCATGATAGGACTGAATACTAAGTTCTAACTACTGAGTTTACTGATAACATGGATTTACTGATATCTGAGTTTACTAATATTGGGGTACTAAATAACTGAGTCTACTAATATTGACATATGAGTCGCTGATAAGTGAGAAAGACTGATACTGTATTACTGAATACCGAGGGACTGATATTATGTTAATGATACATGAATAACTATTTCGGACAGTTCTAATTATGAAGAACTGGTCTGGTCGACTGTATCAGATAGTCCTGAAGCTAAATATTGATAACATGAGTTCTGATAACTGATATAACTGATAACATGAGTTCTAAGAACTGAAATAACTAATAATACGAGTGACTGTATCTAACAGTCCTAAATCTGATGGAACTAGCTGAGTTCTATACTGTATCTGAATTGATTGTATCTAACAGTCCTGAAATCTGATGAACTATCTGAGTTCTTTTACTGAGACTGAGACCTAGACTGAAACTAAGACTGTGGGAGGTAATCATCCAACCGACATACCTCAGAACTGAACTGGTGGGGTCCAACCTATAACCCCAGCTGGAAGGGTATCAATACCGTGCCACGGGTAAAGTCCTGTTGTGAGTATACCCTCGCTGATAAGGAGCTCTTCCATCTACCACTCCTAGTAGGTAACCCAAATGAGATGTATATATATGTCCCAAAATGCGTATTGTGAATCTCAACCTATGCTGGCTACGTAGTTCTGGAACTTAGGGATTGCTTCTAGGGATCTCAGTCCTATCTAGCGGGTGAGTCCCCATCCCTAGGCTCGCTCGGTGCTGAATCCTACTCCCATTTAAAAGACACTGAACTGATTAATTAAAATGAGATGATTAACTAAACTGAGCTGATACTAATGGTATTGTTTAGCGGAGCTAAACTAAGTTTACTAAGATTCATTGACTGACGGAATGTACTGAGTTCTGAAGACTGACTGAGAGTACTGAAGTTACTGAGATTGACTGGGAATACTGAGGTTACTGAGGTTACTGAGATTACTGAGTACTGAGATCACTGAGATTACTGAACTACTGAGATTACTGAGATTTCTGAGATTTCCTGAGTCACATGACCGACTGAGTTCTATGGATCATAGCTTGACTGAGGAGATCGTGGAAACATGACATGGCTCTAGGCACACAGCTAAATGTTTGGGTACAAGTACCCCCAGGACTCGATAAGAAGAAACTGACATAGCATGGCTTACTTGAACACATGACCAACAACACAATTCATAGTTCATATATTGAAGAACTTCATCAAACATGTGCTATGCATAAGCTTGTACATACATGGGAATTTTATGATATCATACTAGTTGGGCATTGTTCCTTCATCTAGATATTTAATCAAACATATGGTAGGCATAGCATATGTAGAAAACATTATACAACAATTAATCATCATGATTCATCTCTAATTTCATCATCCTAGGGTTTATTCATAGGTTCACATGAATATAAATCTATACAAATCAATTCCACTTAAATTGATCACCCAACAAGGATTTGAATTCAATTGATCATTCTCAACATAAACAAAACAAACCCAATGTGAAATTCATAAAGAAATCCATAAACGTAAACTTAGAAAAGAGATTCTTGGGCTTTATGGACGAAAGGAGTCCATGAATAAACACTACGCATACCTTAGTTTGTGATTCTATGAAGATTGACGGAGAGATTCTTGAAATTTAACGGTGAATTCCCTTGAAATTGAACCTTCTATGAAAACCCTAGGGCTTGTTCTTGAGAGAAACCCTATATTTTGGATAAAATATGGTTGAATCATGTGTTATTGGGTATATATAGGGGTGGGAACTCGACCCTTTTAACCCTAGACGCGTCTTTAAATTTTGAGAAAATTTACCAATTTTCATCCTTGGCGCGACGCGCCACTATCATGCCAAGTCACTGGAAAGTGAAAAATGGAAAATTGCACAGTGGTGCGATGCGGAGTCATCGCGTTGCCACTTTGTTTACAACCTGGAATTTCACCGCGATGCGGTGGTATCGCCTTGGAACACTGGAAAAAAGGAAAATTCTGAAATAGAGCCTTGGAGCGATGTGCCACTATCGCGGAGAAACACTGGAAATTGACAATTGCCATTTGAGCTATCTCCACGAAGCGCTGAAGGCTCAGGTGATACACTGTCTCACTAAAAAAGCTCTAACTCTTCACCCGAGTGTCAGATTTAGGTGAATTTGGTATTGATGGAAGGCTTATTCGATTCCCCATATGATAAAAAGTGAAAATCTTGAAAATACCACATTTATAAAAGTGGATTTATCTTTCAAAGAAATCTTCTAACATTCTTGTGGGAAAATTTTAAGCTAGAAAAAGTACGGGTATTACAATATCTTCCCCTTGAGAACATTCATCCTCGAATGAGACTGAGAGTGAGGGGAAGAGCATAAACTAACGTATATACTAAACATGAATAACTGAAACATGATCTCATGACTGACATGACTGAAGAGCTGAATATAACATACTGAACATGCATATCTGATGCATGACTGATAAGCTGAATTCATGCATATCTAATGCATAACTGATAATTGACTCATGAATACATGACTAAATGTTTTGATGAACTGAATTTCTCATAGTGAGAATGCATGTATAATGCATAATTACATGACTAAACTGATATATGAATGCATGGCTGAATATGCAAGGGTACTTAGTACCAAGTTTGTCATTGGGATCTGAGCATGAACTGAATACCCAGTTGTAATGGTAGTTTGAACATAGATCTGAGTAATTTTAAGAAAATTGTTACGTGACTGAAAGGGATTGATGACCCCATGATTATGCTAGAAGTATGCATGAACGGGAATCCTGAGAATGTGACTGAGGCTGAAATATGACATATAAACTAAGTTTTGTGACCTGAACTGAGCCCTCTGAATACTTTTCCCACAGCTGAAGTTGGTACTTTGAGGGTCAAATTATGAGTACCCTCTACTCTAAATTGGATTCTTTATACAAAGAGAAACTGAACTTCAGACATGAGAGCATTGGGGAATAATGAGGTATCTCCCCCTTGGGACACTATGTCCCTCTAAGAATACTGTCTTGGCTGAGCTACTAAGGGGAAACTGAGGCGATACGCAAGGAACCTAGTATCTGAATCGTGATTGATTATCTAAGATCTAAAACTTGAGGCCTGATACATTATCTAAGATGAAAAAACTAAGCTTCATGCACTACAACTGAGACTACTGAAAGATTTACGAGGTGCTTAACACGAATGCGTAAACATACTGACTTATCTTATTAATTGGATAACTGATAGATGAATACTGGGTATGAGAGACTGGTCTGTACTTAGTCCAAATAACTGGACTAAGGCTGTAAAACATTATGCATAGGAGATAATGATTGACTGGATGACATGAGGTAACTGGGCATGGATTTATGAAAACTATATTACCTCAAGAATACTAGGCTAAGTGTCTAATGTGATTGGGAACATTCTATAAACTGAGGTATTGAGGTACTACTGATTGAGTAATTGATAACTATAACATTGTCAAGCTATCCTGAAACTGGACTGAATTTCTGATAACTGACGTTTAGACTGGTGCTAAAGTATTTGATTCTGGGACTGAATGTTGATTACTAAAACTGAACACTGAAACTATAACTAAGATGGTAACTGAATTTGGATAGATGCATGTTGAGGATTGATATAGATTAAGGATCTGAACGTATACTCGCACTCTATACTTTTCCCCAACTTAAAAAAACAATCTCTTGCTAGCCACTTACTTGCACGCTACTACAACATTCAAGCCTATCATCATAACTGCACCTTCATGTAAAGTAAGCATGCAAAAATATCCTCTTAACATGAATCATTTACTCTTTATCTTTTAAGCAACTTCTAATTACTACACTATTTTCATAGAGAGAGCCCATTGAAGGGTTAAATAAGGAGGACCTGAAGCATGAATGGATACTGACTGAACTTGACACTCGAACTGAAGCCTGAGAAATAGAATATCAATAACATGGATTCACCAAAATGGTTTGAACTGAGGATATACATGACATATCTGAGTTTGGCTACTCACTAGAATTGGAGCATGAGTCATGTGGACTGAACATACTATAAAGCATGACATGAGTATGTGGGTCACGAGCTGCATGACCTGAGTCTAAAATTTTTGAATTTATGAGACATGATTCGTAACACTGAGGGAGCCATAATTGAACTTCTTATGCTGGGAACTTAAAGCGCACACAATTTGTGGAAAGTGCATGAAAGTAGGTTATGTTCATGGAACTAATTCATACTGCGGGGTAAACTGGGACCCCTTATACTAGAAACGGAAATCGTACATGATTTATGGAAAAATGCATGAGCATGATTCGTGACCATAGAGTTGACACGCAAGGCCAGAGTGGATTTCATGATAGGTGAAGTGCAAAACTCTGCACTGAGATAAGGATGGATCAGGAATCGTCTTCGCTTATTGCTTTCTATACATACTGGCACTACTACTAGAATCTGGGAGCCTGAAATGGGTCACTCGATCTATCATCTCCCCTTGGCTCTAAGCCATCATCATAAGTCTGTAAACACTTTACTAAACTCTAAATTGAACCGCAATCATCATCATATATTTACACTCTGTTCGACACATGATTGCCTTACTAAACACATTATCTGGTTCTATTTCTTCATATACTACTAATATCACATCCACACCTTCAAGCCTAATGCCATGTCAATAAACTTAAATTCTTGCTCGCACTGTTCAAGCCTACTGATTAACTTTGTTATAACTATCCCTATGAATACATAATCTGTTCAACCTGGATCATGTTATCCCAACTCTACTATTGCTAAACTCCTGAGTTCATGCTTTTAACTCTAGGTCATATGCTATCATAGAATTCAGAGAAGAGATCTGATGACATATGAGTTCTCATAATTATGAATAAGAGTTGTACAACTCTGGAACATAATTGAACTAATGGGATACTTTTGACCTTGTGGGCAATCCCATAACTGACTGTATGGTCTATATAAGAAAGCCTTATCTCTAGGACTCGAGCTTCACTACTTCTGTTACCTTGAAAGTAAGGTAAAGTTAACATGCGTGAAGCATGATAAGAATCTACAAGAGTTTCTTAAAAAACCTTTCTATAGCACGATCTGAGACATGAAAGAAGGGAAACTGTTTCTAAAACATCTCATAGCTTCCTGCACATAAGTGTGGTGCACGACACACGCATGTACAAGACTCTACTATATGCGGCTTTTCAGACTTCCTAGGACACTATTGAACCTTAGGCTTTGATACCAAGTTTGTAATGCCTTAATTTTCTGATACCCAGAATGCTACACGGTGCTCATGACCCCAAAGGACCATAAGCTAACCTATGACTGATATCTGTACCTGTATACTGCATAAAATACTGTGTAATGTGGAAACATGAACTAAAAGGCGATAATTTTCAATGCTAATACATAACTGAAGATAGGGTATAACAATAACTGAAGATAGGGTATAACAATACCAAAACAACTGAGATAACTTTCTGAACATACTATAGTCTGAAAGCCTCTACACTGTCTGAATAAGGAGTTGATGGGATATGTTCCCAACTAACTCTGACTACTGAAATAAATTGAAAAACTGAAATAATAAAGTAATCATCATGTCCTCGAAGGATAAGGAATCATAACTGACTCTGACTGCTGAACCTGGATGCTACTGATGTTCTGGAGCTCACGCTTCTAAACCTATGGTATAAGACACCATAGCCTAAATACGTCAGTACTTTGAATGTACTGGTATGCAAGTGAGGTAGGCTGAATACAATAGGTTCATATGCATGAATAATGCTAACTAACTCACTAACATGAACGTGAGAATACATGCATGACTACGTAACTGTGACTGAGATCATAATAGGACTGAATACTGAGTTCTGACTACTGAGTTTACTGATAATATAGATTTACTGATATCTGAGTTTACTAATACTGGGGTACTAAATAACTAAGTCTACTGACTTTGACATCTGAGTTGTTGATAAGTGAAAAAGACTGATACTTTATTACTGAATACTGAGGGACTGATACTATGTTACTGATACATAAATAACTATTTTGGACAATTCTGATTATGAAGACTTGGTCTGGTTGACTGTATCTAATAGTTCTGATGCTAAATACTGATAACATAAGTTCTGATAACTGATATAACTGATAACATGAGTTTTGAGAACTGATATAATTAATAATATAAGTGACTGTATCTGACAGTCCTAAATCTAATAGAACTAGCTGAGTTCCATACTGTATCTGAATTGACTTTATCTGAAAGTCCTAAAATCTGAAGAACTATCTGAGTTCTTTTACTGAGACTGAGACCTAGACTAAAACTGAGACCGTGGGAGGTAATCATATAACCGGCATGCCCTGAAACTAAACTGGTGGGGTCCAACCTGTAACCCCAGCTGGAAGGGTGTCAATACCTTACCACGGGTAAATACCTGCTCTGAGTATACCCTCACTGACAGGGAGCTCTTCCATCTACCCCTCCTAGTAGGTAACCCAAATGAGATGTATATATATGTCCCTAAATGCGTAGGGTGAATCTCAACCTACGTTGGCTACGTAGTTCTGGAACTTAGGGATTGCTTGTAGGGATCACAGTCCTATCTAGCGGGTGAGTCCCCATCCCTAGGCTCGCTCAATGCTGAATCCTACTCCCATCTGAAAGACACTGAACTGATTAATTGAACTGAGCTGATTAACTGAACTGAGATGATACTAATGGTATTGTTTAGCAGAGCAAAACTGAATTTACTAAGATTCGTTGACTGACAGAATGTACTGAGTTCTAAAAACTGACTGAGAGTACTAAAGTTACTGAGGTTACTGAGATTACTGAGTACTGAGATCATTGAGATTACTGAACTACTGAGATTACTGAGATTTCTGAGATTTCCTGAGTCACATGACTGACTGAGTTCTATGGATCATAGCTTGACTCAGGAGATCATGAAAACATGACATGGCTCTAGGCACACAACTAAATGTTCGGGTACAAGTACCCTTAGGACTCGATAAGAAGAAACTGACATAGCATGGCTTACTTGAACACATGACCAATAACACAATTCATAGTTTATATATTGAAGCACTTCATCAAACATGTGCTATGCATAAGCTTGTACATACATGGGAATTTTATGATATCATACTAGTTGGGCATTGTTCCTTCATCTAGACGTTTAATCAAACACATGGTAGGCATAGCATATGTAGACAACATTATACAACAATTAATCATCATGATTTATATCTAATTTCATCATCCTAGGGTTTATTCATAGGTTCACATGAATATAAATCTATAAAAATCAATTCCACATAAATTGATCACCCAACATGGATTTGAATTCAATTGATCATTCTCAACATAAACAAAACAAACCCAACGTGAAATTCATAATGCAATCCATAAACGTAAACTTAGAAAAAAGATTCTTGGGTGTCATGGACTAAAGGAGTCCATGAATGAACACTACACATACCTTAGTTCGTGATTCTACGAAGATTGACGGAGAGATTCTTGAAATTTGACGGTGAATTCCCTCGGAATTAAACCTTATATGAAAACCCTAGGGCTTTTTCTTGAGAGAAACCCTATATTTTGGATAAAATATGGCTGAATCATGTGTTATTTGGTATATATAGGGGTGGGAACTCGACCCTTTTAACCCTGGATGTGTCTTTAAATTATGAGAAAATTTCTCGATTTTCATTCTCAGTGCGACGCGTCACTATCGCGCCAAGTCACTGGAAAGTGAAAAATGGGAAATTGCACAATGGCGCGACGCGGAGCCATCGCGTTGCCACTTTGTTTGGGACCTGAAATTTCACCGCGACGCGGTGGTATCATGTTGGAACACTAGAAAAAAGGATAATTCTAAAATAGAGCCTTGGAGCCATGCTACTCTATCGCAGAGCAACACTGGAAATCGACTATTGCCATTTGAGCTATCTCTGCAACGCGCTGAAGGCTCAGGTGATACATTATCTCACTAAAAAGGCTCTAACTCTTCACCCGAGTGTCGGATTTGGGTGAATTTGGTATCGATGGAAAGCTTATTCGATTCCCCACATGATAAAAAGTGTAAATTTTGAAAATACCACATTTATAAAAGTGGATTCATCTTAAAAAGAAAGCTTCTAACATTCTTTGGGAAAAAATTTAAGCTAGGAAAAGTACGGGTATTACATATATATTCATTAATAACTTTTGAGGGTCATGAGGAGATGGTGACATTGAAAAGACAAGATAAGACTACTCAAGGAGGATATTTTTGTGTTATCCAAGTAATATTTTTTACCGCCTTAGTATTTTATCTTTTTTATCTCAGAAAGGAAATTAGAAAAATTCTTTAAATTAAAAAAAATATCTTAAAACATATAAGTCATCTATTGAAATAGATGAAAATTTTGTTTGAAAATTTTCAACGGCTCAATCATCTGTTACAACGGATGACGATTTATATTTGAAAATTTCCAATAGCTCAGTCATCTGTTGCAACAAATGACAACACATATTTGATAATTTACAATAGATAGTTAATCTGTTGCAACAGATGACTTAATCTGTTTGATAAATTTCAATAGATAAGTCATCTGTCGCAACAGATAACAATGCCTATTTGATAATTTACAACAGATAGTTAATCTGTTGCAATAGATGACTTAATTTGTTTGATAAATTCCAATATATAAGTCATCTATCTCAACATATGGCAACACCTATTTGATAATTTACAATAGATAGTTAATCTGTTGCAATAGATGACTTAATCTGTTTGATAAATTCCAATAGATAAGTTATCTATTGCAAAAAGTTGAACATTTATTTTTATACAATTTAAATTGAATTTATATGTTCAACTACAACTTCAATTGGTTTATCTAGAACTAGGGGTGAGTTCATGGGGTCAACTACAGCTTCAATTGAGTCTTTGGCAATTTCATGATGCTGGTATTACGTTTCTCCCAACCTGAGTCATCGATCGATCACTCCGAGTTAAAATAATTCTTATTAACTCATTATCAAGCTAATACCTACATTGATCTATATAGAACTAGGGGTGAGTTCATGGGGTCAACTACGACTTTAATTGAGTCTTTGGCAATTGCATGATATTGGTATTGCGTTCCTCCCAACCTGAGTAGTCGATCGATCACTCCGAGTTGAAATGATTCTTATTAAATCATTATCAAACTAATACCTAAATTAAATTGATTTTTCTAGAACTAGGGGTAAGTTCATGGGGTCAACTAAAACTTCAATTGAGTCTTTGGCAATTACATGATGTTGGGATTGCGTTCCTCCCAACCTGAGTCGTCAATCGATCACTCCAAGTTGAAATAATTCTTATTAACTTATTATCAAGATAATACCTAAATTTATTTATCTAAAAATAGGGGTGAGTTCATGGGTCAACTACAACTTCAATTTAGTCTTTGGCAATCGCACGATGTTGGGATTGCGTTCCTCCCGACCTAAGTTATCGATCAATTACTCTGATTGAAATGATTCAAATTAATTCATTATCAAGATAATACCTAAATTGAATTTATTTAGCTAGAACTAGGGGTGAGTTCATGGGGTAAACTATAAATTTATTTTAGTCTTTAGCAATTTCATGATGTTGGTATTGAATTTTTCCCGAACTGAGTGTCGATCGATTACTCCGAGTTGAAACAATTCTTATTAACTCATTATAAAGCTAATACCTAAATTGATTTATCTAGAACTAGGGGTGAGATGATAGGGTCAACTACAACTTCAATTGAGTCTTTGACAATTACATGATGGTGGTATTACGTTCCTCCTGATCTGAGTGTCGATCGATCACTCCAAGTTAAAATGATTCTTATTAACTCATTATCAAGATAATACCTAAATTTATTTAGCTAGAACTAGGGGTGAGATGATAGGGTCAATTACAGCTTCAATTGAGTCTTTGGCAATTGCAGGATGTTGGTATTGCGTTCCTCCCAACCTGAGTCGTCGATCGATAACTCCGAGTTGAAACAATGTTTATTAACTCATTATTAAGCTAATACCTAAAATTTATCAGTGTTCGGGTTGAATTTAATACACTTTATTATGATGAGACGGCTAAAAATTATGTATATCTTTTAACATTTAAAAAAATAATTAAGATCAATTCGGACCAAATTAACATTTTTAAAACTTGTCATTCTTTTCCAAAATACAAATCACCCATTTGCGGGGAAAATGTTTCATCATTTCAAATCTTGAGTTCTCTCTCTATTCTTTCTCTCTCAACAATATAGACAACAACTACTCAACAAATTGCTCAACCCTTCACAACAAATTGATTTTCTTCACATTTCTGACCATGTAGGTGTTATTTTTTACTTTATTCTTGCCCGTATTCATCGTTTTGTAGGTAACAGAGTTCAAAAAGAGTTCTATATTTGTTATTTTCTCAAAATATTAGGGCTTTTAAGTTAAGGATGAAAAATAAGACTTTTAGTTGTATAATCTTCGAGAATGGGTTTACAATTTTGAGTTTTGATGGTAAAATCATAGGAAGAACTCGAGAAAACCCTAGTTTTTATCGCATAGTTCTATTGACTGTCATGGGATTGGTGATGGTGGTTGTTGGTATTGGTGTTGGTATTCGTGGTGGTGTCATTGATGGTGTTTCTGTGGTGGTGTTGGTGGTGGTGTTGGTGGTGTTGGTGTCGGTGTTTGTGATGGTTTTTGTTGGTGTCGGTATTGGCGGTATTTGTAATGTATTTTTAAAATTTATGCATACATCAATTGTAATGTAATTTTTGTTTTTATATTATTTGTAGTTAAAACATGTCTCCTAAAAGAAAAGAAAGTGAAAGTGGATCAACTTATGACCACCTAACAAAAAAGGCTACAGTGCAGAAGGATTCGAAGGAGCTTCCTGAACAATCTCAACCAGGGAATAGTGAAGCTGAGGAAAGATATAAAAATAACGTCGAGGGAGATAGACAAGGTTCTGTAGATGGTGATGAGGAAAATGAAAGTGAGGAGGAAGAAGAAGATAAACAAGAAGAGGAGGAAGTAGAAAGTGAGAAAGAGGATGATCATCAATCAACGGGGCGTGAATTAAGATTGAAATTCCAGCATGAGGCTATCAAAACTATTAGTATTGACAGGTTTCAAGTTGCGATGCCGATAGATGACCCTGCAGAACTAACTGGTGATTTTGTACTTAAATTTCAGTCGGGGAAACCTTTTGATGGATTTAGAAATATTATGAAGAATGGAAATATAAACAAACTTTTTAAGAAGAGCTGCTTTGGACACTTTCTTGAGCTGCCTGAGAACCACACTGCCCATTTCCAAATGATCATGGTATATGGTCTTCTAGCGTAAGATCAAGTACGTGAGGGATGATAAAGATTTAATGGGGGGCGAAAAAAAGATGGATGAAATCTGAATCAACTACTATGGCATGCCAGTTTGTTTTTGCTTGAAAGAGTTTGCCATAGAGAAGAGCTTGAGATGCGATTGTCCAGAAGAACCTCTTATCAAGAAAACACCCCGCAAGAGGTCCAAGGCAAGAAAGACAGTTAAATCACCCCCATCAAATAAAGGGAAGGCATTGTCCCAGTGACAACCCACTAAAACCAACAATCGCAAGGAAAAAATAAATGGGTTGTTGGACATTGCTGGATGTGGGTACAAAGATAATAAGTTGATAGCACATCTCAAGGATAAAACCATATCAAAGAAGTACAAGGATCAATTGTACTTAGTTTGGTTTACCCATTCCATTATATTGGTAAGAGACGTCTACAAAGTCATACAAGATGATTTGTTGAAGATTTTTGAGGATTTTGATAAATTCAACAATTATCCCTGGGGATATGACAGCTACTACTTGATTGTCAAATATTTACTGACAAATCCCCAAAGACGATCACATATATGACTTTTCTTGAGCTTTCATGGTAAATTTAATCACTATTTATTTACTCATCCATTAATTTATATTGAAAAATTATTTTTTTGCCTCCTGTTTGCATTTTTTAGGCTTGGGCATTTGAAGTCATTCCTCACCTCCGAAAGCAGGTCAAGGATTATCCGGATGAGGTTTATCATCCAAAGATCTTTAGGTGATTGACTGTAAAGAACAACAAAAAAATTAAGGAACAGATGGGTTATCTGTTACAATAGATTACCTATCCACTGCAAATGGTACAACAGATGGGTAATCTATTGCGATAGATGATTCATATTTCACATTAGATTACCCATCTATTTCTTTGGTTCTTTGAACCTGACTCAACAGATTACTCATCTACTACAAATTATCCAACAGATGGGTAATCTGATGCAACATATTGTTAATCTGTTACGACAGATAGATCAACTGTTGTGATAGAAAGATCATCTATTACATAAGTTGTATGTGTTAACATGTAACCCAACTGACTACAAATTATTATATGATTTAAATGTATCTATCTTTTTTTATAGGTTATGCATCCATGGATCGTGCCTGCTGAGCAGGAGTTAGGGATGACTTTTTTTATTACTCTAGGTCTTGTTGATATAAACGCAGACCCAACAATGGAGTTAATAAAGAAAGAAATGGCTAAAGCAACATCCATAAGAAGAGAAGTTAGGCGAGGTGAGACTAATGTTGAGGCTCTTCATGACCAACCTACTGCAACAGATTCGGGTGCTTCTTCTGGGGTATTGATGGTGGAGTCATTAATGTTGGTGGCAGGCATGATGATGATGCTGTCATTCATGATGATGAGCATATTGATGCTCAAGAAAAATAAATATGTTTGAAAATACCCCTTTCACAGGTCCCTCTCACCCTTACACCGGTCCTTCTCACCCTTCTTCACCCTCATGTTCTTATTGCAAGTGCAAAGAGTGCAAGGACAGCTAGGATAAACTCTTTGAAAAAGTAGAGGCTATCGCTAAAGTTTTTGAATAATTGAAACCCAAGAGAGGTGTCATACCATCCAATAAGGTGAGGTATCCATACACTTCTACAGTGGCAGTTGGGAGGAAGAAAAAAGCAATTAGCTAAGTACTCTCCAATCGGAAATTCAAAAAAATTGCAACTCCTCCCTTTCCTAAAATTGTTAAAGTTCAGGGGCCTTTAAATAAGGCGGACATATACGCGAAACTTGGTGCCAAAAAGAAGAGGGATCTGCGACGGGCCAAGAATGCCAAGCAAGGCACATAAGATTACCCCATCCATGCATTTTCAGCCCAAGACTTCAAGAATATGATAGATATGCGTACGCATTATGCGGACAGGGTAAGTTTACTTTTCCTAATCTAGACTTCTAATCTACTCCATGAAGAAGAAGCTACGCAATAGATGTGTCATCTATTGCAACAACTGTGTATTCTGGTGCAATTTGTGGTTGTTCTGTTGCAACATATTACCCATCTCTTGCATAAGTTGTGTTAGATGGGTAATCTGTCAACAGATTTAGATGGACCATCCATTGCATCTTTCCACTATGTTTTCCTTCCTTCTTTACAATTACTAACCTATCTAAAAATTGACTTCTTATATCATAGTATGTTAAAAAAAAAATTTGTCTCTTAAAGGGCAGACAATTAGCATACCCAGAGGCTTATGATGTTGTCGATACGATAGTGTACCTTCAATTCTACAAGAATTTGAAGTATAGGTAAGATGATCTCAGTATGCTAACGTCAACTCCCGGTGGCACGAAATTTTATTTGTTACTTTTTGAGTTCCAATGGTATGAAGAAATAATTTAATATGTTAGAAGAGAGAGGCCAAATCTACATGGCAAGATTTGGACCGGGGCAAAGAGGATTCTTGGAGTCATGAATATGGATAACATACGTTATAGGGCTGTTGAGATACTACTCGAGGAGGGAAACATCAAGGTTTAGGACTACAACTTACCTGCCTTAGATGAGGCTAATTCTTTTACCGACATACAACCACTGTTGGAGTTGTTCCCCATCTTGTTGAGCCAGAGTGAACTGATGTATCATTTGCCAGTGGAAATATTGATAAAGCAACCATGGGATTTTGAAGGTCAAAATAAGGACATGGCTCTTCCAAAAAATGAAACTGGTGCCGCGTACGGGTCACACGCGCTTTCATACATTAAATGTTTACTGACTGACACAGAAATGGCCGAGCCAACAATCTTTCTATTCGACAACGTTGTGACAAACATGCAAGAGGTCTGGGCTTATAAGGTACTAACTAGACGCTTGGAGCCTGTATATAAAGAAGAGCCTGTGAAATAATAATTTTTTATTTTGTTACTTCACTTTACATACGTAACTTTACATGTACATGTAGTGGCAATTTTTTGATATTTTACAACAATTACGCTTGAATATCCATGTGCTCAAAAACACAAAACCAGTAGAAAATACAAATACACCACCATGAAAATTTTAGCAATTAGGCTTGAATATCCAAGTTCCCAACAACATCAAACCAGTAGCAATAACGCCAACAATACAGTATCTTCTTGCTCAATTTTGTTTCTCTTCAAAAGCCTTGACTTTCTTCAATAAACTCTAGATTATACGATTTGCTTGTGAAGGGTGTCGTTCTTCATACCAATCAAAGTAATCACATCCACCCAACTTCTATAAAAACAAGACCACAATTATAAAATAATTACAAGTTAATAATTAATCAACTAATTAAATAAAAAAATATTACCTTTGAAATTTTACAAGTAAAAAAACTATGACCTGGATTTTGTTGAGTCCAAGAAGTCTTCAATAGAGCTTCATGACCACACTTACAATATCAAAAATCTCTATCACAAAAAACAGTGGAAGATGAGCTCGATATTGTCAAGCTCGGTTGGAGAAAATAAAAAAAATAAGCAGAAAAAAAAATACAAATAATTTGAAGAATTTGGATAGAGAAAAAAAGATGATGAAGAAGAAGATTTGGGAATTTAGGATTAAATTTTAGGAAGAAGATGAATATATCAGAGGAAAAAATAATCATTGGGGGCCAAATCAGACGCCAAGTCAGCAAAAATGAGGGTTCAACGAGCCTTGGTTGCGTGAATTACACGCCAGTTGCCAAAGTGAAAGATCCCTGCAAATTTATATGCCTGTTGATGGGTTCACCTTTTTTATTTTAAGTCACTTCACTTTACATGTAGTGGTAATTTTTTATGTCTAAAGAAACTTGAATTATTTATAATGCAACAAATTATCCATATGTTGTAACAGATATTCTACCTGTTCTGACAGATAGCCTATCTGTTGTATTATGTCGATGTTTCTATCTAAGTCTATATGTTGCAATAGTGGGAAGACCTGTTTGATAATTTCCAATAGATTACCTGCATGTTGCAACATATGTCTAAATTTGTTTGATATTTTCCAACAGATACGTCGTCTGTTGTAACAAATACCTTATCTGTTGCAATATTTGAATCTAGTATTCTATTTTAATTAATAAGTTCAAATCTAAGAATAAAATAAAATAAATTGGAACCTTCAAAAATTACAAGAAATAAATCAACAAATAAATGAAATATAAAAAAAATTATTGTGGGTACAGATTCTCAACAAATAAATCAACAATTTAAGTTTTGATGCCAACAAATCCTAAGGAGGGGTGAGATTATTGCTTTGACAGACTCAAGCTATAAAGATCTACTCAATATGGACAAGTTGCTCTTCATCCGGTGCTATGGACTTCGGCTTTGGTCGTCGTGGATCTTTAATGTCGTTTACATATGGGTTCTGTGCTTTCGCTTCTTCGTATTTCCATAAAAATAGTAGCATATTGTCAATGTTATTCAACAATAGCTTCTACAGTGACATCCACCTGGAAAGCCAAAAATGGTCAATGCTAATCACAAATACAAAAAAAAACAGAAAAGGATAACTCAAGATCTATTTTAGCAAATCAAACAGGTCTTCCGCCTATTTTAAATTATCCTAAATAGATTATATTTATGTTGTAATATATGGATCAACTATTGGGACAAATTATAACATGCGGAAGACCTGTATGATAATTTCCAACGGATGAACCATCTGTTGCAACATATGATTCATCTGTTTGGAAAAATTAAAATGGTAGAATGTCTTGATTTAATTTGTCCCAATAGATGACCCATCCTTTGCAGCAGATAGGTCATCTGTTGGTACAAATAAAAATGGTACGTAGAGCTGTTTGATTTGCTAAAACAGATGAAACATATGTTGAAACAGATACTATATCTGATGCAATAGGTTAGTCAACTATTGCAACAGATGTATATATCTGTTTGATAATTTTCAGCAGATGTATCATCTGTTGGAACAAATATGTGTTTGTTTGTTAGTTGGAACTAACGATATATATTCACCTTCTTCAGCTCATGCTGCTCTCTTGTGGCCCTTGTACATTGCTCAATAGTGCAACACATGGACAGAGGAGTTACAATTTTGTTTTTTTGGATGCTTGATAATGCCTTGGAAATTACTTTCCTTCTCCTCTTAGCCTTAATCTCTAATGGAGTGGATGGATATAAAATTCTCTTTGATGGAATGATACCCCTCTTAGATGTTAATTTCTTTACAAAAATAGTTAATGTATTAATAGCATTAACCACTGCATTATATTTCGCCTTGCAGTCTTGACATTTGCATGTAGAACAATCGCTAGGGGAGGCAAAATCTGTATAACCAGTATGATCATACTCATAATGGTTTATTTTAAAAATTGTAAGAGGATTATTATTAGTACCAACAACAGCACCACTACCACCACCAACAACTCTATCACCACAAAGACCATCAACAACAATAAGCCCACCCTCTAAAATTATTTTTCTTGTGATGATTTTTGCTCCAAACAATTCCATTTTTATTCTATCAATGACCTTAGGGTCTGATAAAGTTGCATTGACCGTAAAGTAAGAAAAATGACATCTTCAACTCTCGATTGGTCGGAACAAATGACAGATGTACAATCTAACATAAATCATTACATATTATATCAGAATGATGATTAGATCATTCAAAAAAATCATTAATTAAAATAAAAACTTAATTAGAATTAGACTTACTGCTTCCTTCGGGGGGTTGAAGAGATCAAGAAATTTTGTATTTTTATCAGTTTTGACTGACAACCATCTCAGGATTCTTGGATAGGAAACTTTTTCCTGGCAGTTCACTTGTTGTCTCAAATAAGGAATGACTTCAAACACCCAAGCCTATAAAATAACGCCAATAAATCAAAATCATTATTAAATAAAAAAATCAATCATATTATAATAAAAGAAACATTTACCATGAAAACTCAAGGAAAGACATATAAGTTGACTGTCTTTGGCGTTAACGGAGTCAACAAATATTTGACAGTTATTTTGAAGCTTTCATAACCCCATGGATAGCTGTTAAATGCCTCCAGATCCTCGGAGAGCTTTATCAAACCAAGTCGTATGTTGTTGTTAATGTCTCTCACCCAAAGAATACTTTTTACAAACCAAACCAAGCACAATGATTGCTTGTGCTTCATTGAAATTCTTTTATCTTTAAACGTTTCTATCAAATTTTTGTTTTTGAAGCTTGGACCAACAATGGATACTAGTTAATCATGATCACTCGAATTGGGTTTTCTTTATTTGGGTGTGTGGGATGCTTTTTAGGGTTAGAATAGGTATAACTTGAGAAGGAGATGGAGGATAATATTTTAGTTCAGTAACTATAAAAATCTCCTTCCAACCAAAACAAACAAGCATGCCACAGTAATTTATCGATACCTCATCCATCTTATCTTTGTTTTCATACATAAACATATGCTTGAGAAGATCATATGACATTTTATTTGGAAATGAGAACTGTTGTCCTCCGACTAATCAAGATATTGCCCAAAGCAGTTGTCCCTAAAATAAGAATCTAATTTTTGTTCTCAAAGTATTTTTTTGAAGGCATCAAAAGATTTTACCATGGATGACTTAACCATGAAATCACTGTTAAATCTGTGGCACCATCGCATTGCATTCTAATGGGATAACGATCAATGCTAAAGGTTTTGACCAACTCTTCAGTGGAAGGGCTATTAGTATTGGGATCATCTCTTTTGAAATTTTCCTTCTCCCCATGTTCATCATATTCAACTTCTGATTAATATAACGCTTGTAAAGCAAGCTCATAGAGTAGTAGATATAGCCTAGCTGCTTCACTTGTTCCTTTACTTGGATTTTTGGGAGACATATAATCTAAAAATTATAGGAACATAAAATAGATTTTAATTGAATAATGCATCATTAAAAAAGGATAACAGTATCTCTAACATGTACAATAGTAAAATAAAAGTTCCAGTAGATCACTCATTTGTTGCACCAGGTAGGTTATCTGTTGCAACTTATAACCAACCTGTTATAGCGGATGAGTAATCTATTGGAAATAATAAAAATAGATCACATATCTATTGCACCAGGTAGGTTATCTATTGTAACATATAACTAACCTGTTGCAGCGGATGAGTAATCTATTGGAAATAATAAAAATAGATCACTCATCTATTACACCAGTTTGTTTATCTGTTGTAACCTATAACCAATCTGTTGCAGCGGATGAGTAATTCGTTGGAAACAATAAAAATAGATCACTATATATCACTCATCTATTAAAATAGATAACTCATCTATTGAAACAGATCACTTATTTATTGCAAAATGAGTTATCTGTTGGATCAATATTATTTAGATTTCTCACAAACAGAAAAGTCATCTGTCGTAACAAATGAATGATCTATTAGATTGTTCATCTCTTGCATCAGATATTTTATCTGTTGCATCAGATTTTTCATCTATTACAACAGATGTTTCATCTGTTGCATCAGATGGTTCGTCTGTTGCGCCAGATGGTTCATCTATTGCAATACCATTTTTATCAAGAAAAATAACAAATCAACTCAGCAACACCAACACAACACACACACATGCTAAGAACATCAATGGTGACGAAAAATTACCAACAAATCAAATCAATAGTTTGACAATAAGAACTACAATAACAACAAAAAATTATATTTTACACTGGAAAGAGTAGAGAAGAAATGTCATAAATTAGGATTTTATTCAGTCCATATTTCAAATTTAAGCAAGAAATATTGAAATTGCTAACCAATACTAGAAGAGAAGTTGGCTCAAGTTCCTCTGTTTCTTCATAACTAAATTGACATAATTTTTTACCTGTGAAAGAAGAAATGGGACGACTAAAAACTCAAAGTTTTTTTCGTCAGAGAACTGATATAGGAAAAATGGTCATCTTATATTTTGATGACATCTTTGGAGGCCAAAACATAGAGGCTCAAGACTTGGTCACCTCGAGGATACGAGAACATGCATGGAGGACCCGTTTTGAGCATACCATACATCAAGGCCGTGAGTGAAAGATTGCTTGGAGCGTTGAAGACTTGAGGACTCACGAATTTGGATACTTAATGGCTCACGGTTTTGGGTTATCTTCATTGAGTACATTTTGGTCACTTCACTTTTCCCAAAATGCACTCTATGGCTGCCCCTATCATTAAGGGTAGTGTAGTCATTTTGTCTCCTTTTGTAATATACTATAAATAAGACATTTTAGGTCTTCTCTTATTAGTTGTTTAATAATGAAAATATGAGATATTTAAAATTCTCTCTCTTGAGAGTAGACTACCTTAGTGTAGTTCTTAGTTAGGGTTTGGATTATCCATTATAGTTTAGGGCTTGGAAAAGCCAATATTGTTCTTTACTTGGAAATGGTGGATCTTGAGGTGAGTTGATTCCCTTGGTAATCACTGTAAGAGTATGGTGTTGTTGTTATATTCATTAGGTGTTTTTGAGTTTAATATACTCTTTAGTTCCTAGTCTTTGTAATAATCTATGTCTCACTATCCATCTTTACCTTTCTTGGAATTGTGTTAGTGTTTGTATCTTGTAATTTTTTGTTCTTGTTGAATCCAAATATTGTGTTCATTGTGTTCATATTATTCTTGTTTTATTATTTATTTTTTGGTTTTAAAACACCTTGTAAACTCGTGATACGTGTGTTGTTGTTGTTGGCCAAAACTAGCACTCAAAGGGGTCCTCGGGTTGCTCTCAATTTGTGGACTATTTTATGTAGTTTTTGTTCCTTCTGTGGTCTTTATTGTATCATTTGGTATCAAATCATGTCTTGATCTTGTTCCCACAAGATCAATCTTGGGCTCGTGAACTTGAAAATAAAAAAAATAAGGTGGTAGAAAACTGAAAAAACCAAAAGAATCAAATCTGTCCATTTTTGTGTCTTGGACGAAATTGTGTTGTTATAGTTGTATTGGACAAGTTCGAGTCTAGATCTTGCTGTGTTTTTACTTGTTTCTTGTGTTAGATTCTTTCTTCACTAACACCATTGAGTTAAGATCCAAGTTGATCTTGAAGGATTCTTGTTGGTATTGTTGTTGCGGTCCCAAACTTAAACATTGTTGGTGTGTTTTAGTGTTGTTGTTGTGGACTAAAATTTGAAGGTGTGTTTTGAACTCTTGTTGTTGGTATTTTGTTATGGGTTTTAAGTTTGAAAAAGGTGTTGTTGGTTCTTGTAGGTTAACGTGAGACTTGGTATTCAAACTCCTATTGAATGTTCTTATTGTTCTAGACCAATATTCATGTATAGTTTCAAGAAGACTCTTTAATACTGTTGTTTGATCTAAACCCAAGTAGTGGGTAGAGAAGATTTTGTGTTTGTCTTGAAACTAGTCCACAAAAATATACCAAAAGGGAAGGGAGACAAAAGATCTACCAAAAATACTAGTTACCAAAAGAGAGAAAGACCACTTTCCCAGGTGTCCAAAAGAGGAAAAGTCCTCCAATCCCTCAAAAAGGTGTCTTGCCTAAAAGGTGTAAGATAAGTCAAACCTTTTTAAAAGGTGAAAAGGGCTCCAATCTAGTTGTTGTCTTCTCCAAGGGCGGGTAAACCACTACAAGAACCAAAATTCAAACCAAAATTTCAAAGTTGGGAAAAATAAGAACCTTTCAAAAACCGCAACCAATCCTAGACCACCACAACACCAAATTCCGTACAATACCAAAACTTTTGGCTCAAAAACTTGGATTCTTAGTTTCTTGTTGTTGATTCGTAGTTTCATTTTGTTGATTCTTATACTAATTGGCAACTAGTAAATACCTACTAAGTTGTAAATTAGTTTTTGAATCTGTTTCTTTCGTGTCTTCGATATATGTGTGCTTTTCTAATTTTTAATTCGTAGTAACTTCTTTGTTTCAGTGCATAAGTAAATTTTGTTTTTGTGTCTTGAGTTGATCAAACAACAATCAATTCCAGCTGCTAAGTAGAATTGACATCCTATTGGCTATCGGAGTATAAGCAACTTTTAATATTCGCCTCTCCAATTATGGGAATCACAAAGGTGAGTGTATACGAGTATTGGTGAGAAGCTTTACTACTAATCTTGTTTGTTCATTGTGTAGGTAGAAAAGTTATATAAGGGGAACATGTCTTAGTTAGTGGGGATTATTGTGACTACGACATGGGAGGCTATAATTGTAGTAAGGGTTTTAATGGCTACAAAGTTGAGAAAAATTGAGGAGGCTATGAAAATAGCCATGATCAAAACTTGGGCAGATTTGAGGGTTACGGTTTTGAGGAAGAAAATGAGGTGAATGAAGTGACTAGTGCTTATGGTGAATTTAGAGATGATGTGGGACCTCGCGATGGATCTTATGATGATGTTAGGGCATGTGAGGAGTCTTACTCTTCTCACTTCGAACCTAGATTTGGTGTTAGGTATAACCTTTTTGTTCACAAAGATTATGAGAGCTACGATGAGAGCACATGTGAGGAATGTGAAGATTCATATTCTCCACCTTACAGTACTTTTTATCAAGGTTGATATAGTGTGAATGGTTATACTAGCTCTAGTGGAGGTTGTCCAATGAGAAGAAAAGGGTATGCATCTCCAAAACTGAAGGGTACTGTGTGCCTTACAATATTGATCCGAGAAGGAGTGTACACTCCGGAAAGGTGACTATTTGTGGGATATCGGACTGCCTCATTGTGTTAAATGATAGATACTATAGGAACTACATCCTTCCATCCATGGTTGACTACTTGGGGTTGTTTCGAGAGCCTTTACTTATTCCACACTCCTTGGATGGGTTTAAGGTTATTGAGAGAGTAAAAGTTGTCTTCTCCTAATTTGAATACCATAAGGAGGTATGGTGAGATATTTTTCCCTTAACTTACGGTCATGTATGCTTGGTGCCAATTGGTTTGCACAACATAAGGTTCCAAATGTGAAAGATTGGCCTAATGTTGTAAGAGACCGATGGGGAAACCACCTCGTGACATATATTCTGCCTGGGTCATAAAGAGAAGTGTTCACCTACTCCAATCCGAATGATGAAGAGAGACAAAAGATTAAGAGGAGTAAGGGTGTGCAAAGTGGTAATTCGAGAGTGGAAAAAAGAGAGGTTGTGCAGAGTGAAGTGAGGGGATTACCACCAAACCATGCTAACAATGTTTGTCTTTCTATTTCTAAGGACATCTGTGTAGGTACCAACATGGCAAACGAAGGAGAGCAGGAACAAAGAGAAGTTTCTTCCCAAGCTTGTGGATGACCTTCACACCATGGAAAAGAGGAATCTACTCAAGATCTTTAAGGTAAAATAACTAACTCTTATACTTTGGCGCGTGTGAATGATAATTGTGTGGCTAGCATCCTATTGAGTATGAGTTGTAGCTTACTTACTTGTGAGTCTAATGATTCTTTGCCTCTTGTTGATGATGTACATGTTGTAAGTGTAGATACACTAGTTGATCCTATTGATGACGAAATTGACTCTTCTTGTAAGGAAAATTTATGTCCACCTAGTGTTGAGCCAATATGTTGAACAAAAGTACATCATCTTGTGTAATTGGTGTTGATCAACTTATGTGTGAAACTTGCCCGCCACTTGAGGTTATGTGTGATGTGCTTAATAGAAATCAAGTGAGCGAAGTATTTGAAAATATTGGTCAACAAAATAGGAGTGAACCCGAGAGCTATTCTTGGGATAATCTTGTGCTTGAAATCTCTTTGAAACTTGATATTGATCTTTTAGAGAGTGATGAACGTGTTTGTTCTGAATCTTCCCATGAAATAGATCATTCTCTCTTTAGGTATAATGTCTTGTTTAAAGATAATATAAATACTCCTAATAGACCTAGTAGTGAAAATGATGGTATAGCTTGCCTTGGAAGCTATAGCCTATATGCTAACCCACTATGGTGTGACAACATTCCACCTAAAGATGGAAATCTCTTCTTGAAAAATGAGAGTACTCTTAAAGGCAAGGAATGTGTGGTCTTGGAAACTACTTCTCCTTCTACTTTGTGTGACTTTATTGCTGAGAGTACTCATGGTAATGATTGGGAAACTAGTAGTGAGTACACACATGAGGACACTTTAGTAGAATTCAACTTGAGTGATACCTTTCTCTACTCTCTATTCGCTTTGGATGATATGTATGCTATTGTAGAAAGTATGCCGTTTAGTTTGGGTGGAGACCATGGGAAAGGGGAGTATTGTCTAGACCTGTGTCTATGGTCACTCTTTCCGTTTGACCCTGGTGCCAAATGCTGAAATGGTGATGTTGGTGCACCCAACTTGTTGCTTGGTCTACATGACAAGCAAAGTGTCACTCTTGGTGAATCCCATAACCAAATCCCTCGTACATCTTTCATTGATTTTTTAATATTTCATTCAAAGGATCCGTGGTTATATTGCAAATATGTGCAACCTTGTCATGTTGAGATAATTTGTTATTCTAACCCTAACCCTTATGCCATGAGAAGTTTGTATTTGTTTGTCGTCTCTTCAGTTTTACAAGATTTGGATTCAAGGTTGAATCCCTTTCAAGAAGGGGAGGATGATACGAGACAAATGGTCATTTTATCATTTGATGACATCTTTGGAGGCCAACACATAGAGGCTCAAGACTTGCTCACCTCGAGGATACGAGAATATGCATGAAGTATCCATTTTGAGCCTACCATTGAGTATACCATACATCAAGGCAGTGAGTGGAAGATTGCTTGGAGCATTGAAGACTTGAGGACTCACGAATTTGGATACTTAATGGCTCATGGTTTTGGGTCATCTTCATTGAGGATATTTTGGTCACTTCACTTTTCCCAAAATGCACTCTATGGCCGACCCTATCATTAAGGGTAGTGTAGTCATTTTGTCTCTTTTTGTAATATATTATAAATAGGACATTTTAGGTCTTCTCTTATTTGTTGTTTAATGATGAAAATATGAGACATTAAAAATCCTCTCTCTTGAGAGTAGACCACCTTAGTGTAGTTCTTAGTTAGGGCTTGGATTAGCCATTGTAGTTTAGGTCTTGAAAAAGTCAATATTGTTCTTTGCTTGGAAACGGTGGATCTTGAGGTAAGTTGATTCCCTTGGTGGTCACCGTAAGAGTATGGTGTTGTTGTTACATTCATTAGGGGTTTTTGAGTTTAATATACTCTTTAGTTCCTAATCTTTGTAATAATCTATGTCTCATTATCTATCTTTACCTTTGTTGCAATTGTGTTAGTGTTTGTATCTTGTAATCGTTTGTTCTTGTTGAATCTGAATCTTGTGTTCATTGTGTTCATCTTATTATTGTTTTATTGTTGATTTTTTGGTATTAAAACACCTTGTAAACTCGTGATACTTGTGTTGTTATAGTTGGCCAAAACTAGCACTCAAAGGGGCCTTTGGGTTGCTCTTAATTTGTAGACTATTCTATGTAGTTTTTGTTCCTTCCGTGGTCTTTCTTGTATTAGAGAACATTTCTTGTAACGTCGATTGACGATTGCAAGTCGAAAAGGAATGTGCCCAGCTATTTGTCGTCGGAGCTTAAAGTCGTCGGGAATTAAAGGGAGAAATTTTGCAGAACTGTTGGTTGAGAGAGAGTTGAGAGAGACTATCTCTCGAGAGAGAGAGGAGAGAGATGGTTGATTTAGAAAGGAGAGGGGTGTGGGTTGAATTGTACTTTTTAAAAGATTAGAAAGTTTTAAAAATATTAATCAAGTTCACAATTAACTTAATCAAGTTTTCTAGTTATGTTTGACCCTTTAAGTTGGTCAATGTCACTAATCCTTCATTCAAGACTTAAATGACACCTTTCCTTCATTTTTCTCTACAGAGCTCTAGTTTTTTTAATTCGAGCCAAATATAAAGATCTCCTAAGTTATTCCGCCCACAAAAGATATTTAATTACCCGAATACCTTTTTCCTTTCATTTTAATTTGCCAATCTACTTTCTCCTACAACACATATATATAGCAAGAGCCTTTTAATCCATTATCTCATGAATTAACTATAAGATTGGGGACTCCAAAAATTACTTTTCACTTTTTCTCAAAAAAAGTTGTAAAGTTAAATTTTAAGGATAACATTCTCACGAATAAAAGTAAAACAAAATAGTTTACTAATATTGTGAAATTATTTATTTATTAGTAATCTGGTGTAACTAGAGGCTTTGGGATGTAGGTGACAAAAGAGTTTTAAAATGAGGTGTAGGTGACACAAGTCTTAATTATTAGGTGGAGGTGACAATTACTTTATTATGGATTAAGAAAGTTGGAGAAGTTTGATAAAAACCCACAAGTTTTTAAATTTATACTTTGATCCAAATATTAGTTAATATAACAGAAAATGGAGGAAAAAAAGGCGTGTTTCTCTTTCTTCTCATCCGTTGTTGTTTTCTCTCTCTTCACGATTATTGTTGTTCATTGTTGTTGTTGCTGCTTTATTCATCATCTTCTGCTTCATTATCATCATCTTCTACTTCATTATCATTTTCATCTTCTTTTTGTCGACCATTGTTGTTATTGTTGCCGCTACTGTTGCTATTTTATCAATTTCTTAGGTCAAATTTTGTTTCGAACATCCCCACTTTTCACTTTGACATTACTTCATAGAAGACATTAGTATGTCAAATTATAATTTTTAGTCGAATTTGTCATCTGGGTTACAAAGTTACTACTGTTTTTTCCAACAATGGATAGAAGCCAATTATGAATCCAACGTAAGTGCCCACAATTTTAACAGATCACTCATCTGGTGCATCAGATGAGTAATCTGTTGCAACACAAGATATATCTGTTGCAACAAACTAGTTATCTGTTGCATCAAACTGATTATCTATTGCATCAGACTGATTATCTGTTGCATCAGACTGATTAATCTGTTTGGAACAACACAAATTAGCTCCTGCCACAAACCCAATATATAACCAATATGTTTTGCAATTGCTACTGGATTCAAAATTATTTCTTACGTCCAATCATCGACATGTTTGTTGAGAATATAATAGACAGAATGAAGATTAAATACTCCCTCCGTCTCAAATTACCTGTCTCAAATTTCCTAATTTGATTTGTCATTTTACTTGTCTTTTTTTATTAATCAAGAAGAGATGAAATTTTTTTATGTTTTACCCTTTGCATTAATTATTTTTTCTTCAAATTAAAATGTAAACATCATTTAATAGGAGTATTATGGTAAACTAGGCATGTTATTAATTATTTTTCTTAATCAATGTGTCATCTCAATTTAAGACGGGTAGGGTAATTTGAGACGGAGGGAGTTATCTATTGAAACAAATCAGTTATTTGTTGCAACATATGAGTAATCTATTTGGAACAATATAAATCAACTCCTTCCACAAACCCAACAGATAAATCTTAAATCTTGGTAATGCTACTGGATTCAAAATTACTCCTTACGTCCAATCGTCGACATGTTTGTTGAGAAGATAATAGACAGAATGAAATTAAATATGAATTAAAATAGTCAAAGTTGATCAAACATAATTTTTTTATTAAACTAAAACAAATAAAAATACATATACATACTTAGAAAGAAAGAAAGAAAGAAGAAACAAAATAATCTAATTATTATTAATAGATTCTTCATCATTATTATTATCGTCAGTCGTATCTTCGACAGGCAGTAGCAACGCCCTTCTTATCCTGCAGATCTCCCACAACATTCTTACTCTGACAGTGGCTAACTCCCACTGTATATCATGTACCTGCCTCTACAGTTCCCGTACTTCGTCTCATAAAATAGAGACATCCCACACTGGATCGCCCATATCTAGAACACGCAAAAATTGATAAAAAATGCAAAAATAAAAGTAAAGAAAAGAATCCAAAAGTAATACAACATATATTTACACAAAAAGCAAAAAAAAAATTACCAGAGATAGGGAAAAACAATAAAGTTCTTGAAGAAAAAGTAGCTGAAGGTGTAATATGAAAGACAAGAGCAAGAAATAAATAGATATGTGTAGTAGAATGAACGAGTAAGGAGGGACCTATTTATAGAGAATTGAATTTGAATGAGTTAGGCAAAAAGGCGCGACTGTTCACCTCCATTTATTAATACTGGTGACTTTTTTTATTACTGTGGAAAGTTGTGACTTGATAAAATTCTTTTCAGTAACCATTTTTTGAGTTGTGGCAACAGATTATATATTTGTTGCATCAGATAACCCATCTGTGACAACAAATATAAAATTTGTTGCAACAAATCTACGATATGTTGCAACAGATAATGTATCTGTTGCAATATATATCTTTTTAATAGTCATCATATCTTTATCTTTAATTCAAATTTGGTGACTTTTATTATATAAATTAAATAACCATTCTGTTACGGTTATAAATTGTTTTTATCATTTATTTCCTAATTATTTATTTACGATCCATTTTTTATATTAAATAATCGGAAAGTCATGTCCCTTCACTCTCTCAATAACAATAACTCTTTTTTATTAATAACCACCTGTTGTAACATATGATCGATCTGCCGCATCAGATTAACCTCTGTCGACATGTTGAGAATAAGGAATAAGCAAGAATGATAATTAAATACTAAATAAGAATTAAAAATTCAAAGTCGACCACCAAACATAGATTTTTTAATCCCTTGGGTAGATCTGATATACAAAAGGAGGAAAATACATACATATGCTAAAAGAAAAAAAACATAATCTAATTATTATTACTACTATTATTATTATCATTACTATTATTATTATTACTATTAGTATTGTCAATCGAACAATTTTCATTCGGCAGCAGCAGGGCCCTCCTCAGCCTTGCTCCGAAGTCGGCCAAATCTCTTTCGAGTTCATCAAACTGCCTTTGAAGTTCCTGCAAGGACTCGATATAAATCTTCTTGTACGAATCTAGATCAGCCATATTTGTAAGTGTAGTAGAACGAACGAGTAAGGAGGGACCTATTTATAAATAATTGAATTGGAAAGGGTTAGTCAAATAAAAAGCCACGACTGTTCACATCCCTTAATTAAATAAAACTGGTGACTTTTCGAATATGTAAATTAAAAAATGAATCTAAATACAACATTTTATCTTTTTATTGTATTTCGGAAAGAAAAGAAAATTGCTTTAAAATAAATCTAATAGATGGGTAATCTGTTGTAAAATATATTCCATCTGTCAGATAACTTACAACATATTTACAATCTATTGCAACAGATGGATATATCTGTTTGCTTTTTCAATAGATGTGGCATCTGTTGCAACTTTCTAGTCATCTGTTTACTCAATTTAAGCCATAGATGGGCTAGGAAGAATAAGGTGTGTGCAGATGGATCCACTATCATATGTGTGTGAGTTAAGTAGTATTATTGATAAGGTTACCGGGAAAACACACACAGTATAATGTTTTTGTGAATGCAATTTTTAACCGATTAGGCACTGATCATTCAAACAAGATCCTGCATTGTACAGTTAATTTGATTGATTCGAATTGATAAGGATGAGGGCCTCATGAAGATGGTGCAAATACCCTATTATAAATTGCTGACGATTGTTGCTCGTGTTTATGCATGTCAAGTTTTGAGAAGGGATCAATATTTGGTGTCATTGTAGAGAACCAATAACGATTGGACTTAACTTTAAGTATGCATTGGAATCTGAGAACACCTTCGAAGCCTCGCACTGCATCAAACAAGAATGAAAAAAAATAGAAATTCCCCTGGCCCAAATTTATAAGAAAGGGTTGATCGAGAAGATGATTATACGCCAGAAGGAGCCAAAGGAGAATGCCTGCGAGGGAAAGAGGAGTTGATGAAAGACTATATCATCTGAGATCTAATTAAAGAAGAGACATAGGGTAGAAAGTAACTTCTAGTGAATCTGACCGATGGAATTATCTTAAAACATGAGAAATCTAAATCAAGTGCAAATATAAAAGTGTATCCGGTAATGTAAATTTGTTTGTTGTCTCTCTGAAAGAAAAATAATGCAGATGGAAACTTTGCTAGGGAGCTACGACTAGGTAGCGTGGTCGGGATTATCACCTAGATATAAAATAATAGAAGACTAAAAAAGCAGTTTTAAGGGCATCGAGGGTTGAAATGATGTACAGTAAGTCTAGAAAACTTACGCCAATAACAACTACAGTTAAAGTAAGGAATCTAAGTGAAGGTGGAAATTTTTGAATTTTAAATTGCATCTCATGCCTTCTTATTTGTGGTCCGATTAGGTCCACTGCTATTAACCTGATCGAAACCACAAACGTGATTGAAAGGCAAATTGAGTATCATTACTTCCATAGCAATGTGGTTATAATTGATTGTGTTTTATAGCCTTAGCACGCTTTCAACATTTCTTGGAGAAGATCAGAGGCTTGCTCTAGTTTGTGAATTTTGATAATTTTCATGCTTGCCTCCAACTTGTTGATTCTGTATTCAAGCTGGTCGTTGCCGTCTTTGAAGTTGGTATAGAGTTCTTGATCTCTTGTGAGCTCAATCAGGAATGCTAACTTCAAAGTTTTGGCATTGACGAAGGCCTTCAGAATACTTTCTTTAGAAGCCTTAAAACATGGAGGGTTGTTGTGTTTGTTTTAGGTCAAAATGTGTTGATGCACACTGAAGATGTGGTCCCAACAGTTGAACAACACACTTCTATTGAGCGTTTATCAATGCAGTTGGCTCAACAAATTTGATAAATTAATAAGCAAAGAGTTACATAGCGTGTGATCTAAACCGACTCTACCAAGCCTATCAAACGTTATGTAACTCCAGGCTCATTACCCTATTAAAAAAAATTAACCGAGTTAGTGTACAAATCAAACGAGCTCAATCTCTCAGCCTTTCTATTGACGACTCTTCTCCAATATAGATGACAAGATATCTGCTATGCAAAAGTCTACACCTTTGCCAGAAATGCTTTCTAGGGCGCAAGTCTTCAGAAGGCATCAACAGTAATCTCTCAATATCAAGTAATATTGAGAGATTCCTAGTCATGCCTTCTCAAGACATTCTCTACGATAAGAATTTCTGCTGATGACAAGATATCTGCCATGCGAAAGTCTACACCGTCAACAGAAATTCTTGCCAGAGAGAAAGTTTTCAGAAGGCATTATTAGTAATCTCTCAACATCAAGGAAGTCTTGTACGAAAGTCTTCAGAAGACATTAAAAAATAAGAAAGTTTTCAGCAATGACTACACATAATTACGGCATTATCAACCTCACCAGATACACTACTAGTTCAAAATAAAAGGCGTAAATATTTTCATTTGCATTCCTAGTTCGAATGCGAATAAAAATATTTTTGCCTTTTCTTTTGAATTAGGAGTGAATCTGGTGAGGTTGTTGATGGTAATTATGTGTAGTCATTGCTGAAAACTTTCTTATTTTTTAATGTCTTCTGAAGACTTTCGTACAAGACTTCCTTGATGTTGAGAGATTACTAATAATGCCTTCTGAAGACTTTCTCTCTAGGAAGAATTTCTGTTGACGGTGTAGACTTTTGCATGATAAATATCTTGTTATTTTCATAAATTCTTTCCGTAGCAAAAGTCTTGAGAAGGCATGACTAGTAATCTCTCAATATCACTTGATATTGAGAGTTTACTGTTGACGCCTTCTGAAGACTTGCACCCTGGCAAGCATTTCTAGCGACGGTGTAGACTTTTGCATAGCAAATATCTTGTCATCTATATTGGAGAAGAGCGATTAGTAGAAAAGCTGAGAGATTGAACTTATTTGATTTATCCACTAACTCGAGCAAAGTTTTTTAATAGGGTAATAAGCCTAGAGTTACGTAACGTTTGATAGTCTTGGTAGAGTCAATTTAGATCAAACGTTACGTAACTCTATGCTTATTAATTTATCAAATTGGTTGAGCAAGTTGCATTGAGCAACGCTTCATAAAAGTGTGATTCAACTGTTAAGACCACATTTTCAATGTGCATCAACACATTTTGACCTAAAACAAAAACAGTGACCCTCCATGTATCCTTTAAGGCTTCTGAAGAAAGAATTATGTAGGCCTTCTTCAATGCCACAACTTTGAAGGTGGTGTTCCTAATCGAGCTCACAAGAGATCAGGAACTCTTGACCAACTTTGAAGATGGCAACGACAAGCTTGAATACAGAATCAGTAAGTTGGAGGCAAGCTTGAAAATTATTGAAATTCACAAACTAGAGCAAGCCTCTGATCTTCTCCAAGAAGTGTTGAAAGCATGCTAAGGCTATAAAACACAATCAATTATAACTATATTTATATGGAAGCGATGATATTCAATTTGCCTTTCAATCACGTTTGTGGTTCCGATCAGGTCAACAGCAGTAGACCTAATCGGAACCACTAATAAGAAGGCATGGCATGCAATTTAAAATTCAAAAATTGCCACCTTCGCAAAGATTCTTTACTTTAACTGCAGTTGTTGTTGGCTCAAGTTTTCTAGACTTACTGTACATCATTTCAACCCTCGATGCCCTTAAGGTTGCTTTCTTAGTCTTCTGCTATTTTCTATCTAGGTGATAATCCCAACCACGCTACCTAGTCGCATCTCCCTAGAAAAGTGACCATCTGCACTATTTTTCTCTTAAAGAGACAACAAATGAATTTACATTACCGAATACACTTTCATATTTGCACTTGATACAGATTTCTCATGTTTTAAGATAATTCGATCGTCCAAATTCACTAGAAGTTACTTTCTACCCTATGTCTCTTCTTCAATTAGCTCTCAGATGATATAGTCTTTCATCAACCACTCATTTTCCCTCAAAGGCATTCTTCTACCGCACCTACTGGCATATAATCATCACCTCGAGCAACCCAACCATATAAATTTGGGCTAGGGCAATAACTATATTGATTTTTCATTCTTGTTAGATGTAGTGCTAGGCTTCAAAGGCCTTTTCAGAGTCCAATGCACCCTAAAGGTTAGTCCAATCACTATTGAATCTCTTTACAATGACACCAAAACTAGATCCCTTCATAATACTTGACAAATGAACATGAACAATAATCGACATTAAATCTTAATAGGGTATCAGAAGCATATTCATGGTCCCTTAGCCTTATCAGCTCGGACCTACCAAACTTAACTGTAAATTTGCAGATATTTTGTTTGAATGATCTATGACTAATCGGTAAAAATAGTATTCGCATCATTGTACTCTATGTATGTTTCCATGATAACATTATCAGTACCTCCCACATATGAAGTGGTTCCATCTGTATGTATCTTATTCCTTTGAACCCATCTTTACTGCAGCCTCTTATGATGGTCAGGAAAAATTTGATCAACTTTTAGTTCCTTATATCTACAAAGAAGAGGAAAAAATTAATGTCACAGAAAGAACATTATCCATCTGTTGCAACAGATGTAGAGTTTGTTACATCTGATGAGGAGTCTGTTGCATCAGATGAGGATTCTATTGTATCAGATGTAGAGTCTGATGCAACTTATGTGGAGTCTGTTGCAATAGATGTGGAGTCTATTGCAACAGATGTGGAGTCTATTGAAAAGCATCAAACTAGCCTTACTGGTGGTTTGATTTGTTCCAACAGTTGCTCTATCTGTTGCAACATCAACAATAGCATAAACTACAAAGAAACAACAAATAAAAAACATCAACAACAAAGAAAACAACAACATTTGTTCCAATAATATCATCAACAACAAAGAAGCAACATCCTATGTTCCATCATCATCAACAACACCATACCATAAGTTCTAACAATACCAACCCCACCAGCAACATCAATAACATCATCAATAATAAAGAAACAAACAAAATACATACAAAAAAATGATACTGCCAACAAGACTTTTAAACTTATCTCAACAGATGACTTTTTTTGCATATTGTAATAAAAATCCTCGGTTCGTTTATTTAACAATTAAAAGTTCCTTCAAATTTTTTAAATAAATATGATATGGATAAATGGTAATTAAATAAAAAAAAGATGTAAATAACTTACAAAGAAGAAGACGAGAATGAAAGAGCAATAGTGAACCATACCTTAATGTTAAAAAGGGATTAAAACAACAATTTCAATCGAGGAATCTAAGATATGGATCGGTTTAGATACGAAAGGATCTTTATGAGAAAGAGGAGAGAAAAAAGGTTGTGATAACCCTAAAGAGGAGAGAAATAAAAAGATGAGAGATGAATAAAATAAATTTAGGGCTGAAGGAGAGATGAAATAATTCTAATTTCTAGATGTACTACCCTTAATATTAAATGACTAAACAAAGTGTATTTATTCAAATTTATATTTTCAAAGCATAATTAATAAGGCTAATTTGGTAAAATAAACCCCTAATTAATATTTTCTTAATGGGTGTTCCAAGTCAATAAGGGCCAACTAATATGAAACGGGGAAAGTATTAGGGGTTTCAATATTCATTAATTAATATTCATTAATAATTTGAGGGGCACGGGGAAGAAAACGAGTGACATTGAAAAGAAAAGACAAGACAACTCAATGAGATTTTTGAGTTATCCAAGAAATATTTTTGACCACCTTTAGTAGTACTACTTTATCTACTCGGACAGAAGCGTGCTTTAAAATTAGAAGAAAAAAAAAAGATTTTCAAATAGATATGTCGTCTGCTGCAACAGATATAAGTATCTATTTGAAAAATCCCAACAGCTCAGTCATCTGTGACAACAGATGCAAATGTTCATTTGATAACTAAATCAGATATGTCATCTGTTACAACAGATATCACTATCTATTTGAAAATTTCCAACAGCTCAGTCATCTGTCACAACAGATGCAAATGTCAATTTGATAATTAAATCATATATGTCATCTATTGCAACCGATATGATTATCTGTTTTAAAATATCCAATAGCTCTGTTGTTTGTTACAATAGATTTCATTACAATTGATTTAGGTGAAACTATGGATGAATGAATGAGCTCACACGGTCAACAACAACTTCAATTGAGTCGTTGCATTTTCATGGTGTTGGTATTGCGTTCATCCCAATCCGAGTCGTCGATCGATCACTCTGAGTTGAAATGAGTTCTTATTAACTTAATATTAAGATTAGTAGTACCTAAATTGATTTAGGTAGAACTAGGGATAAATGAATGATCTCACAGGGTCAACAACAACTTCAATTAAGTCGTTGCTTTTGCATGGTGTCGGTATTGCGTTTATCCAGACCTGAGTCGTCGATCGATCACTATGAGTTGAAATGAGTCCTCATTAACTTAATGTTAAGATTAATAGTACCTAAATTGATTTATGTGAAACTAGGGATGAATGAATGAGCTCACAGGGTCAACAACAACTTCAATTAAGTCATTGCATTTGCATGGTGTTGGTATTGCGTTCATTCCAACCCGAATCATCGATCGATCACTCTGAGTTGAAATAAGTTCTCATTAACTTAATGTTGAGATTAATAGTACCTAAATTAATTTAGGTGGAACTAGGGATGAATGAATGAACTCACAGGGTCAACAACAACTTCAATTGAGTCATTGCATTTACATGGTGTTGGTATTGTGTTCATCCCGACCCTAGTCATCTATTGATCACTCTGAGTTGAAATGAGTTCTCATTAACTTAATGTTAAGATTAATAGTACCTAAATTGATTTAGGTGAAATTAGGGATGAATGAATGATCTCACAGGGTCAACAACAACTTCAATTGAGTCATTGCATTTGCATAGTGTTGGTATTGCGTTCATCCCGACCTGAGTCATCGATCGATCACTTTGAGTTGAAATGAGTTCTCATTAACTTAATATTTTAAAAACTATATCTTTTGAAATTTAAAAAATTAATTAAGATCAATTCGGACCAAATTAATAATTTTAAAACTTGTCATTCTTTTCCATAATTACAAATCAACCCATACAAATTAGCCATTTGCGGGAAAAACTTTTCCTCATTTCAAATATAAAGTTCTCGCTTTTCTCTCTTTCTCTCAATAATACAAACAACAACTACTCAATATATTGCTCAACCCTTCAAAATAGATCAATTTTATTTCCATTTCCTACCACATAGTTGTTATTTTCGACTTCATTCTCGCTTGTATCCATCATTTTATCTGTCTTCATATGTAACAGAGTTCGATAAGAGTTCTACATTTGTTATTTATTCTAAAAATTAGGGTTTTTTAGTTAATAATAAAAAAGAAGACTTTTAGTTGTATTATCTTCGAGAATGGGTTAGCAATTTTATGTTTTGATGCTAAAAAAGTAGAAAGCACCCGAGAAAAAACTAGTTTTTGTCTCAGTGTTTTATTGACTGTCGTGGTATTATTGGATGGTGTTTGTGGTGTTGTTGGTGGCTGTTGTTGGTGGTGTCAGTATTTGTGTTTTCGGTGGTGGTGTCGGTAGTCTTGGTGTAGGTATTGGTGGCATTGGTGGTGGTCTTGGTGGCATAGGTTGTGATGGTGGTGGTACATCTTTTGCAACAAGTGGAAGATCTGTTAGAAGATATTAAATAGGTCTTCAAACAGATTCCCCATCTGTTCCAACTGATGGGTTATCCGTTGGAGTATTTTTTTGTAATGTGGCATAGAATTTATTGAAATTTATCTTACCTTTTTTTAAAAAATGATGCAGACATCAAATGCAATGTACTTTTTATTTTTCTATTATTTGTAGTTAAAAGATGTCTCCTAAAAGAAAAGAAACTGAAAGTGGAGAAAGTGGATCAACTTCTGATCACCAAACAAAAAAGGCTAGAGTACAGATAGATTTGGAGGAACTTCCAAAACAATCTCAGTTAGGGAAAAATGAAGTCGAGGAAAGTTATAACTCCTTCTCACCAATGGGGAGTGAAATAATATCGAAATTCCAGCATGATTCTGTCAAAACCATTAGGATTGACAAGTTTTAAGTTGTGATACCGATGAATAGCCCTAACGCAGTATTTGGTGATCTTGTACTTAAAAGTCAATTGGGGAAACCTTTTGACGAACTTAAGAGTATTATGAAGAATGAAAATAGATATGGACTTTTTAAGAAGAGCTGCTTTGCATACTTTCTTAAGTTGTCTGAGGACCACACTCTCTATTTCCCAATAAGCATGATATATGGCCTTCTCAAGCGCAGGATCAAGTATGTGGAGGATGATAAAGATTCAAAGGAGGGTGAAAAAATATGGATGAAGTCTAGATTAACTACTGTGGCATGCCGGTTTGTTTTGAATTGAAAGAGTTTGCCATAGTGATGGGCTGTAGATGTGATCGTCCAAAAGAACCTCTCATCAAGGAAACACCCTACAAAGGGTCCAACAAACGCAAGGTAAAAAAATATAGGTTGTTGGGCATTATTGGACCTACCTACAAAGGTGAGGATTTAATAGCGGATCTCGAGAATAAAAACATACCAAAGCACTACAGGGAGAAATTATGCTTAGTTTGGTTTGTCCATTCCGTTTTATTAGCAAGAGACGTCAGGAAAGTCACAGAACATGACTTTTTGGCGCTTGCTGATATTTTGAGAAATTCAATGATTATCCCTGGGGATATGACAGCTACTACTTGACTATCGAATATTTACTGACAAAGCTATCCCCAAAGACGATTACATTATACGGCTTTCCCTGGGCTTTCATGGTAAAATTGATCACTATTTTTGCTCATTCATTAATTTATATTTAATATAGTTATTATGACTTTTTTTGGCTTGCTTCCTATTTACGTGAAGCCATTCCTCCCCTTCGAAAGCAATTCAAGGATTACCCAAATAAGGTTTCTCATCCAAGGATCCTTAGATGGTTTGCTGCAACAAAGAATAGCAAAAAATATATTAAGGAGGTTGATCTCATTAACTCTCTGGATGATACAGTATGTCTTCTTTCAACTAAAATAATTAACCTTAAAGAAAGATATTGAAACAGATGTTCCATTTATTGCGACAGATGGGTCGTCTGTTGCAACCGATTACTTGTCAACTATAATTGGTACAACAGATGGGTAATCTGTTGTGACAGACGATCCATATTTCACAACAGATTAACCATCTGTTGCTCTAGTTCTCTGAACCCAACTCTACAAATTACCCATCTAATGAAAATTATCGAATAGATGTGTAATCTGATGCAACATATTGTCAATCTATTGTGACTTACAGATCAGCTGTTGTGGCAGCTAGATTATCTGTTACATAAGTTGGCTGTGTTAACATCCATGTAACCCAAGTGACTGCAAATTATTATTATATGATTTAAACGCCTCCTATCTTTTTTATAGGTTATGCATCCTTGAATCGTGCCTACCATTGATGAGATGGGGATGACTTCTTTTCTTACTCTGGGTCTTGTTGATACAAAAGAACACCCAACGGAGGAGTTAATAAGGAATAAATTGGTTGTATCAACATCCATAAGAAGAGGAGTTAGGCAAGGTCAGCCTAATGTTGAAGCTCTTCACGACCAACCTCAAACTGTAACAGATCTGGGTACTTCTTCTGAGGGTGTTGCTGGTAGAGTTGTTTATGATGGTGGCAGTCATCCTGATGTTGTTGCTGCTACCAGTCGTGATTATGAGCATGTTGGTGCTCAGCAAAAACTAAATACTTTTGAAAACACCCCTTGAACAGGTCCCTCTCACCCCTACACCGATCCCTTCCACCCTTACAGTGGTCCTTTTTTCCCCACTTCACCCTCATATTCTCATTGCAAATGCAAAGTGTTCAAGGACAAAGAGGATAAACTCCTTGAAAACCTAGAGGCTATTGGTGAATCTGTCGAGGAGTTGAAATCCAGGAAGAGTGTTATACCATCCAACAAGGTGAGGGAGCCATGCACTCCTACAGTGGCGGTTAGTAAGAAGAGAAGAAAAATTAGACAAATTCTCTCTGTTCTAAAAGCAGTAAAAATTGCAACTCCTCCCACTCCAAGGGTTGTTGAAGTTCAGGGGCCGCTGAAGAAGGTGGACATATTCACGGCACTTGGTAAGGATAAGAAGAAGGAACTGCAAGAAATCATGAATGGCAGGATGAAGGTTCGAAAAGAATACACCAAGCATTCATTTGCCGCCAAAGACTTCACGAATAAGACAAATATACATGAGTGGTACGAAGACAATATAAGTTTACTTTTGCTAATCTAGCCTTCCAATCTACTCCATGAAAAAGAATCTATGTAGTAGATGTGTAATCTGTTGCAATAACTTGGTATTCTTTTGCAACATAATACACATCTGTTGCATAAGTTACGATGGCTGGGTAATCTGTGAACTGATTCAGAGAACCCTCTACATCGGATTCTTTCCACTGTGTTTTTATTCTTTACAATTACTAAGCTATTTAAAAATTATCTTCTTATACCACAGTATTTTGATGAAATTCTTTGCCTCGGGAGGGGCAGGCAATTAGCGTACCTGGATGCTTATAATGCTGCGATAGGATAATGGACCTCAACTTCTACAATAATTTCAAGGATAGGTACGTTGATCTCCGTAAGATAGCTGATTCCGGTAGCCCTAGATTTAATAAGTTAGTTTCTACATTCCAATGGGATGAAGAAGCGATTAAATATATTGGAGGGAAGAGGCCATATCCACACGGCAAGAGCTGGACCAAGGCAAAGAGAATCCTTGCAGTCATGAACATAGAAGTTAAACATTTTCTCACAGTTGAGATACTACTCTATGGGGAAAATATTAAGTTTTATGAATGCAACATACCTGTCTTCGGCGAGGACACATTTTTAGCCCACATACAACCACTCTTGAAGTTATTGCCCAAGTTGTTGACGCAGAGTAAGTTGATAGATCATTTGCCGGCTGAAGTCTTGACGAAGGAATCATGGGATTTTGAAGGTCGAAATAAGAACATACATCTCCCAAAAAATAAAACTGGTGCAGCGTGCGGGCCGTACTCGCTTGCATACATTGAGTGTTTACTGATCGACACAGAAATGACCGGTATATGCAACGCCATTGTGGGAAATATGCAATGGGTCTGGGCTTATGGGGTACTAACTAAATGGTTGGAGCCCATGTATAAAGAAGAATATGTAGAAAGACGAAGACGAACACGATAACAATTTTTCATTTGAAGACACTTCACTTTACATGTAGTGGCAATAATTTTTATACTGGCCAATTTGAATTTTTATAATGCAAGAGATAGTATATCTGTTGTAACAGATAGTATATCTGTTGTAACAGATATAATACCTGTTATGACAGACTAATTATCTGTTGGAATAAGTTGGTCATCTATTGCATTAATAGATGTTTCCAAGACTGTCTGTCGCAACAGATGTCCAATCTGTTGCAACATATAATCTATTTGTTGCAACTGATAGGTAATCTGTTGGAAAAATCAAGAAAGTAGGAAAACCTATTATATAATTTCTAGTTGATGACCTATATGTTGTATCTCATGTTGCAACATATGTCTAAATCTATTTGATAAGATATGCCGTCTGTTGCAGCAGATGTATTATCTACTGCGATCTTTAAATCTAGTATTCCATTTCAATTAACATTTTCAAAACTAAGGATTAAATTATATTCATAGATAGAATAAAATAAATTGAATCCTTCAAAAATTACATGAAATAACTCAACAAATAAATGAAATATAAAAAAATCATTATGGGTACAAATGATCTACTCTACAAATAAATCAACAAGTTAAACCAAGGTGGATAGGTTATTACATTGACGGACTCAAGCTATAAAGATCTACTCAATATGGATAAGTTATTCTTCATCCGGTGCTGCGAAATTCGGCTTTGGTTGTCGTGGATCTTTAATGTCGCTTGCATACGGCTTCTGAACTTTTTCTTCTTCGTATCTCCATAAAAGAGCAACATATCTTTTCCGAAGTAATCTATCATCAAGTCCATCATTTGGTACTTGTAATCCATCTCTCAAATACTCGACGTATGCGGCAACAAAAAGACCGCAATCCCTGTGTTTTAAAAAAATAGATAATCCATATCTTGTTGTTCATGCAAGCGTTGTGAAATTTGTGAAATGAAACTAAATCATGATACTTAAACCTACAGGATACCAATGGTTTGTTGAGAAATTCCTTCAACATATTGTACATCAAATGAATTACCCATTTTATCCCGGTATGCTTCAATCGACGACCAATCAGTATGAACCTTTTGATCTAAAAAGCCACTCATATCAAGGTAAGTAGGCAATATTTTGGCCAACTTTTGTATCTCAGATGACAGCCCAGAATGTCTCCTTCGCGACTTCGAGTCATAAACTCAAATGCGCCTCTCTTTTAGAACGACGAAAGCCAACACCCAATGGAATTCATCACCACAATTGATTGAGATGTACACTTCGTCGACCAAATGCCAAGGTAAGATAGCCGAAATGCTAAAAACTTTGATGATGTTGATTAAGCATTACTCATTTCGGGAAACTTTTGGTTGTTGTTGATAATACCTATCATAGGCATTATTGATGTAAACTTTATACAAATAATTGCTTGTCGTGTATCTGTATTGTTCTTATGTTTGAAACTTGTCATTCTTTCGAAGGTAGTAAAAAAACATCGATGTGTTGCACATATTATCAAACATTTTGAATTACATGACGAAAAATTAATACGCATATGCAATTAAATGAAGTATTAATAATAATAATATCTATGGCATTTAAACCTCATCATTCCAGCAAGTTTGGGGCTGTGACATCAAATAGAACCAATTCTTAATTTCGGGATGTGCAACAACAAAGTCGAACATATCAAAACCAAGACTCAATTCGTTCACTTTGTAGCATTCGTCATTTTGTTTTCTACATGATGATTTATATGTGTTAATGTCACGTTCTTACAACAAGAATCATATAAACCAACAACTTTAAAAATTGATTTATGTACCTGCCGGCATGATGCTTTAACAGCCCATCGGCAATCCATTCTGAATAGTCGTTGATCAACTATGTTATTTTTTTAGAGCCTCGTCTGAGATGTTGAACCTTTTAAACGAGCAATTCTTCCGTTCTCCCAAACTGACAGGCTCTACTTTTTTTTCTTCTTTGGAAGCAGTTGATGGATTATCAACTGTGATATTATGCTCTTTAGTAGTGGCTTCTACTGTGACATCCACCTAGAAAGCCAGAAATTGTCAATGCTAATTATAGATAGACAACAGATTGTTCATCTGTTGCAAAAGATGAGCCTTATCTTACAACAGATGAATCATTTGTTAGGATGAATTCGAACAGGTAAATCAGAGAAGTATGATAATTTCGAACAGATGATCCATCTATTGCAACATAAGACTCATCTGTTACAACAGATAACACATCTGATGTAATAGGTTAGACAACAGCTGCAACAAATATATATATCTATTTGATGATTTTTAGGAGATGTATCAGCTGTTGAAACAGATATGTGCCTATTTGTTTGTTGGAACAGATAATGTACATTCACCTTTTTGGCTCATGCTACTCTCATGTGACCCTTGCACACGGAACAACGGTAAAAGACAAAGACAGAGACGTTGCAATTTTTCTTTTTTCGATGCTTGATGATGCCTTGAAAGTATCTTTCTTTCTCCTCTTAGCCGCCTTGATCTCTAGTGGAGTGTATGGATATGAAATCCTTTTTGATGGAATGACACCCCTCTTAGATGTCATTTCCTTTACAGAAGCAGTTAGTACATTAATAGAATTAATCACTCCATCGTGTTTTGCTTTGCAGTCTTGACATTTACATGCAGAACATTCACTAAATGTGGAAAAATCTGGAGAAAACCCCGTACAACCAGTATGATCATAATCATAATGGATTTTTGTTCCAAAAACTGTAAGAGGAGCATCATTAGCCCCAACAGCAGCACCACTACCACTACCATCATCAATAGTAAAAAGCCCACCCTCTAAAATTATTTTTCTTTTGATGGTTGTTGCTCCAAACAATTCTATTTTTATTCCATCAACGACCTTAGGGTCCGATAAAGTTTGCACAGATCATAAAGTAAGAAAAAATGACATCTTCAACTTTCGGCTGGTCAGAACAAGCTACGGATGGACAATCTAAAATAATCAGTACATATATTAGAATGATGATGAAATCATTTAAAATAATCATTAATTAAAACAAAAAATTGATTAGAATTGGACATACTACTTCCTTCAAGGGGTTAAAAAGATCAAAAAATTTGTATTTTTATCAGTTTTGGCCAACAACCATCTCAGGATTCTTGGACGGGAAACTTATTCCTGGTAGTTCACTTGTTGTCTCAAATAAGAAATGGCTTCAAATACCCAAGCCTATAACATAACACCAATAAATCAAAAGCATTATTGAATAAAAAAATGATGAATCATATCATGATAAAATAAATATTTACCATGAAGGCCCATGGAAAGCCATATAAGTTGACGGTCTTTGGCATTACCGGAGTCATCAAATATTGGACAGTCATTTTGAAGCTTTCGTAACCCCAAAGATAGCTGTTAAATGCCTCAAGATCCTCAGAGAGATTTATTAAACCGGGGCTTATGTTGTTGCTAACATCTCTTGCCCAAAGAATATTATGTATAAACCAAACCAAACACAATGATTACTTGTGCTTCTTTGAGAGTCCTTTACCTTTCAATGCATCTATCAAATTTTTATTTTGGAAGCTTAGACCAACAATGGACACTAGGTCCTCACGATCACTCAACTTGCCTTTGCCTTTTTTGGGTGTGCGGGGTACTTTTTTTTGGGTTAGAGTAGGTATAACTTGAGAAGGAGAAGAAGGATAATATTTTAGTCTGGTAATTATGGCAAACTCCTTCCAACCAAAACAAACAGGCATGCCATAGTAATTTATCCACACCTCATTCATCTTGTCTTTGTTTTCATACATAAACCTACGCTTGAGAAGATCATATACCATTTTCATCGGGAAACGGGCATTGTTGTCCTCCATCAAATCAAGATATTGCCCAAATTAGCTTTCCCTGAAATACACATCCAATTTTTATTCTCGAAGTATTTTTCTGAAGGCGCCGAAAGATTTTCCCATGGATGACTTAACCAAAAAATCACCCATTAAATATGTGGTACCATCGCACTGCATTCTCACAGGATAACAATCAATGCTGGAGGTTTTGACCAACTCTTCGATGGAAGGGCTATTAGCATTTGGATCATCTCTTTTGAGACATTCCTCCTCCCTGTGTTCATTATCTTCTACTCCTGATTGAGATAATTCTTGTAAAGCAAGCTCATAGAGTGGAGGATATAGTCGAGCTATTGTACTTGTTCCCTTACTTGAACTTGATTCGAATTCTTTTCTTTTGGGAGCCATATTATCTTAAATTAATAAGAACATAAAATAGATTATAATTGATTAATGCATCATTAAAAAAGGATAACAGTAAATCTAACATGCTCAACAGTAAAATAACAGTTCCAACAAACCACATATTTATTGTACCAGGTATGTTATCTGTTACAACATATAACAAACCTGTTGAAACGAATAAGTAAACCATTGAAAACAATAAAAATAGATCACTAATCTGTTGCACCAGGTATTTTATCTGATGCAACATATAACCGACCCATTGCAATGGATGAGTAAACCATTGGAAACCATAAAAACAGATCACTAATCTGTTGCACTAGGTAGTTTATCTATTGCAATATATAACCAACCTTTTGCAAGGATGAGTAATCTGTTGGAAATAGTAAAAATAAATCACTAATCTGTTGCACCAGGTATTTTATCTGTTGTACATATAACCGACCTGTTGCAAAGATGAGTAATCCATTGGAAATCATAAAAACAGATCACTAATTTGTTGCACCAGGTAGTTTATTTGTTGCAACATATAACCAACTTGTTACAACGGATGAGTAATCCGTTGGATAATATAAAATAGATCACTAATTTTTTGCACCGGGTAGGCTATTTGTTGCAACATATAACCAACCTGTTGCAATGGATGAGTAATCCGTTGGAAACCATAAAAAAAATCACTAATATGTTGCACCAGGTATGTTATCTGTTGTAATATATAACTGACCTATTGCAACGGATGAGTAATTCATTGGAAATCATAAAAATAGATCACTAATCTGTTGCACCAGGTATGTTATTTGTTGCAACATATAATGAACCTGTTGCAACGAATGAGTAAATTGTTGGAGACAATAAAAATAGATCACTGAACTGTTGAAACATATCTCTCATATATTGCAAAATGAGTTATCTGTTGGATCAATATTGTTTAGATTTCTTCCAAATAGAAGATTCGTCTGTCTCAACAGATGAATGATCTGTTAGATTATTCATCTGTTGCATCATATTTTCATAATTTCATCAGATTTTAATTTGTTACATCAGATATTTTCATCTGTTGAATCAGATGTCTTAATCTGTCACATCAGATGTTTCATCTGTTGCAACACCATTTTTACCAAGACTAACAATAAATCAACTCATCAACACAAACACATCACACACACACACACTAAGAATATCAACTGTGAATAAAAATCACCAATAAATCCAAATCAACAGTACGACAACAAGAAGAAAAAATACCAGAAATTAGGGTTTTATTTGGTCCACATTTCACTACTAGAAGAGTAGTTGACTCAAGTTCCTCTGTTTCTTCATATTTTTTTACCTGTGAAAAAGGAAATGGGACGACGAAGAACTCAAAGTTATTGTTGTTGGAGAAGTCTTCACGTCGATTGATAGTTAAAAGTCAAAAGGGAACTCGCCCGACTATTTTTGGTCGGAGGTTGAAGTTGCCGGGGATTGAAGGAAGAATTTTGCAGAACTGTTGGTTGAGAGAGAGTTGAGAGAAGCTATCGAAAGAGAGAGAGAAAAAAGACTGGTTGATTTGGATTGAAGAGAGGTGTGGGTTGATTTGTATTTTTGAAAAGATTAGAAAGTTTTAAAAATATTAATCAAGTTCATAATTAACATAATCAAGTTTGCTAATGATGTTTGACCCTTTAAGTTGGTCAATGTCACCAATCCATCATTCAAAACTTAAAAGAGACCTTTCCTTCATTTTTCTCGTGTAACTAAGAGCAACAAACATGATTTAATGGGAAAATTCTCAACAAGAGAGTTACAAAAAGGAAGATAATCACATGACTTGAGTATTTAAAATATAGTGTATATCTTACATTTTATCAGTTCTAATTCTTGTGAGAAAATTTATATATAACTTTTCATCCGAAATAAAAGAACATATTGAGTTGAATTAAAATAACATGATAATTTTAATTTATGTACTAGAAAATTTGTACAACATAAAAAGAACATGTATCCTTGACACTGACATGAGTTTATTGATGATCATAAACTAAAGTTTGACTCAACTTTTTTAATCACAGCTAACTTTAATAAAAATAAAAGAGTAAAGCATCTAGTACCCCTGAACTATAACGAAATTTCCTACGACATACTTCAGCTTCATGGAAGTCCTATTACTCCCCCAAACTAAATTTTAGTGTATTTTGTCAATCTGTTTAGCTGACTTGGCATCTTTTGTTAAGATTTTTAGATGACGTGACACCTTTGATGTGGGTTTCATTTTATGTATTAAAGGTGTCACGTTAGCATAAAAGGGTGACAAAAATATGCTAAAATTGAGTTCAGGGGATAATATTATCTCTATGAAGTTGGAGTGTGTCGTAGCAATTTTGGTCATAGTTCGGAGTACTGGATGCTTATCTCAAAATAAAATAACGTCATTAAATAATTTTTTTCCATTTAAGGTTGGCCCAGTATTAGTGGCGGTGTTTGAATTTCGAGTTTAAACGTTCTTTTTTAAATACATTTTATATATTTTTTAAATATTTTGAATTATAAATTAAAAATATTAAAATTTATGTCCTTTTTTTAACCCTTCCCTAGGAGCTCCCATCCTTTTTGCTCCCTTGGTGACTCCAACTCACAACTTTCGAGTTAAAAGTAAAAATGCTTATCGTTCGAGCAATTCCTTCTTGTCGTTAAAATTTATGTCCAATTGTCCATAGCGCGGGCTTTTCACATCTAGTAGTTGACTAATGGAGATATTCTTGAGAAGGTGACCAATTTGATTAAAATTTTCTAATATTTTAAAGAGTGCGTACACAAGAAATAACTAGTAGTAGGTGGTCCTAACTTTTCTTTCTAATCTTTAAAAATAGCCAGGCTGGGGAACCTTTAGGGCTAACAGGAAGTCAGGAATTGTCTATTCAGTCTGTGAAGACTAGTGGAGGAAATGACCTCTGATAATTAACAAAAAAAAATGTGGTGAAGTAGATGAGTGTATAGGTAAAGATCCTCGTGGTTACAAATTGGGAGAAAAGGGATCTCTTGCTAGTAACCGCTACATGACAAGTTTGTAAACTCGATACCATCGATGAAACCTCTGCCCAATGACATATAATAGACACACCATATGTCACGGACCCGATTCATACCCTAGACGTAATACGATGCTTAAAATCATAAGTGGTTTCAAGCTAACTCTTGACATTGGCATAATTTATGAGCAGTTGAATAGAAATATATAAACTAAAAAACACCATGCAGAAGTAAGATCATAGGCTAACTTGTTCAATACATCACTAGTTAAAAACCTTTACAATGACTATATTATGGAAAAGAAACTGGAACTAAGTACAGCAATTCTAACTGACTGTCTATGAAGCCTTTACTAACACTGAACATAGACATGTCCATTAGTTATCTCTAATCAATGTATAAGAACTAAAATAAATTATTATGACTACTAACTGATTGGAGTTTTCAAATAAGTAGAACTCATCACCTGCTGACTAGAAGCTACAATCTGAACTAGCCATGAGCATGAGAATGAGCACCTAAATATATATCACCTAAGAAATATAGGCATAAGAGGTATATGATCAGTATGTCTGAATATACTGAGTATGTAGGAATAATATTAAACAACTAAAATTATATTTGTGATATAAGCAGAGGAAGAGAGCCAAAATTTGAGAGTAAGTTTAGCTTAAACCATAAGGAAACTTTCTATGAAGTACATATATGAAATCACACTATATGGAATCATAAAAGACCATATCAATAGATTGACAAAGCAAAGTTACTTTTAGGTGGTGAAAATCAGAGGATAATCATAATAGTTGAAGTCTGAATAAAAGCTCATTCAGAGACAAAGTAATGAAGTCATAAATCTATATAATTAAAACTAAATTATATCTAAAGTTGTATCTCTGATAGAGAATCATTATATCTCTATTTTAATAAATATCCAACTAAATTTAATATAGAAAAATATATGAGGTTCTTTAAGTGGGAGTTTTTTATAATCGACATACACCATGTAAGCTCAAGATGCACCAACTTACAATGCCAGTTGGAAAGGGCTGCCTCATACCTTGCAAGGGTATAGGACCTATCTATCTATCTATCTATGTATAAACTAAGTGATATTTTTAGGCTAAAATCATTCGACATTGTGAAAAAATATAATCCTACGGTGGCATGTAGTTCTGAGATTTGGGTATTCTAAACTTGTATCCGTACGGTGCTAAATAATTTCCTCAAACATACTATTTATATAGCTCATAGCATATCTATTAAGATTATCTAGAACCTTATCATGAGTCTCACTAAAAATCTCTTTAAAACATATTTTGTTATGAAACAATGCTTAAATCAGTGAGACGAAGCTCAATCTTTCTTTTTAAAATCATATATTTTAGATCAATCATATCTTCTTAAAACAATGCTGAAATCTCTTTCTAAAACATATATTTTAATCACTTCCATATTCTAAATCATGAAAAATTCTTCTAAAACATGCATAATTTGTAGATCCTCAAAATAGGTTTCATAATAGCATATAATCTCTAAAATTCACACTTTAAAACATAAGCTTAAAGAACAATGTATAAAATTATGTCAAGAATCAAAAAGGACAACAAAGAATCCTTGCTAAGCATAAAAGTAAATATAAGTGTAATAAAATTTATAATCATGAGTAAAGACTTCAATAAATCGTGCAGTTTGAGAATAAAAATGGTGGGTTTGAAAGTGGATTCATAAATCCTAAAAAGGACTGGTGTACTAAGCTCTCGCTATGCGCAGGATCTGAAAAGGACCCAACCACAAAGATCTATTATATGCAGTCTTCACCTTACATTTCTGCAAAATAGAAATATAACTAGAAATTAGATTCAAAAACCCTAGCTATGAAATTAGATTCATGAAAATTAGAAAGTTTTGGACATGAGGATTGATGGAATTCCTCATTGAAGTCAAAGAAATTTCTTGGAGAAAATCTTAAACTTGAGAGCTTGAGATGGAGAAAACCCTTACATTCTTGAACTTTGGAAAGAGATGAAAAGATGACAATTTTTAGATATTTGGTCAAAAATTAGGTTGAGATATAAGTTTAAGGATTATTTGAGGGAAAAAAGATCAATTGCCCTCACAAAAATGAAAGAAAAAAAGAATTTTTAGCCCCTGGGCACCACCAATGTATCATGTTACCAACGCACCACTATGATCAGCATGGCACATTGCCAAAGCAGACCCCTACTGGTTTGGAGCCTCTCAGTGTGTACCCTCCACTGATAAGTTCATAACTTTTAGCTCCAGAATTGATTTTTAAATGGTCAATGGAGTTGGAAAGAAGACTCGAAGACCTTTAATATGGTGGGTATTGAGCCATAACACTTTTCATATTCTACGAGTAATACTCATTCGAAGTTGACTCTAGCAAAATCTTATGCAAAAAATCAATCTATAAGGAAGCTTTCAACTCAACTTTGAGGTAGAGGTTTTTTGTGACCTTAATTTATATCCAAAGCTCTTTACAGACTAAGGAATTGGTCTTAATACCTATGTACAAACTTGAGATTATTAGATTTGAATATATATGCACATAAAGAGCTGTTCAAATCTTAACTTATGTTTGGGGGTGTTGCACCATAAGAAGAAAGTGTATTTATTCGAAGGATGGGGATGACGTTAAAGAAAATGACATGAGAAAATTATGTCAAAGTATATCACACGTATTGTACCAGCCTCTGTAGAAGATATTGACTGGCACATGCAGCGGATATGGAGCCCTAGACTACTTTATTAGCAATAGTACTCTAAGGAAACCATTTTCACAAGATTACTAGTCATTTATTGTATTCTATAAATAGGAATTTCACTTTACTGGTAAAAGATTTAGACAAAATGTTAAGCAATATAGTACATTTTTTACTTGTTCTCCAACCATTGCCGTTACTTGTTACTTTCTTGTGTATTTTAACGTTTTTCATCAGAACCTATTTTGTGATATACTTATTTCTCTTGCTTTACTTAACTTTTTTTATGATTTATGAATTGCATTATGTTACATAAATAATCAATTTGTTGGTAAACGTACATAAACAAGGTTAGATTTTACGTGCGGCTCTTGATATCATATATAAATTCAACTATATCATTTTTAAGGTAAATAATGGAACTATTTTTGGTCCTCTCTAAACCAGAGATTTCAGGTATAATCCCTGTGATATACATGAGATTTGGCTGATTGACAAAACTCGTGAGGGGACCTGATACCAGATATCGTTTCTATAAAACTTGATCCATCTCTCATAGTAAACTATGTGAGAACCTGGTCCTCAAAGGGATCTTATTTTGTAGGGACCAAGTTCATATCATGGATGCACTCATAACCTTGTTACGTGGTAACTTTTCAAGGTAATGTTTCCTAGTTCTAATATGTGCAGTGATATATGAAATGGAAGCACTAAATGACACATGGGACATTTATTCCTAATAATTGACAAACCTGTCAAGGGAATAGGTCCCCCAATCATCGAACTTCTGGAAGTCAACATGATAGCTATTAACTGTATCTTTTTGCAGAAAAGTAGGTGTCACAACATCAGAGGAGCAACATCTTTTTAATCTCAACCAATGAGAAATATTCTAGGTTTTCCCTTTCCATTTGCTTCATATATATTGAATATTATGTGGGAGGAAAACCTAGCGTTTGCACATCCATAAATTCACACCCTCTTATAAAAACTCTCCATTGTTCTTTAGTTCAAAGATTCTACAACAAAAGACCTATTCCTAACCTACAAAAGTTGATATTAGTTCATTATTGTTGTTTGAGTCTTCGTACCTTGTGTTAAACTGTAAATCTACTCCTATGTTATAAAGAAAATTAGATATTAAACTTGTCAATGTTCCTAGGTTGTGTCGCATTAACTAGAGTGTTAGTCGCATCAACTAAGTTTAGTCAAGTTTTGTTTTCATCATTTGTTTTGTATTTTCTTGGATAGAGTTACTTAGGAGTTTCAACTAGAGGTAGGTGATAAAGAAGGCTAGAGTTAGCCAAGTTGTGGTCAACTAGAGTTAGTTGACATTGGAGACTACAATAAAGTTATTGTATTGTTGTTCGTGTTGAAGCTATCACAAGGGAATGAGGTTAAGAGGTTAACCATAGAATTAAGAGAATGAGTTTGTAATCAAACTATCACTCTTGTTTTAGTGAATTATTTGTGGTGAAAATCCTATGAGGTAGGTCTTGATTTTTCTTCTCTTGAGTAAGGAGGTTTCCACATAAACAACCTTTCTTCTCTACTTTCAGTTTTCTATGTTTGTTCTTCAGTTTCTGCTCTTTATCATAAAACCTGGTGAGGGACCAAGTTCTCTGTAGTGAACTCGTATTGAACCTTTTTTATTATTAGTTGAAGAAACTGATAACAGACCTAGTCCCCTGACCGATGGTGAACTCGTATAAGACATCAATTGGTATCAGAGTGAGTTCCTTCTAAAATATTAACACCTAGGAAAGATCCTTCTAAAATGGTTGCTCTGCCAAATCTCGAAGAAGGTCAGTCAACTACTAGGAGATTTCAGAAGGCGTTAAGATGAAAAACTGGTTTCCAAGAAAAGGAAACATGAGCAAGTGTCCAAATGGGAATGACTTTTTCTATATGTGTAGGAAGACTGATCATTTCATCATAGACTACGCACTCCATAAGCTTGACTACAAGGACTACATCAAGAATAATCCACAGAAAGCAAGGAAGAAGGACCTGGTCCCTGACAAATGCAAAAAAAATAACTAAGGAGCAACAAAGACTTATATGATGGTGGTTGAGGATGAATCTTTAGCTTTTGACTCTCTATTCTCGCTCACGGATTCCACAAATGATGAAGATAAAGATGAAGAGAGTCTTCTTAATATCCAGTAGAACCCAACTAAAAGATTACTCCAAAAAGGGATTGAGATCTCTTCCAAATATCTTAGTTAATGAATATCATAGTCTGATTAAAGAAAAGGAGTCTCTAGTTAGTTCTACGATGTCGAGTCCTATTGCCACTCAATAATGGAGTAATATTGAAATAGAGAAGATGTCAACCCTGATAGCTGAAAAGGACTCTAAAATTGCAATTTTGAAGACTTAATTAGCACAAGCTTCATAGGGAACAAGTAAGGGACTAGGTTTCTCAGACTCTCTCCTTATAAAAAATGCTCAACTCAAAGCTAAAAACACTAATCTCAAGAAAAAAAGTTATTGATTTGACTCAGCAAATAGTTGATAAACTTTCTATTAAAGTTAAAGCTGAAAAATCCAACTGGTCAAATAAAATTTTTGAGCTAGAAGAAAAGGTACATCTCTTATCTAGTGAAAATAACACTTTGAATGAGAAATTAAAGGTTGTCTCAAACTGGTCATAAAGGGAAGGGACATGGTAGTGACCTTCAGTTTGAACTTGAAGTCAAATTAAACAAGTCCAAATTGGATCTCACAACCTCGTTAGAGAGGAATAGAGAGCTTGAGGGGGACCTGGTTCGAATCAAAGTTGACCTTGAAAAATTACTTCGCCTGACAGCCTCTTTGGAAATCATTGCTCATCTTTCTAAAATAAGGTCAAACACTAAAATTTCAAATATAGAGAGATATGTTGAGACATAAGAAAACTCAAGGGTACCTGTTTCCTCATCCAGAAGAACAACTATACGTCCTTCTAGAGAATTTGATGTTAAAAAGTATAGAAAGCACATTGGGACAGAAGATACCTTAAGGGAACCTTTTCCCCAATCTAAAGGGATCAAGTTGCCAGCTTGGAAAAATAAATGTTTGATTCTTTCTCTGTCCCTTCTTTGGGAACCCAAGTTGAAATGGGTTCTCAAATCTAACACATGAATTGTCAAGGGAGAAGGAGTGAGAGAAGGCATCTAAAACATGTTCATAGATAGTGGTTGCTCAAGGCATATGATGAAAGAACAAAATTTCTCTCACTCAATTCATTTTAAGAGAGAAGTGTCTCTTTTGAAAATAGAAAGAAATGACATTGTCTTGACATTCAAAGGATTATCAACACCCTTGGTCATGAAATTGGAAAATGTGTACTATGTAAATCGGTTTAAGTGTAATTTCTCGAATGAGTCCTAGATTTGTCCCAAAGGAAATGAAGTGATTCAAATGTTGATGCCTATTTGAGGCTCAAGAACGTAGGACAAGCCAGCCTGTCTCTCGTACAACATTTTATCTCAAGGGACCTGGTACTTAAAGTTACCTAAGATGAAGTTTGTAGACAACTATACTTGTGGTTCTTGTGAGAAGTGAAAGTAAAACAAGTTCTACATCAAGCAAAAAAAGCATTATTTGTATCCTCAACCAACCAAATACTAAATCTACAACAATAGGAAATATGTTATTTGAGGTGAGTGCACATTGGCTTTGTCTAACTCAATCTCATACTCTTGCAGATATACACATATAATAAAATGGGGAACAACAAAAGAAAAGAAAGGACATACCAAACACAATGTAGGAACTAACTCTCATTGAGGGACCTGATCCCTTAAAAGGTTAGTCAATCTTACATTACTTTTGAAATTTTAAAATGCGATCGGTTCTACCATGTTCAGTTTTTTCTTTGATTCCCTAAATCCTCTAAGTCTCAAGGTCACTTATGTATATGTTCAACACCTCACTCTTCTTTAATCCCTTAATCCCTAGAAAAAATACCATTGACACAGTAGATCTGGTTACTAAAACTGAAGTCTATACCTAGTCACCTTCTAATATCTCTTTAATAAAAGAACATGAAAGTGTTTTATTTATTTTTGAAAAAAGTCCATTCTAAACTATAGACTTGATTAAGGGACCTGGTACCAATCTGGATGTAAGTCTTGAAGATGTCTTGGTTTTGAAAAGTTGATGAAAAATTATGCAAGAAAGGGTTGCCTTTGACAAAAGAACTTCATCAAACGTCTTGGTTGCAAGTAAACAACTGGTTTCTTTAAATGAATGATGCTTTAAAAGTCAATCAGGCTTAGCTAGCGGAGAAAAGAAGAAGAAAAGAAGAACTAAAATGAAAATTAGTTGCATATATTTGAACACCCTCTCATGATTTACATACAAATAAGGCTATGGAGCTTTATGTCAAGATGTCCGATTATTTTGAAATAAAAAAGTTTTTTACCCATGTGAAATGAGTGAGGTTGGTTCAGATAAAAAAGTTTTTGATCAGATATTTGAAGTACCTACTAAAGGTACCAGGTCCTGGAAAAGTGGAGACCGGATGCCTCGTCTATGGATTTATTCTCAACAAAGTGTTTAATATTTTTAAGGCTATTTTTAAGGCTCCGCTTAAACAAGGGGCCCTAGGGACCAAAAGAAAGATGTTCACCGTCACCACCTTGGGGAAATCCGAGATCCTTAAGAAGAAAAGTGGAGTAACAAATCTTTTTATGGTATCTAATTTCATGTTGGCTCAGGAATGAGCAAATGTTGAAGTTTATTGAGTGACTGTATTGCTTTCATAAAAGGATGATGATATTGCTATATTAAAATTATCCTTGCAACAATCTTCTAAGAAAACAAGTGGGGACCTGATCTTCTGAGTGATTTTCAAACCAAAAAATGCTCAACTTGCCAAGAAAATTGTTCAAAGCTCATACATAGGTTTATGATCATTTAACCACGATCCTTAAGTATTTTTCAAGTTCACTTCTTAATTCTTACCTTCTTGTTCCAAATCCATACTATTCTCCTCTAAAGATCCTATATCCATGGCGACACCCTGGAACATTTTATGATTTCTTGTGTAATGTCTGACTAAATTTTCTTATAAATGCATGACTCGATTTTGATTTTCCTACTTCTTACTCCTATGCTTCTATTTTTCCTCTTACTCAATACTTTAAAAGAGGGTAAGAAAAATTAGAAATGTTGAAACAAGCAAAATCATATTAGTGGCAAAGGGATTTAAGAATATGTATGTGGCATATCTTCACTGCATTTATGGGAGTGTTTTGATATGTCTCAGTGAACATGTCAATTCTTTTCTCCTATACAAGCATCAAGAGACATGATTCTCTGGTGAATGGAATAATACATCAAGGCATCATTGGATCTTTACTCTTCTTGGTGGCAAGTAGACTCGGCTTTATATTAAGTATGGAAGATAATTCTGATTTAGTTAAGTGTGTAACTATTTTGGATGCTTGGTAGATAAAGAGAGCGGGCTAATGACTCATTTCCTTGAATCTTCTAGGATCTCATAGAGGACTAGGTACCTAACAGTTTTATAAATGCACTAAGCAAGGAACAGTTTGTAAATAATCATCTCATTCATCTAAATCTCCCTCTTATGGTTATGATCAAACTGTAGGTATTTAGGTATGAATTTATTGACTATGTCTAACATAATTCTATATCATTGTAGGTATGAATGCTTGGAAAGATGGGAGAAAATAAAAAGTGGAGATTATCTAGGAAACTCAAAGTATGTGCATAAAATATTAGAAGAGGGACCAAGCTCCTCTTCACAGGTTAGTACCACTAATTGCACTCATAAAAGCTTTGAAATGTCTTGAGATGCCATATAGATTTTTTTTTCTTCTACATATTTCTGTAATAATGTCATATCGTTTAAAACCTTATTCCAAAATTTTTTCTTGATATGACAAGTTTATTCCTCTCCTTTTAAGGCATAATTCTAATCGCTCCTTCATTTTACCACCTTTTCAAAAGGACAATTGAAATTTTCTTGAAACTCTTGGTCTGATAGTTTTTTCTAAACACTATTTTTTTAACCCCACTTTTTTCCGTAAAACTGCTTTCTAAGAACTTTGAACTCTCCTTAGACTTATCAGTAACTTTTCTTTAAGTAAAGGTTCTAATGAAAGGGTTAGGTTATCTAAAAAAATTTAGTGTAGATTGGTAAGAATGTACATAAAAGTGAGGAAGTAAATATTGTGTATAAATTATACACAATCAGGAACCTGGTACCTCTACTGTGTCCAAACAAAAGGGGATAAAATCTAATATTAATGTCTGAGAGCCCCGATGACCAATTGTTTAAGAAAAGTTTTCTGACGAAAAGAAATGACGTCAAGATTTTATTTTAAAAAGGCATGTTGTTGTTCCTGTAGGGACCGAGTACCCCTGCTAAGTGATCAATGCAGAAAGTACATACAAAGGAGTTCACTCAAAAAAAAGGGAGGTGCTTCGTGATAAAGTGTTTGATCTTGAGATGGCTAGATTGTATACAACTTTCCCTCCAATTCACATAAAAAGACCAGGTTCTCTGATGGCTCGTCATCAGGAATTATCTTCTGAAAGGGTGAAATATCTCAGCTGTAAATCAAAGTTAGGGACTTGAACCAAAAGCTTCTCCAAGTTTTTGAAGATTTCAATGTTCTTAAGATAACCAATGTATTGAATCAACTTTTATCCTGTCTTTCTTCTCAATGTTTGATCACATCATTCATCTTTTGCCTAAGCCTTATTTCTGACCATATATGGCAAACTGACAGCTCTATTCTTTTATGTATGATTTTAAAGGTATTAACATAATATTTTGCATATCATGTTGTTGCTTCTATCTTTATTTTTCTCTCTTTATTTTGCTTATGTTAGTGTTTCCCCAGTGGCCATGTGTTAACGTATGTTGATTCTCTCTTTTACTTATTTTATTGTTTGCTCTTTTTAATGATGCCAAAAGGAGGAAGATCTTGGTGAAAGGATAAATAATGGCAAAGAGGGAATTGAAGAAGGGACCTGGTACTTGAGAGAATAATATAGTAAGGAGAACTAATCGATGGTAATAGCGGGAATAGAAATAAGTGATGGTGTCAGGTGGAACATCCTAATCTAATCCACTGTTGGCAATTTTGTCATCATAAAAAAGGGATAAACTATTATATTCGGGATTTTAAGGATTGGCAAACTTATTCCTGATTCAGATGACTAGCAAGCTCATAAAGGGACCAAAAACATATTGTTATTTGGAGATACTGGTAATAGAGGGAATTAATAAGAGAGATCCTGGTGAGAGGTAAAACTGATAAGGGACCTGATACTCTTAGTTTGCAGGAGAAACTAAAAATGATATAAATGATATTGATAATAGAAAACTCTCTAAATCTATTGATATATTGGTTATCAAATTGTCATTATCAAAAGAAGGAAATTGATGTACATGTGATTTTGATGATTGACAAAACTCGTGAGGTGACCTAGTACAGATATGTTGTCTATAGAACTTGATCTATTTCTCAAAGTCAACTATGTAAGAACTTGGTCCACAAAGGGATATATTGGGTATTGAGTTGTTATCATCAAAAGGGGGAGGGAATTGATGTACATGTGATTTTGATGATTGACAAAACTCGTAAGGGGATTCGGTATAAGATATCCTTCCTATAAAACTTGATTCATTTCTCAGAGTCAACTATGTGAGAACCTGGTCCTCAAAGGGATTTTGTTCCGTAAGGACCATGTTCATATTATGGATGTAGTCATAACCTTGTTACGTGGTAACTTCTCAAGCGGATGTTTCCTAGTTCTAATATGTACAGTGATATATGACATCGAAGAGTTGAATGACATATGAGACATTTGTTCCTAATAATTGACAAACCTACCATGGGACCAGGTCCCCCAGTTGTTGAACTTCTGACAGTCAACATGACAGTTGTTAGTTAGACCTATTTTAAGAAAAGTTAGTGGCACAACAGTAGAGGAACAACATATTTTTAATCTCGGTCAATGAGAAATATTCTAGGTTTTTCCTTCCCATTTGACTCATATATATAGAATATTATGTGGGAGGAAAACCTAGATTTTTCACATCCAAAAATTCACATACTCTTAGCAAAAATCTTCATTGTTCTTCAGTTCAAAGTTTCTATAACAAGGGACTTGTTCTCAACCTACGACAATTGCTCTTAGTTCATTGTTGTTTGAGTCTTTGTACTTTGTGCTAAATTATAAATCTATTCATATGTTATAAAGGATAGTAGATATTGAACTTGTCTATGTTCATAGGTTGAGTCGCATTAACTAGAGTTAGTTAGTCGCATCAGCTAAGTTTAGTCAAGTTTGATTTTCATCATTTGTTTGGTCTTTTCTTAGGTAGAGTTACCTAGGAGTGTCAACTAGAGGTAGTTGACAAAGAGGGATAGAGTTATCCAAGTCGTGGCCAACTAGAGTTCGTTGACATTATAGACTACAATAGAGTTATTGTAGTGTTGCTTGTGTTAAAGCTATCACAAGGAAATAAGGTTAAGAGGTTAATCATAAGAATACCAGAATGAGTCTGTAATCAACCATTGCTAGTGAATTATTTCTGGTGAAAATCCTACAAGATAGGTTGTGGTTTTTCCTCCCTTAAGGATGTTTCCGTATAAATATCTTGTTTTCTCTACTTTTAGTTCTCTGCGTTTGTTCTTTAGTTTCTACTTTTTATCATAGAACCTGATGAGGGACCAGGTTCTCATTACTACAGTGAACTCGTATTAAACCTGTAACTCCACGAGATTGCACCCTGGGTGTCACACGGTGCTTACGACCCCGAAGGACCAAAAGCTAACCCATGACTTGTACCTGCTATGAGCACTGAATATAATAATGGAATATATGTGGAAGAAAGCTAAAAAAGCCATAAGGTTCTCAAAATACTGAAATAACAACTGAGTATAACTGATAATAACATCTGAAAATTAAATAACTGGCTATTCTAGTCTGAGAGCCTCTAACTGTCTGAATATGGAGTTGATGGGACAAACCCCTAACTAACTCCAACTGAAATAACTACTAAACTGCTGAAATGCTGAAATGGATAAACTCTGTCCTCGAAATATGAAGACTCACCACTATAACTGTTGCTGATAGCCTGAGCTGCTAAGTGTGGTCAGAAACCTGAGCGTCCAAACCTATGATATAAGACATCATAGTGCAAAAGAAAGAATGCGGTCAGTATGTGGAATGTACTAGTATGCTAAGTGATGTAAGGATGATAAACATGGATTCATATGCATGAGATGATAACTGACTGAATAAACATCATAAAGTAACTGGATGAGAGTAAATGTAAAACTATAACTACTGAATATATTGAACATGCAATACTATGCATATAGGTATACATCGTGTATCTGAGATTATACTAAAACTGAGTACTGAATCTTGATGGTTGAGTAACTGATAACTGATAGCCAAGGTTTTGTAGAACTGTCTGAGTTCTTTACTGAATACTTAGACTGAAACTGTAACTGTGAGAGTGTTCATATAACTGACATACCCTGATATAGACTGATTTGGGGTCTAACCTATGACCCCAGTTGGAAGGGTGTTAGCACCTTTCCACGAGATCCTAACAATGCTAGGTCAACTCTAATCTGGCAGGAAGACTCATGAAATATATATATGATTTCGTCAACCCTGTCTGGCAAGAGGATGACTTATGCTACGCTGGCTATGTATTCTGTAACTCAGGGATTGCTACTATGGGTCAAACCCTAACTGGTAGGAATGCCCCCATCCCTGGGTTCGCTCGGTGTTGAATCCTACTCCTAACTGAAAGATATTGATCACTAGATTGTACTAAGTTTGATTGAACTGACCCTGATCGTGTTGACTGACCGAACTGGACTGAGTTCACTGAGTTCTATTAACTGACTGAGTACTACTATTCTTGACCTTTACTGAGACTATTATGTAACTACTGTAACTAAGTAAATAACTAGATTTTGGGTATTAAATACCTCCAGGATTCGATAGCATCAATAATAAAACATAGCAAATCTTGACGATCAAGGATTTCGACTGGGACTTCCTCATAAGAAAGACTGTTCTGAACATCTACAGTTTCTATAGGGACTACAACTGTTGAGCCACCAATGCACTTCTTTAGCAATGAGACGTGAAACACTAGGTGCACTGATGCAAAGTCTGCAGGTAACTCGAGCTCATAAGCTACCTTACCGAAATGACTCAGAATCCTATAAGGACCAACATGTCGGGGATTAAGCTTCCCCTTCTTACCAAATCTATTCACCCCTTCATGGGAGAGATTTTCAAATACACATAATCACCAATCTCAAATTCAAGATCTTTCCTTCTCACATCGGCATAAGATTTCTGTCGGCTCTGGGTTTTCTTAAGCCTCTCTCTGATCAACTGTACTTTCTCTAAGGCATCAAATACCAAGTCAGGCCCCACTATCGTGGCCTCACCTATCTCAAAACAACCAATGGGAGATCTACATCTCCTCCCATAAAGAGACTCAAATGGAGCCATCTGGATACTGGAATGATAGTTGTTATAATACACGAACTCAATCAAAAGTAAGTGGTCATCCCAACTGCCCTTAAAGTCAATGACACACGCTCTCAACATATCTTCTAAAGTCTAAATGGTCCTTTTTTCTTTACCATCTGTCTGAGGATGAAAGGTTGTACTGAGGTGGACTTGGGTACCAAGGCCCTTTTAGAAGGTTTTCCATAAGTGAGAAGTGAACTGTGTACCTCTATATGAAATGATAGATAATGGAACACCGTTTAATCTAACCAGCTCTCTGATATAGAGTCTGGCATAGTCCTCGGCTAAATAAGAAGTATGAACTGGCAAGAAATAGGCTGATTTGGTCATCCTTTTCACAATGACACAAATTGAATTATGTTGACGACGAGTACGAGGTAAACCTGTCACGAAATCCATGTTCACTTCCTCCCACTTCTAAGTGGGAATAATGAACTCCTACATAGACCCACTAGGCTTCTGATGTTCAATCTTAACCTGCTGACACATGGAACACTTATCTTCAAACTCTATAATATCTTTCTTTATCCCACTCCACCAATAGACTTCCCACAAGTCACGGTACATCTTAGTGGTCCCTGGATGAATAGAGTAACGTGCACCATGCGCTTCAACAAGAATTCACTGTCTCACGCCATCCACACATAGCACACACAACCCATCTTTGCAATGTAATACACCATCTCCCTCTTGGGAGAAAACCTCGACTTTCTAGTATCTAACTGACTCTTTCAGCTTAACTAAATTAGTTTCCCTGTCCTGCTTTTCTTTCACCTCAAAAACTAAAGAAGACTCTGAACTATTCTGCACCCAAACACTTTCCTCAGCCGAATCAACCAAACGGACACCTAGTCTGGCCAGCTGATGAACTTCCTGGACTAACTTCTTCTTACCATCCTCAACGTGAGAAACACTACCCATGGACAACCTACTGAGGGAATCTGCCACTATATTGGCCTTGCTCGAATGGTACATAACACTCATGTCATAGTCTTTCAACAACTCTAACCACCTTCTCTTATGTAAGTTTAGGTTTTTTTGCAAAAACACATAATGAAGGCTTTTGTGGTCTTTGAATACATCAACATGCATCCTATACAGATAGTTCCTCCAAATCTTTAAGGCAAACACAATAGCTTCTAATTCAAGATCATAGGTGAGATAATTTTTGTATGGGGCTTAAGCTATCTAGAGGCATAGTCCACAACCTTACCTCTCTGCATCAAAACACACCTCAAGCCAATTCTGTAAGCATCAAAATATACAAAAAAATCCATCTAAAATGTCTGGTAAACTCAAAACTGGGGCTGTAGTGAGTCGAGTCTTCAACTTCTGAAAACTCTTCTCACAAGAATCTGACCACTGAAATTTGACTTTCTTCTAAGTCGGGCTGGACATGGGGGATGTAATAGACAGAAATCCTTCAACAAACCATCAGTAATAGCTAGCTAAATCCAAGAAACTCCTGATATCTGATGGAGAGATAGGTCTGGATAGTTTCTCACTGCTTCGGTCTTTTGAAGATCAACTCTAATGCCATCACCAAAAATAATATGACCAAGGAAAGCTACTGACCTTAGCCAAAATTCACATTTACTAAATTTGGCGAATAATTGATGGGCTCTGAGAGTCTGCAATACTATTCTGAGATGGTCTGCATGGTCATTTTCACTGCGGGAGTAGATAAGAATGTCATCGATGAAGACTATGATGAACATGTCCAAGTACTGCTTGAACACGCGGTTTATCAAGTCCATGAAAGCTGATGGGACATTGGTAAGACCAAATAACATGACTAGAAACTCGAAGTGACCATACCAAGTTATAAAAGTTGTTTTTAGAATGTCAAATTCTTTGACTCTAAGCTAATGATAGCCTGATCTGAGGTCTATCTTAAAAAAGTAACTGGCACCCTGAAGTTGGTCAAATAAGTCATCAATTCTAGGAAGTGGGTACTTATTCTTGACTGTAACTTTGTTCAACTGACGGTATTCTATACACATTCTAAGAGAACCGTCTTTCTTTCGCACGAATAGAACTGGAACCCCCCAAAGGGATACGCTGGGCCTGATGAACCCTTTGTTTAAGAGGTCCTTCAACTATTCTTTCAACTCTTTAAATTCAGCTGGAACCATTCTTTATGGCGAAATAGAGATGGGATGAGTATCAAGAAGGAGGTTTATTTCAAAGTTAATTTCCCTTTCGGGAGGAACTCTAGGGAGATCTTCAGGAAACACATCTGGAAATTCACTTGTGACTGGAACTGACTCAAGATTAGGAGTCTCAGAACTAGAGTCGTTGACTCATACCAAATGATAGACAAGCCCCTTGGATATCATTTTTTTTGCTCTAAGGTATGAAATAAGTTGACCCTTAAGCGTTGTGGTACTACCCCTCCATTCTAGGATAGGTTCATTCGGGAACTGAAAATAGACAACTCTGTTTCTACAATAAATTGAGGCATAGCATGAATAGAGCCAATCCATGCCGATAATGACATCAAAATCCATCATCTCTAACTCTATTAAGTCTACCAAAATAACTTTCTGCCATAATCGGACAGTTCCTGTATACCCATTGGGCTATGATAGACTCTTACCCACTGGGGTAGAGACTGAGAAAGGCTCTGTTATGATTTTGGGACTAACTCTAAAGTTGACAGCTATATAAGAAGTTATAAAAGACAGAGAAGCTCCAGAATTTAAAAAAGCATAAATATGTAAATAGTAAACTTGTAATATACCAGTGACCACATCAGGAGAACTATCCTGATCCTATCGGGACTGGAGTACGTAGAGCCTTTTTGGGCGTTGCCCACTGGTGTCATTAGAAGTGGCACCCTACGGAGACGGGCGACCGGACTAAACTAGGGGACGGTTATATTGACTCTTCGAACCCACTTGAGAACATTCTATGATTCTATGACCTGGCTTACCATACTCGAAACACGCGTCACTGCCAGCCCTGCAGATACCTTGATGATTTCTACCACACTTCTGACAAAGAGGATTTGTTTGAGCACTGTTCACACTACCCTGAGAGTTAGAGCTTAGAACCATATCTTTATTACCATTCCTGAATTTATGCATCAGAGCACTGGCTGAGGACGGAGCTGGAACTAAAGATTTTTTGTGGAACTAAGGACGATTACCACCCTCTGACTTAGGCTGAGCAAAACTTAAGATACCTGTTCTAGCCCTCTTGTTTTCCCTTTCTTTCTTCTTAGTTTTGTGTTTCTCAATCTGCTGAGCATGGACCATCAACCTATTCAAGTCCATCTCCTTAATCAGCGTTGCGGTCCTACACTACTTGACCACACTATCAGACATACCAGACACAAACTTGCTCATCTTAAACCTGATATCAGCTACTATATGAAGAGCATACCTGGCTGACTGGGTAAACTTGAAGGAATACTCTTTTACACTCATGTTGCCCTGCTTCAGATTGATGAACTCTAACACCTTAACTTCTCTTAACTCCAACTGGAAGAACCTATATAGAAAGTCAGTAGCGAACTTCTCCCATTCTATAGGCCCTGCATCTACGCCCCTATCTAGCTTCTACTACTTAAACCATGTTTGAGCTATATCCTGTAACTAAAAGGAAACTAACCCATCACTCTTACTAAAGGTTACCCCCATAATGCCATTTACCTTCTGCACTATGTCAAGTAATTTCTATGGGTCCTCTTCAGACTTAGACCCTAAAAATAAAGGAGGGTTCATTCGGGTGAAGTCCCGAATTCTAGCTGCAGCAGTATTGGCCACTGGGTTGTCCTGAACAGAAACTGGTCAAATATTTTAAGCTTTCACAGAATGGGCTAGAGTGGTAAAATTTGCTCTTAATTTTGCATGTGAAACGAGCTCATTCAGGGGATCTTCCTGAACGGGCGAAGGTGCTGGCTGGTTCCCAGTTCTTCCTTAGTTGGTCTTTCTGGGAGGTATATTCTGTAAACAAAAGGAAAAGTTGAATTAGAAAGAGAGTTTAACTTGAGCTCATGCTCACCCACACGATATGAACACTGAAAGAAGGGAACTTTTTCCTAACATGCCTCATAGCCTCTTATCCATAAGTGTGATATGCTATACACCCATGCGCAAGACTCTATTGGACACAGTTTTCAGACTCCTTAGGACTCTTTAGAACCGTAGGCTATGATATCAAGTTTGTAATGCCTCGAGACTGCATCCTGAGCATCACACGGTGCTTACGACCCCAAAGGACCACAAGCTAACCCATGACTGGTACCTCTGTGAGCACGAAATATAATACTGGAATATATATGGAAAAAGGATGAAAATGCCATAAGGTTCTCAAAATATTGAAATAACAACTGAGTATAACTGATAATGATATCTGAAAACTGAATAACTGACTATGCTAGTCGAGAGCCTCTGACTGTTTGAATATGGAGTTGATGGGACAAACTCCCAACTAACTCCGACTGAAATAACTACTGAACTACTGAAATGGATAAACTTTATCCTCAAAATATAAGGAATCACCACTAAAACTGCTATTGATAGCCTGAGTTGCTAAGTACGATCAGGAACCTGAGCGTCCGAACCTATGATATGAGACATCAAAGCGCAAAAGAAAGTGTGCGATCAGTACGTAGAATGTACTGGCATGCTAAGTGAGGTAATACTAATAAACATGGATTCATATTTATGATATGATAACTAACTGAATGAACATCATGAAGTAATTAAATGAGAGTACATGAAAAACTGTAAATACTGTAGATACTGAACATGCAATACTGTGTATATAGGTATACATCATGTATCTGAGATTATATAGAAACTGAGTACTGAATCCTTATGGTTGAGTAACTGATAACTGATAGCCATGGTTCTGTAGAACTGTGTGAGTTCTTCACTGAATACTTGTAATACCTCATACTTTTTCTAGCTTGAAATCGTCTCAAGAATGTCAGAAGCTTTATTAAAGATGAATACACTTTTTTACATGTGGTATTTTTAATATTTTCACTTTTTGTCATGTGTGAAATTGAATTATCTTTCCAATGATTCCAATTTCATCAAAATCCGACATCGGAAGAGAAAGTTATGGCCAAAATACAGAAGGAAGTAAAAAGAGCCCAGGTGCGATGGTGAGGCCGATGGACCATCGGACTAGCGACGGACCATCGCCCATGACCGTCGCAAGGGAAATAGTGAGGCCACCTTCTGGATAACGTGTGACGGGCAGGTTGAAGGACCGTCGAACTTGCGACGGACCGTCGCCTAGGCCGTCGCTACTTAGGCAGTAATCCCTTTTCTTGGTCCACGTACGACGGTCGAAATGAAGGGCCATCTCCATAGCGATGGACCATCGCAGGTCCCGATTCAGCAAATTAAAGCCATTTTTAAAAGGTTATTTTGGTCATTTACCACCCACCTATATATATACCCAATTATATCCGATTTTAGCCATTTAGTTCATTATTACTTCACAACCAATATTAGGGTTTCTCTCTAACATTAATCTCCAAGAACAAAATCCAATCTTCTTCAAGAACTAAGGGGTTTCCAATTCTTCAAGTTCAAGAACATCAAGAATCTTAACCCAGGTATGCATAGTATTCATACTTCAAGTTATGGATTTTCTTAATGATTTCATGATTGGGATGTTCTTGTTCATGTTGATAAATGAGAAATTGAATTCTACTCCATGTTGGGTGATAATTTCTATGTGGGTTTAATTATTATAGATATAGATTCATGCAAACCTATGACTAAACCTTTGAATGATGAAATTAGAATGTGACCATGATGTTTAATTGTTATACAATGATGTTTACATGTACCATGCCTACAATATGTTTGATTTAATACCTAAATGAAGGAAAAATGCCTAACTAGTAGGTTGTCATGAAATCCCCATGTATATACAAGCTTATGCCTATCACATGTTTGATGAAATGCTTCAATAAATGCATTATGGTGATTGTTATGTATTCAAGCAAGTCATTCTTTGTCAGTTTTCTTCTATTAAGTCCTGGGGGTACTTGTACCGAAATATTAGTTGTGTGCCTAGAGCCATGTCATGTTTTCATGATACTCTCAGTCAAGCTATGATCCTTAGACTTCAGACAATCTTATGACTCAGAAAATCTCCATGATCTCATGAACTCAGTCAGTTGTCAGATATCAGTAGTATTCCATTAGTCAACGAAAGTCAGTAACTTAGTCCATGTTTAGTTTCAAAAAATCATGTTCAGTGTCTATTCATATGGGAGTAGAAATTAGCACTGAGCGAACCCAAAGGTGGGAACTCACCTGTTATATAAGGGTGTGATTCTTAGAAGCAATCCTTGCATTCCAGAACTATGTAGCCAGCATAGGTTGAGACATCATAGCCTACTATATGAGGTTAGATAAGGTGTCTTAACCTGCTATATGAGGGTTCCCACCGTTCTCATTAGAGTTACCTGTTATATTAGGGTCACTCACATGTTGTCTTTACCAGTGGCGCGGTATTGACACCCTCCCAATCAGGGCACATATTGGACCCCAATTAAGCTATAATGTATTATTTTGGGCATGTCGGTTAGATGACTACTTCCCACAGTTTCAGTATCAGTATCAGTCAAGAACTCAGATAGTTCTTCAGATTTCAGGACTGTCAGATACAGTATGAAGCTCAGTTAGTTCCATCAGATTCAGGACTGTCAGATACAGTCACTCATGTTATCAGTTATATCAGTACCAGTATGTCATGTTATCAGTATTCAGATTCAGTAATCATGTTATCACAATATCAGTGTCAGTTATTATGTCCCATGCATGTATTCTCACGCTCATGATAGTCAGTCTGTTATTATTATTGTTCATGCATATGAACCCCATGCATTTATCCTACCTCACATGTATACCAATACATTCAAAGTACTGATGTATTCGCGCTATGGTGTCTTATACCATAGGGTCAGAGACACGAGCTCCAGAGCAGCAGTAGATTTCTGTCTTAGCAGTCAGAGTTCAAAATGAGTCCTCATCTTTCGAGGACATAATTATTCCTTATTGTCTCATTTATTAGTTTATCAGTTGGAGTTAGTTGGGGACATGTCCCATCAACTCCTTACTCAGACAGTTCAGTCAGTTAGAGGCTTTCTAGACTATTATGTTCAGACAGTTATTTCAGTTGTTTTGGGTATTTCATACCCCTTTTTAGATGTTATGTTTTACTTCAAATATGTGAACCTTATTGCCTTTTAGTTCATGTTTTCTGCATTATTCAGTATTTTATGCAGTATACAGGTACAGATATCAGTCATGGGTTAGCTTGTGGTCCTTCGGGGTCATGAGCACCGGTAGCGTTCCAGGTACCAGATTCGTGGCGTTATAATACTGAGACTAAAACTGTAACTGTGGGAGTGTTCATATAACTGACATACCCCGATATAGACTGATTTGGGGTCCAACCTATGACCCCAGTTGGAAGGGTGTTAGCACCTTACCACGAGATCCTAACAATGCTGGGTCAACTCTAATCTGGCAGGAAGACTCATGAAATATATATATGATTTCGTCAATCCTGTCTGGCGGGAGAACGACTTATGCTACGCTGGCTACGTAGTTCTGTAACTCAGGGATTGCTACTAAGGGTCAAACCCTAACTGGCACGAATGCCCCCATCCCTGGGTTCGCTCGGTGTTGAATCCTACTCCCAACTTAAAGACACTGATCACTAGACTGTACTAAGTTTGACTGAACTAACCCTGATCGTGTTGACTGACTAAACTGGACTGAGTTCACTGAGTTCTGTTAACTGACTGGGTACTACTGTTCTGGACCTTTACTGAGACTATTCTATAACTACTGTAACTAAGTAAACAGCTAGATTTTGGGTATTAAATACCCCAAGGACTCGATGGCATCAATAATAAAACATAGCAAATCTTGAAAGCATAGCAATAGTCAATTGTTCATAATTCATTCATTGAGACATTTTGTCAAACACTTAGAGGTCATGAACTTGTACATGAATAAGAACACATGCTAACATGTCATGATTACACTATTTAATTCACATGGACATTCAATCAAACACTTGGGGAGAATGATTGTTATACCTGAGAAATAAACACATAGGGAATCATAACTACAACATGCAACTTGCAAATTCAAGTGTTTTGACATGGGAATTACATCAATCAACATACATGCTATCTTATGTTCATGAAACTTATAATTAAATCTTGAATTGAAACCCATACAACAACACAAACATGAGCATAGTTCAATTCATAACATGGGAATCATAATTCAAGTTTTGAAAAGGGTTCTTAAACTCCAAGGGTGGAAGGAAACCCAAGGATGAACACCTAACATATCTGAGTAACGGAATTCGTGAAGATTGTTGGGGATTTCTTAGAACTTGATCTTGAACTCGATGAACTAGGGTTTATTTCTTGAGAGGATTTTGTGAATGAGTGAGTGTATTTTGCCAATTGAGGGGCTGAATTTCGTGCTATGGGGGTTTAATAGAACAACAACAACAACAACAAACCCAGTATATTCCCACATAGTGGGGTCTGGGGAGGGTAGAGTGTACGCAGTCCATACCACTACCTCTAAAGAGGTCGAGAGGTTGTTTTCGGTAGACCGTTATGGGGGTTTAATGTGGGAGGAAAATAACTTAATTACCCCCACAAACCCGTAATTTAATACACAATCTGTGTCCAGTGACGTGATGACCGACGCACCGTGTTGATGGTATCGACACGATAGCCGACGCGTCGCGTCAATGGCGCCGACGTGATAGCCAACGCGATGTGTCGAGATCGTGTTGGCTTGCTGTTTTGGTCATCCAAACATGACTCAAACGATGTTCGAAAATTTTGAAACTCACCTGAGATGATCTATAGATAACCCTGATAATGAATCAATTTTAAAATAGATATTCTAAGGCCGGAAAGATCGTAAATGATACCATTGAAATATCGAGGCCAAAAATGAGACTAAGTGTCAACATTTAGCTGAAATTTTCTAAGTTTGAGACCTCTTTTGGCATGATATAAAGGACTGAAATGACTAGGACTTTGCGGGATCTTACATAACCTTTTCTATTATTAGCTAAAGAAATTGGTACGGGATCTGATCCTGTGATTGATGGTGGACTCGTATAAGCCATCACCCTGAATATGAAATTATTCTAATAGAAAATGTTTTCCCTGAATAAAACTTATGCAATGAAAATTCAAATTAATTGAACTTCAATACTAGTCCCGAACTCTATTGATTTCTGAAAATGGACGAGTTATTGAAATATTTAATTTTAGTACTGTGACTAAGCAAAATGAAAGAAAAAACTAATTTGAAACAATCATGATAAGTAATGTGAATAAGCAATATAAACTGGAAAGAGTATTCAACATTATTGCACATGTCAAGTTGCTGGCTAGGAAAATGCCAAAAGTTTTCAATTCCAACGTAAGATGTATTGCTTGAAGATTCCAACGAAAGGACCCCATTATCATTAACTCACTATTACTTTTGACCAAGTATCAACTAATGGGAAAAGTACAACATGAGCCCCACTGGTTATTAATCTCTTCACATTTTCCTTATATCTCATTGTTAGCAGAGAAGTCATCTTCAACCTCACACGTTTGATATATTCAAATGCATCGTCTTTGATGTTTTAATTTATTTTGTTTATATGTGGGCCTTTTGTATATTACTACGACAATAACAACATATTTAGTATAATCTTATAAAATAAAATTTAAGAAGAGAGTGTACGCAGATTTTAACTTTACCTCACAGATAAAAAACTTATTTCCAATAGACTCTCAACTCAAGAAAAAAATAATTCAAAACAATCCAAAACACAAAGTAATAGAACTAGTACAGAAAATAGCAAATGGGAATATGATAGTAACTACAATCTAAGTTGCGTGGACTCTTCACATTCGGAGCCGCTTCCGTATTAGATTCTTCAAAATTACACTCATTTTGGATAATCCAACATACATCGTTGATATTTTTAAAGAGTCCGAACAACATACAATACAACAAATAATATGATTTTCGAAGTACAAGAAAACAAATAATAACAGAAATCGAAGGATGTCCCAGACTAAAGGAGCAGTACTACAACTATTAGTATGGACGGATGACGAAATAATACATTGCTACCTACGAATTACATATCTACTACCTAATATGTATCCTCCACAACCTCCTATATAAAGTCATATCCTCGGTGAGTTGAGACTGTGTCATATCCTATTTAATCACTTCTCTCTATTCTTCTTTATTCTACCTCTACCTCTCTTAAAACTAACCATATCCAGTCTCTCATACCTCCGTAACTGGGCATCCGAAATTTGTTCTTCACATATCTGAATCATCTTTTTAGTCTTGCTTTTTGCATATTGTCCTTTACTGAAGTCATTCTCACCTTGTCCTAAATATTCTTATTTTTAATACTATCTCTCTTACCATGTCCAACCATCCACCGCAACAACCTTACTTGAGAAACTTTCAACTTCTGAACATGAAAGTTCTTGATTGTTCCAACACTCTACTCCATACAATAAATTAGTCAATCTAACTATCACTCTGTAGAACTTGTCTTTAAGTTTTGATGACACCTTCTTATTATACAAAACTTTGAATGCAAGTCTCCATCTCATCCATCCTGCATCAATGCAGTAAATGGCACATCCTCATCAATCTTTTCATTTTCTTAGATAATATTAGACACTAGATATTTGAAACTTTATCTCTTTGTGATGACCATAGTATTGAGCCTCACTTTCATATTTGCCTTACACATTACGTCGCTGAACATGCACTTTAAGTACTCAATTTTGGTCCTACTCAACCTGGATCCTTTTAACTCCAAGATCTACTTCCAAATCTCTATATTAGCATTTACTCTGTCGGGAGTACTCGCGATTGTCAGAACTATGTCATCTGCAAATAACATACCACAGTGCACCTCACCTTGATTTTGTCGCGTCAATACATCCATCACAAAGAAGATAAAGACATGCTTAGGACTGATCTTTGGTGCAACCCCATCATAAGTAGAAAGTGCTCTAAACCTCCTCCTATTGTCCTTTCTTGAGTTCTGGCTCCATCGTACATTCCTTTATCACCCTTATATACTCCACAAGTATACCTCTAACCTCCAAGCATCTCCGAAAAATCACTGAAAACTTTGTCATAAGTCTCTTCAAGGTCAATAAACATCATATGTAAGTCCGTCTTTCTCTCTATATTGCTTCATCAATGTCTTTATTAGATGAATGAATTTTGTAGTTGAGAGTCCCAAAATGAATTTGAACTAGTTCATGGAATTACCACACCTCTCCTTACCCACAACTCCACCACCCTCCCCAAACTTTCATAGTATAGCTTAGAAGCTTGATATCTCTTTAATTATTGTAATTTTGAGTATCACCCTTGTTTTAGCTTAATACATAACCAAGCCCCTTAAACTTGCAAGGACATTTCATTTAGACACTCAATCTAAATCGTGTTTCAGTTGAACACCTTAATTCCCAATAAAGTGTTCTAATTAGACATTTTCTATTTAAATTTTGGATTTTTGTTTTGAGCGGTTTTCATTCGATTATTTGACAATTATATTAAATACGTAATATATGTTATTTCCTTTCATTATACGCATTCACGTCAATAAGCCATAAAATCCCAAACCTTTTCTATTCGAGGTTGATGTGTATAACTAAAAGAGATGACATATTTTATCAGGTTAACTTAATTGTCTGATACACGAATAATAAGACACAAAAATGTTTTTTCAAGATTTGAATCAAAAGTGTTCAATTGTAACACTTTATTAGGAGTTTAGATGTTGAATTAAAAAAAAGTTTAGTTCAAGTGTCTAAATGAAATATCCTGACAAGTTTCAGAGCTAGCTACGTATTAAGCCCCCTTATTTTTGTTCAACACTATTCTTCAGACATTTTCTTCGTCTTAAAAATGACATTAAATAACCTAATCAGCCAGTTCGTACCTATCTTATTTGCACTCTTCCAAAATTTCACTGAAATTTCATTGACATATTATTGTATGTCTACATTTTAATTATATATTTGTTTTATACCTCTCTATAAGTTTACAAAAAAGATGTGCCTAATCGTAAAAAAGCACAAATAATTAATAATTAACTAGTAGGGGTATATAACATATATAATTTAACTGTTGACTTCATCCAATTGTCGAAATCAATTACTTAAATAGTTTTCTTTGGTGACTTGGTATTTAAAATTATTAAACTAGCCATTAGGCCTCATCATGAAAGATGATAAGCAAATAATCACTAGTCAACCGAAGAAATCAATATTAAAAGGCTGCATAAGTGGCAGTGATAATTAATTATAGTATAATGCAACTGTTAAACTTCATTCAGCTGTCGATTGAGTTATTTGGTACTTCTTTAAATTGATAAAATTAATTGGATCTTAACCTAATTTGTCTTTAATAAATATTGATAAATTAAGCCCACGGCTGCACAAATCAAACAATTGCATCCATACCAACATATTATAGCTTGGAATGATTGAAAATTCTTCACTTCTAATTAGTGAATTTTGGATTTGAGCCCCTAATAATTGAAAAGTCTTGAGGGAGATCTTCTCCCAAAAAATGAATTTACAATGCTTGAATCTGAATTTACTTGGATACCTATAAAAGTATCGAACACCAAGCGGAAAAAAAAAATGTATCTGTCATATTAATTCTCCATACTCCTGTGCATCTTGTGTATAAAATGAATTGTTCCCTTACATTCTTATAGTAAGTTTGAAATAGTATCTTTTAAGTATCAATCAAACAATTTGATCTTTTGAGTTTGTCAAAATTGATTACGTTCGGGATCTATTAAATAGTTATCAAAGTTTGGTTGTTAAAATTATCCTGAACCGTTGATTTTTCTTTTTTCTTTTAAATTAGAAATACCATCTAGAAATTTTTATCAAAAGAAAGCTACACCGAACACAAAAATAAATTAAACCAAGGATGACATAAATTATACGTCCAAAAACTAGCTGCAATAGACTCTTGAATAAGCCAAAAATTACACAAACTACAAAATCTACACTTTAAAAAGGGCAGCTCGGTGCACTAAAACTTCCATATGCGCAGAGTCCGAGGAAGGGTCCCACCACAAAGATATATTGTATGCAGTTTTACCTGCATTTTTGCCAGAGGCTATTTTCAAGTGTTTGAAAAATATATGATATATGGAGACCAAAAGCTCTTGCTTTTGGCAAACTTAAGGACCTAAACTGCTCTATTGATACTTGAGGGAATATTTTAACTTACTATCAAGAATAAGTGACCATTTTTTTCATTTTCTCTTAATGTATGGCCATACATTCAAGCAGTCCTTGGAAATATACACCTATTTCCTGTTTTTTATGGTTAACTAACTGGGAATTGACAGTCTTCTAAAAAAGTCTAAGTGACAAGGTTACAAGTTCTTGCCGCTATATGAGTGTAAGCTCATGCTCACAACTCTTCCAACATGAATCCTAGTCTTCTAACAGCCTTGAGCGGAAAAATGATTAGTTGTTCTCCTGGGAAGTAAAATAAAAGGTACGTAGGATATTTTCTAACAATTTTCGCTTTCTATTTCATCTTTACATGTATTTTAGTGATCTGAAAGAAATATTTGGACTTAGTGATGGTCTGTCAGATTCATTTGGCCACGAGAATATTTTATTTTTTCTGAATTCTCTATTTTTATTTAAAAATTAGTATTTGACAATAAAAGTTTCAAATAAAAAATTCTATTTTCACTTTCATAGACTTCATATATAGTTTCAAAGCGAAAATAGATCATCAATGTGACAATCATCAGTCATAAGATTATCAAACTAGTTTTCATCAGCCATTTGATTAGTCAAAGCATTTACAAGACAGTAATTAACATCATATTTCATTTTCTGAAATGACTTATGAATTCTAATGGCAATTCGATTGGTTATTTGCTTTCGCCAAATTCCAAAACAAAGTCATCATAGAGGAGTTCCCATTTATCTATTGCCTGACCTCATGGAAATATGAATTATAGCTTCAATTCTTCATTCATAGAGGAGTTCCCATGTATTACAATTGAAATTTGCAAAGTGATTATTCACTTTCCAATCTTATTTTTCGATCGACCCTATCGATGAGTCGATGAAATCATGAATATTCTTTCTCATATAATAGCATTCCTTACATTCTAATTATTGGAAATAGATATTGGTTCGGGACACCCATAATGGGTGTCATTAGCTGGTTAGATCATTAGTTTGTCATCCTCCTCAATCCTAATTCTTGTTTATAAATACACTATTATGGATGTAGGAAAATAAGAGTTTTACCATATTAGATGATGGTCAGTGAAACATTTTGCATCGCTTCCTAAAGGAAATTACCTAGATTGTCGCCTCTGAACAAAGGAAATCCATTCACTTATTGAAGATTCTCGATGATTGATGACACGAGTCGTGGTTGCTGCAGATCCACTTCCGCTATGGAGAAATCTGTAAGTCTTCTAACTAGTATTTATGATACACATACAACAGTAATATTTAAACTGCAAATATTCTAGTTTCTTAGTAACACGCATGTGTAATATGTAGTCCTAATTACTTAAAAAAAAATGTAAACTAATACAAAAAATCAAAATTAGTGAAAATTGTTAGAGTATGAGCCCTACTAATTGCCTATCTGTGGAACAAGTAAACGTGGTTCACAGAAGTAAATACTGAACACAGTGTTTTTACGTGGAAAACACCCGGTTCAAGAAAGGTGTAAAAAACCACGACCTGTACCTCTACAGGATTTAACCCCAACTTCACTATAATACTTGAGCCTCAATAATCAACAGAAATACAAGACTTCTTGTTAACTAGGAATTAAAACTTCTAACTCCTATCGCTACAAAAACACAAATCTTCTCAAGACAAATCTTCGAGTTCCCAACTTGAAGACACAATTCCTAACTCAGTTTATAGATCACTGAGACCAGAAAAATGACTCATTACAACACAAAGAACCTACCTACTACACAGTCTATGACTTGCTAAGTAAGGGATCACTTGCTAAGTAAGGGGCCAGGTTCTTCTTCAAGTATGTAAACTGTTATGCTGATTGTTGATTTTCTTTTCAGAGCATTGAGTGAATTACTTGATCGTGCTTTGTTGTATATATGCACCTTGATAATTACTCCTGTGATAGAGTCTTTGTTGATTTATGCTTTTTTTTCTTTTCTCTTCTATCAAGTAACTTCACTCCTTGTTGTAGCTGTTTCTCCTCCCCTGGTTGAATAGGATTCTTTTGTTTTATCCTTTATCCTTGCAGAACTCTTCTCATTGTTGGACTTCTAGATCAACTCAACTTCTGAATATTGCATTTTTCTTCCACTTTACTGAAGTGACAAGTGTTTGAGAAGGTTCCTGAATATTCTTGCTTATCCACTCCTGTCTATGTGCAGTATCATCTTATCAACAGCCTTGCCTGCAGCTTTTCTTTATACACTTGAATGGACCAGCTTTCACAACATGTTTCATTCACATGTCTATCATCAAAACTCCACGTGCCTTAACAAAAATAGAGTCCAACGAATAGATTATGTAATAGTTGTTGGGTTCGAAATTGAGAGAGCGTCATGCGGAAGCTTAAAGTTTGCAAACCAAGATAGTGATAATTCAGATGACAACGAAAAACTAATGCTAAAAATATATTATTAATATGGTTTGGTCAAACGATCTACATATTAAAAATAATATTGAAAAACTTAAAACCTATTGGGATAAATGAGTTCCAAAACTTTTCCTCCAGCAAAGAGGTTAGCCAACTATGTAAAAGAATTATATTTTTTTCTTTTAGGAAAAAAAAGTAATTATGGTATTACTTTTATTTTCCTTCTAAGAAAAATAAAACTTAAATTTGGTAAGAAAATCAGGACAAAAACCCTAACAAATCTTCCCTTTTTGGCTTGATTTCTTGACTTGATCCACCTTATACGCGTGCATGATGTTTGTTCTTTACATAATCTTCATCACTACTGTTTGTCGTGGTTAAAAATAAGATTTAAAATATTATGGTTAAAAGTGAATTAAAAATAAATATTTTGTTTTTATTTTTAAAGATGCAGCAATAGGAATGTTGACATATGGTTGAAACTTTCTTCAACCTTGTTTCATCAAACCATTGGACCTTTGAATCGTTGACTCTGATACTACTTGTTAGGTACGAAATGGAGAGTGCGTCATGTGGAATCTTTAAAGTTGCATACTAAGGCGGTGATAATTCAGACAATAAAGAAAAACATACTAAAATATAATATTATTGATATGGTTCGATCAATTGGCCTACACATTAAAAACTAAATAAAAAAGCATAAAAACTATTTGAGAGAAAATCTCCGCCTAAACAAAACTTCTAAACGACTACATTGTGGATGGTATTGTATTGTCGTATGAGAAAGGGTATTCTATTTATAGAATTCCAAAATCTTTCCTCCAAGGAAAGGTTAGCCAAATATGAAAAAGAATTATATTTTTTTTTTAAGAAAAGTAAAAGTAATTATGGTATTACTTTTATTTTTCTTCTAAAATAAATAAAATTTAAATTTGATAAGAAAATCAGTGCAAAAATTCTAACAATAATGTCAACCGGCTTATTCTGAACATGCTACTTAGCTTAATAATAAGCCAAATAATCCATCGACCATCTTTTATCCTTATATATATAATCAAAAGGATTAAAATGGTAAAATCATTAGCGATGATTAAAAAAGTTTATAACAAATTTATTTGGAAATAGAATAAAATATGATAAATAACAAAATAAATTTAAATGAAAGAAAAGGAGAATAAATTCCGAAAGGGCTATACAATATTGGCTAAATTAAGAACATCTCTTCCTATATTACACTGAATCTTATTGTAACTATAATATAAAATGGCTATGGAGATAGTTTAATACTGAGCCACTTCACCAATAAATCATAAAAAATGTTTAATACATAGTCAACCCTTTTGACTTTGTCAGGATGTTTCATTTTTACACTCGAACTAAATCACATTCCTTTTGAATATCTCAACTCCTAACAAATTATACCAATTAGACACTTTCAGTTTAAATTTAAGAAAAACTTCGCGTATATTTCATCTATTAGGTAGTTAAGTTAATCACATAAAATATATCATCTCATTTAATTAGACGCAGCAACATCAAGTAGATAACGTTTGGGGTTTTATGACTTATTGAGGTGTCGTATAATCAAAGGAGATGACATATGTCATGCGGTTAACTTAAATACCTAATAGACGAATAAAAACATGCTTAAAAGTTTTTTCGAAATCTAAATCAAAAGTATCTAATTAAAATATTTTATTAGGAGTTGAGGTATCCGATTGAAACATAACTTAGTTAGAACATCCATTTCTACGAGAAGAGCATAATGGGATAGTAAGAATTATATCCATTCCTACAAGAAGAGGCATACAACACTACCAAATGAGAAACTAGCGACGGATAAATTTTGTAGCTAAACAACAAAGTTAGTCGTTAATCCTATTTAGCAATGTATTAATGACAAATTACCAAAAAAGAAAAAAAAATCATTAGCCATGAACAATTTAGCAATGAAACGAGTCTTTAGGAATTAATCTTCCTATTGTCTTACATATGCAAAATGTTAGTAAGATTGGAAGTGGATGATGTTTGTTTTTATAATTAGCAGGTGTCATTTGAGGTACAGAGAAGTATAATCAGCAATCATGTTGATGATTTCTTGAATGGCTTGAAGCAACTAAAGAATGAAGAAAAAAAAATTGCTTCAAAATTGGATGACATTGAAAAGTTAATAATGGAACTTATGTAGAGAAAAAAGTTGGAACAAAGTTTGGGAAATTTTCTCTGTCTATATTCCTTGTCAATGACCTTTATTTATACAAGCTAAACTAAAGAAAGGATCTTCCCTTCTAAGCTAAACAATGAAACTAGAAAAAATAAATATAAAAGAAGAAGCTTCTCTTCTAAGCTAAAATAAAGTAACCTATTCTAAGTTGGCCCATGTTCTTGTTTGCTACTGAAAATGTTTATTTGGCCCAAATATTTATTTCGCCTAACAAATGAAGCTTTCTTGTTTGGATTGAATGACGTTCTTCCTTTATTCTCAACATCCCCCTCAAGATGGAGGGGATCGAAGTGAGTCCCATCTCGGCAAGAAGACGGTGGTGCGATGGTCCAGAAAGGGACTTTGTGAATATGTCGGCAAGTTGATCCTTTGAAGGGAGATAGTGAAGAGAAATGAGCCCGGAAAAAATTGTTGCCGAATGAAATGACAATCTAGCTCCACATGTTTTGTGTGTTCGTGGAATACGGGATTTCTAGCGATATGAATCGCTGCTTGACTGTCGGAACGATTGGGTATCGACAAAGCTGGTGGAACTGATAGATCAGACAGTAAGCGAGTTAACCAAGTAAGCTCCGCAACTAATCGTCTCATCGATCGATATTCCGCTTCAGCTGAGGAAAGAGACACAGATGTTTGCTTCTTGAATTTCCAAGAAATGGGAGAACCTCCCATGGAGATGAGAAACCCACTGATCGATCGACGAGAATCTGGGCAAGACGCCTAATCCACATCGCAAAATGCATTGAGGGAAAAAAATGGAGAGGCGGATAAGAAGATCTCTCGACAAAAATGTCCTTTCAGGTAACGCAGAACCCGTAAAGCTGCTGTGAAATGTATATCGCAGGGAGTTTGCATTTATTGACTCAATGTTAATACTGTGTAACATAGATCTGGCCTGGTATGAGTTAAATAATTTAACTTGCCAATCAAATGCCTGTAAACAGAAGGATCTGACATGGGTGTTCCTGATGATTCAGAAAATTTACAAGCAGGATCCATCAGAGATATTACAGTATACAAATGAGAAATGTCAAACTCTTGAAGTAAATCAAAGGTATATTTCCTTTGACCGATGATAATTCCATGATCTTCCCTTAAAATTTCCATTCACAAAAAGTAATGTAGAAGTTCTAGGTCTTTGATTTTGAATTCAGAATGAAGAAACTATTTTAGACACTCAATCTCTTTGGTGTCACTACCTGTAATGAGGATATCATCGACGTAGACAGCCATAATAGATATCAAAGAACCACTCTTTTTGAAAAATAGGGAATAGTCGTTGAGAGAAGCATTGTAACCTTTGAAATTAAGAGCACCTGCAAGTTTGGCATACCATTGCCTAGAAGTTTGTCTCAAACCATAAAGCAACTTGTTGAGTTTGCACACCAAATTAGGATCAGAAGAAGATAAACCAGGTGGAAACTTCATATACACTTCTTCTTGCAAATCTCCTTGCAAGAAAGCATTTTTAACATCAAATTGAGAAATATTCCAATGCCTTTTAGTAGCCACAGACAAAATACATCTGATTGTAGTCATTTTGACTACAGGGGAGAAGGTTTCATTGAAATCTACCCCTTCCTTTTAATGTACCCCTTATGACCAGCCTAGCTTTTAGCCTCTCAAGTGATCTATCTGCATGATGTTTTACCTTATAAACCCATTTGCAAGGTAAAGCCTTCCTTCCAAGTGGAAGTGGAATCACATTCCAAGTATGGTTGGACTGTAGAGCTGCTAGTTCATCATCCATAGCACTGCACTAATCTGGATTAGTAGATGCCTAGTGATAACTAGTTAGTTCTTTGATTTTAGATACTGATTCAAGAATGAGTTGATTTGATAAAGAGAGTCCAACAAGAGAAATAGAATTAGGTGCAACAGAAGATGCAAAACAAGACTCAGTGACTGGGCTAAAAACTATATTGCTACAGAAATAATCTTGTAAATTAACTGAAAGTACACCTTTATTAGTTCTGTATGATCTCCTAGGAAGTGGTGTACTGGTTGTAGGTAGATTTTTTGGCGGAGAAGGTGGGTTTGATTGTGAATGTGAAGAATCTGAAGCTGGTAGTCTATCTGAAAGTGGAAAAGTGTGGTTTGTGGAATTTGTGTTGAAAATGAGTGTGTCATCAGTGAAAGAAACAGTTTCATGGTCTAGTACAGAAAAGATAGGTGGAGGTGAGTTGGGATTCTTTGTAAAGGGAAAAATGTTCTCATAGAACTGGACATCTCTAGTGACAATTATTTTCTGTGTATTCAACTCTAAGAGTTTAAAACTCTTTTGATTAATGGGGTAACTAAGAAAGACACAAGCTTGTGCTCTTGATTTAAACTTCCCTCTCCCATGTGACAAAGTGCTAGCATAGCATAAACATCCAAAACACTTTAATAAACTATAATCAAGTGCCTTACCAAACAATCTACGATAGGGAGTTTTTCTATGAAGGACTCTTGAAGGCATCCTGTTAATAAGAAAAGTAGCAGTGAGAGTACACTCTCCTCAATATCTTAAGGGAACATGAGATTGAAATAAAAGAGCCCTTGCTGTTTCAAGCAAGTGCATGTGTTTTCTCTCAATAACTCCATTTTGTTGAGGGGTAGCCACACAGGATGTTTGATGTACAATCCCTTGAGAGTTGAAATAATTAGTTTCAATCAAGCTGTTTCCCAACTCCAGGGCATTATCTGACCTTATTTTCTTCACCTTAATATTACATTGTCTCTCAACCATATTTAGAAAACATTGCAATACAGAAAAGACATTACTTTTGGTTCTCAACAGATAAGTCCAAGTCCCTCTACTATAATCATCCACTATAGTAAGGAAGTATTTATATCCATTATAAGTATCTACCTTGTAGGGTCCCCAATTATCAATATGAATAAGTTCAAATATAAAAGTTGTTGAAATTTGACTAATGTGGAAAGAAGGTCTAGATTGTTTAGCTTTGGGACAAGTATCACAAAAGCACTCAGAATTAGATGGAAAAGAAAGGAAACTGACATTCTTCATTGATAAAAAAGGCAAATGACCCAATCTAATATGCCAAAGTCTTACATTAGAAGCTGCATTAGTACAAATGGGAAAGGAAACAGTACTATCTTTATTAGAAACTGAAACTGAAACTGAAGAACTACTAGGATTAGGAATAATCTTCCTACAAGTAGTCTCGCTGAAACTAGAGAATGACTCCTTGGAATTAGGCTTGAGTAGACAAAGACCTTTTTGTGCTTCACCAAAAACTTGAGGCCCCCTCATGAAAGGACCCTGCATCACACAGTTTGTCAGAGTGAAATACAAGGTGCAAGAAAACTATTTACATAACTTGTGAATAGACATAAGATTATACTTGAAACTAGGAACACATACCACATTTTCTAGACTCAAATAAAAAAATATGGCTACTGTACCTATGTGAGTAACTGAAATAGTTTGACAATTAGGAAGATTGATAGTTAAAGAAAATTGAAGACAAGTTATGGAAACAAAGAAAAAGGAATTGAAACACATGTGTTCTGATGCACCTGAATCTATGATCCAGGTGCTAGAGTTTAGGACAAAAAAACATGAACCAAGATGCTTAAAAGTTGTACTAGCTACAGAATTGGCATTGATGTCAATCCCTGAATTTGAACCTTCATCCATCTTCATCTGTTTGAACATTTGAACAAACTGAAAATATTGTTCCTTGCTGTAAGGCATCTCAGATTCAATAGCTTGTTTTCGCACTGCATCTTTCATTATAACATTATTCCTCTTTATCTGATTTTGAGAACCCTTATGATTTATGAACTGAAAATTCTCAGGAAAACCTATCAGTATGTAACAATCTAATTCCAGATGTCCTTGCCTTCCACAATAATCACAATAGACATTTGGGTTGTATTTTCATTTTTTTCTTTGAGATTTTAAAGCTGTTTGGTGAACCTCTGCTGTTGGACCTGAGGAGATGCAGATCTGGGATAAAGATTTCCAGATCTGTGGGAAGCTGATGGTATAAATTTTTGTGTCTGTTGCCCTGCTTTCTGATTGTTAAAATTTCTTGTCATGAAGGGTGATGAATCTATAGAATTCACAGGGTTGAAATAAGATTCTCTTTGGTTCTCATCTTGCAGAATCAAAGAGTAAGCAAGATTGATGTTAGGTAATGGGTTGATCATGAGAATGTCGCTTCTAGATTGAGAATAGGTATCATTAAGACCCATGAGAAACTGTATCAACCTCCCATTCTCTAAGGACTTCTTTAGTTTGAGCTTACCTTCACACAAACACACATAACTACACTGAATATTAGAATTAAGAGAATCTAGTTCGTCCCATAATTTTTTAAGTTTAGTGAAGTATCCTGCTATGCTATTTGTTCCTTGATTTAAGCTATTGAGCTCCTTTTGCAGATTATAAATCTTAGCACCATTGGACTGGCCAAACCTGTGCTCAAGACTGGTCCAAAGTTCTCGTACAGTTTTGGAATAAATTATACTGTCAGCTATGTCCTTAGAGAGTGAATTCAAGATCCATGATGTGACCATGTCATTGCACTTGTTCCATACTTGAAAATCTGTTGCATCTGATGCTGGGCATGGGTGGGAACCCGTGATGAATCCCAATTTGTTCTTTGCTGACAGAGCAATTAGAACTGACCTCTTCCACCCTGGATATCCCTTTCCATCAAAGAGTGTATTTACTAGTGTCATACCAGAGTTACCAGAAGCATAAATATGATTAGGATAATTTGGATCCATGGTAAGAATGCTAGCAGTAGTAGTCACTGAAGCAGTAGCTATTTGCTCCGCCATGTTTGAGATCGAGAAAGGAGAAAGTTGGTGTTGAATTTGATCTGAAAATTATTGCTCTGATACCATGTAGAAAAAAAAGTTGGAACAAAGTTTGGGAAATTTTCTCTGTCTATATTCCTTGTTAATGACCTTTATTTATACAAGATAAACTAAAGAAAGAATCTTCCCTTCTAAGCTAAACAATGAAACTAGAAAAAATAAATATAAAAGAAGAAGCTTCTCTTCTAAGATAAAATAAAGTAACCTTCTATTCTAAGTTGACCCATGTTCTTGTTTGCTACTGAAGATGTTTATTCGGCCCAAATGTTTATTTCGCCTAACAAATGAAGCTTTCTTGTTTGGATCAAATGACGCTCTTCCTTTATTGTCAACAACTTAGATTCCTAAGAACATTTGTCCTGTTTGGCAATACCAATTTGGATGGCTTCCATACCAAGATGTCCCAGAAATTAGACAAGTTTGAACGTTTAGTTTAGTCACTTTTCTATCAAGATGAAGATGACAATATCCTGTCTAAATACGACATGGATGATGTTTCCCATCGCCTGATGGAAGATATCAAAAGTTATTTGAGTTTGAAGCATGATTTTGTAGCCATGACGACAGAAGAGAAAACGATTGAATACTGGGACAGCCTCCTGAAGAATCTCCATTATCTACCAAAGTATTGTGCTAAATTATTTCTACCCTTGATGAATGAATACAATATTCTTCGGCAAGTTTGCAGACATCTGGGGGATTTTTATCGGTTGATAATTAAAGGATGCATCGCGAACAAAACAACTAAATATCTCTATCCTTGGTTGCAAATGACAGCTGATATAGTAACAGAATTCTGTTTTGATCATTGGTGTAATGAAAAGTTACTATTTAAGTATGGCACCTACGAATGCTCCTCCAAGATTGCTTCTCTACTCTTGGAAATAATCCCTGTTGAGCTTGAGGTTCTATACATTTGTACTTCAAAGGTGAAAGAATCAAGGTCAATAGAACTAGAAGGGTTCGTTAAGCAAATTCTAAAAGCATCTCCAAGGATTCTTCAAAATTATTTGATTCTTCTCCAAAGACGCATGGCAGGTGCAGTGGCTATCAATGCTCTCACTCAAAGCATTTATATCATGATGGAGTTCCTATTGATCTTTGACACTGATATACCAAAGCGCTTTCTCCATCGTAATAAATTGAATTATATGTTGGCCCATCTTGGAGTTCTTACAAGGGAGATATCTATTCTCGTGAACAAGATCTCTGAGAATATGATCAACGAAGTAAACTTTGTGTTATTTTCCACAATACGGGTACGTAGAATCTGTATAATAGAATAACAACTTCAACTCGAGTTCAAGTATAAACAAGAACACAACGAAGTTGAACAAATACCCTCAACATAAGATCAAAATGATCTTTACACGAGGTGTATTTTATATTTCAGAAATATAGATGAAACAGAAATTGTTAAGGCCAAGTCATCCGAATTCACGGACTTTCCTTAAGGGATAATTTCCCTCACTGTACCCGAGGTTATGGAATCTTCCTCCCAGGATAAAATGGCCTTCAATCCGACTATAGCGGTACCTCAAATAGGCGGATTCTTCGAACACACTCACGGTTTGAATGATCACACTTAGAGTATTTTTTTTAATTTTTTTTTGAAGAAGAAGCTTGTAATTCTTAAAAAAAAAATCTGTCTTAACCTGTGGAAGAAAGAAGGTTATTTATAGCCACAAGATGCCCCTTTGAAAGGTGGCATTGGTTCAATTTAGAGGTGTGTGTCTTTTCCTGAAAATATATGCCTGTTTACTTAAACCATTACAGTAATTTTCTTAAACAGTACACCATTTCGTGAAACATTGCATCAGTTCAAAACAGTGTTGTAACCGTTCATGAAGCAGTGCACTATTCATGCAAAACAGTGCTACTGTTCACGTAACAATGCTACTGTTCACGCGAAACAATCACTGTTCACACGTCAGTTCGTAAAGCAGTGCACTGTTCACGTAAAACAGTCACTGTTCACGCGTTCCTGCATGTTTTAACATTTCCATTCACACCCTTTCATTACTAGGAACCCAACAATCCCCCACATGAATGGGGAATGACTATTATTTTCGTAAAACTTTTACGAACAAGTATGTGATCATCAAGCAAAAACTGATTGCATCTGGATAAGTGGGTTTTCCTTTGAACTTTCCGTAGTGAACATGCATCGGATGCACTCGATCAATCGGTAGATTTGATATTTTTGAACCGTCAAGCTTTAATGTACACCTAGACAACACATGTCACACAACCAGCCTTTTTCCGTTTATGGTTCTTACGATTTTTTTCTTTTCAGCCATGAACACGTCCCAGTTTTCATGAGAGCTTAGAGAATATGCCTTTACTAACATTCTCTTTGAAGGGGCTTCCACTTCGCCCACATATAGGTGATTTCTAAACATTCAATCTTGTAGATTAAACTATTTGGTCAAATCTGCCAAATTTAGATAATTATTAAAAGACTTTTCACCTTAAGTCTTATCCTTGTTTACTATACATTGTCTACATCATGAGAATGGGTTGGGTAATTGACAATGTTGAACCTGTCAGACATAACTTTGTTTGATCTCCTTGAACCTAGCTCTTGGGATCTCCAGTCTGCTAGGTAGAGTTACCGCCATGCTGACTTGTCCTAGGCCTTAAACCCATTCCCTTGGATGTTCTTTCCACTCCTTCTCTAGATAGGCCTTTTGTAAGTGGATCCGACACATTTTCTTTTGAATTTACATAGTCTACAGTGATAATTCCACTAGAGAGAAGTTCTCTAACGGTATTATGTCTTTTTCTTATATGATGAGATTTACCGTTATACGTCATGCTCCCTGCCCTACCTATTGTTGCTTGGCTATCACAGTGTATACATACTGGTTCCACTGGCTTGGGCTAATACGGAATATCTTTCAAGAAATTTCAAAGCCATTCTGCTTCTTCACCGGCTTTATCTAATGCGATAAATTCAGATTCCATTGTAGAGCGAGCGATACAAGTCTGTTTGGATGATTTCCAAGAAACTGCTCCTCCACCGATAGTAAATACATATACACTTGTGGATTTTACTTCATTCGATCCGGTGATCCAATTTGCATCACTATATCCTTCAAGTACCGCAGGATATTTATTATAATGCAAAGCATAATTTTGAGTGTATTTAAGATACCCCAAAACTCTTTTCATTGCCATCTAGTGAGTTTTGTTGGGATTACTCGTGTACCGACTCAATTTACTGATAGCGCATGCTATGTCTGGTCGTGTACAGTTCATTATATACATTAAACATCCCAATACTCTTGCGTACTCCAATTGCGAGTCACTTTCACCTTCATTCTTTCGAAGTGCAAAGCTCGCATCCAATGGAGTCTTGGCAATATCGAATTCCATATACTTGAACTTGTCAAGTACCTTTTCGATATAATGAGACTGTGACAATGCCAACCCTTGTGGAGTTCGATGGATTCTTATACCTAAGATAACATCTGCAACTCCAAGGTCCTTCATATCAAACTTGCTCTCGAGCATTCGTTTTGTTGCATTTATGTCAGAAATGTCTCTACTGATGATCAACATATCATCCACATATAAACATACAATGACTTGGTGATTTGGAGTGTCTTTAATATAAACACATTTATCACATTCATTTATTTTGAATTCGTTTGCCAACATGGTTTGGTCAAACTTCGCATGCCATTGTTTTAGTGCTTGCTTTAGTCCATATAATGATTTAATAAGTTTACACACCTTGTTTTCCTTTCCTGGAACCACAAATCTCTCAGGTTGTTCCATGTATATTTCTTCCTCCAAATCTCCATTTAAGAATGCGATTTTTAAATCTATTTGATGAATTTGAAGATCATATACCGCCGCCAAGGCAATTAACATTTGAATCAAGGTTATCCTTGTTACTGGCGAGTATGTATCAAAGTAATCAAGGCTTTCCTTCTGTTTGAAGCCTTTTACTACAAGTCTTGCCTTGTATTTATCAATAGTACCATCCACCTTCATTTTCCTTTTGAAGATCCATTTAGAACCTAAAGGTTTATTTTCGGGAGGAAGGTCAACCAATTCCTATGTGTGGTTGTTTAAGATTGAATCAATCTCACTATTGACTGCCTCTTTCCAAAAGGATGAGTCTGATGATGACATCGCTTCTTTAAATGTTTGAGGCTCATTTTCTAAGAGAAATGTTACAAAATCCGATCCAAACGAAGTTGACGTTCTTTGATGTGTACTACGTCTTGGATTTTCTTCATTATATACATTCTCACTTGGTTCATCTCGAGGTCGTTTGGAACCTCCACTAGACTGTTCTTGTCTAATTTTATACGGGTAAATGTTTTCACAGAATTCAGCATTGTTTGATTCAATTACCATATTTTCACTAATATCCGGATGTTCGGATTTATGAACCAAAAATCGACATGCTTTACTACTTTTAGCATATCCTATGAACACGCAGTCCACCGTTTTAGATCCTATTTTAACCCTTTTAGGTATAGGAACTTGAACCTTCACTAGACAGCCCCACACTTTGAAATATTTCAAGTTAGGTTTCCTTCCTTTCCATTTTTCGTAAGGAATTGATTGTGTCTTATTATGAGGAACTCTGTTGAGTATACGATTGGCCGTAAGGATAGCCTCCCTCCATAAGTTTTGCGGTAAACCAGAACTTATAAGTAAGACATTCATCATTTTCTTCAAAGTTTGGTTTTTCCTTTCCGCAATTTCATTAGATTGGGGTGAATACGGGGCCGTAGTTTGATGGATTATTCCATTCTCTACACATATTTGCGGAAAGGGAGATTCATATTCTCTGTCCCTATCACTTTTTATCATTTTGATCTTTTTGTCTAACTGATTTTCAACTTCAGTTTTATATTGACTAAACGCATCTATTGTTTCATCCTTACTATTTAGCAAGTAGACATAACAATATCTAGTGCAATCGTCAATAAAAGTTATGAAATACTTTTTCCCACCACGAGATGGTGTTGACTTCATATCACAAATGTCAGTGTGTATTAAGTCTAAGGGATTGGAATTCCTTTCAACGGACTTATAAGGATGCTTTGCATACTTCGATTCCACACACATTTGACACTTATATTTATTGCACTCAAAGTTTGGCAAAACTTCTAAGTTAATCAGTTTTCGTAACGTTTTGTAATTAACATGGCCTAAACGTTCATGCCATAAATCATAAGACTCAAGCAAATAAGACAAATTCGAACTTTTATTCATTTCAATAGTCATTACATTCATCTTATAAAGGCCCTCCGTGAGATAGCCTTTTCCTACATACATTTCTCCTTTGCTAACTACAATTTTCTTAGAAACGGTTACACATTTGAATTCGTTCTTATCTAGGAGTGAAATAGAAATTAAGTTCCTACGTAACTCCGGAACATATAGCACATTGTTCAGTGTCAAGACCTTGCCGGAAGTCATCTTTAGGCAAATTTTCCTGTTCCCTCCACCTTAGCAGTAGCGGAGTTGGCCATGTAAAGCATTTCTTCTGCTTGAGCCGGAGCAAATGACGAGAACAACTCTTTGTTTGCGCAAACATGGCGTGTGGCACCAGAATCCATCCACCATTCGCGTAGATTCCCCACCAAGTTGCATTCTGTGAACATAGCACACAAATCATCATATTCTTTGTTGGACTCAATCATGTTCGCTTGGTCCTTTTTCTTGCCTTTCTTCGGGGCTCGACAATCTGTGGACTTGTGGCCAATTTTGCCACAATTGAAGCATTTTCCCTTGAACTTTTTCTTGGGTTGATTGCTTTCATGTTCAAATTTCTTTCTTTTCTTCGAGTTGTTTTGGCCATCTTCTACAATATGTGCTCCATTCATTGTAGAATTTCCCTTTGACCTTCTTTCGGCAGCTTTATTGTCCTCTTCAATACGAAGTCGGACGATAAGATCTTCAACGGTCATCTTCTTGCGCTTATGCTTTAAGTAGTTTTTGAATTCTTTCCACAAAGGTGGTAGCTTCTCAACTATTGCTGCTACTTGGAAAGTATCATTCACAATTAAACCTACAAAACAGTTTATGTTAGTTTTAAGAACATTTTTAATTTGTTCAACTACGGTATTTTTCAAAAATATACCTTCTGCTAGGAGATCATGTATGATGACTTGCAACTCCTGTACTTGAGAGACAACAGATTTTCTATCAATCATTTTGAATTCCAGGAATCGTGCAACAAGGAATTTCTTAATTCCGGCATCCTCCGTTTTATATTTCCATTCAAGTGCCCCCCACAGTTCCTTTGATGTCTTGGTTCCACTATAGACATTATAGAGGTCGTCTTGGAGACCACTCAGAATATAGTTCCTACAAAGGAAATCCGAATGTTTCCAAGCTTCTACAATAACGAAGCGGTCTTTGTCCGAGGTTCCCTCGGGCACCTCGGGAGCGTCTTCTCTAGTGAACCGTTGTAGACATAAAGTGGTGAGGTAAAAGAACATCTTTTGTTGCCACAGCTTGAAGTCAATGCCAGAAAATTTTCCGGGCTTCTCCGTCGGTGCCATCGTTGGCGGAGCATTTGTGCGACTTGATGTGGCAATATTATTTGCCCCCATAGACGTTGTCGTATCCATCATTTGACTTTCTATTGTCATTTTTCCTATCACCACAAGACAGAAAACTTAGTATTTTTCAGAATACTATTTATAAAGTTAAGTAACTTGAAACTCTTCTTCTTGTTTCTAGTTAACGATGAAGTTTTTATTACTTCGAATCGTCAACCGAGTGAACCTTAACTTGTGATGAAGATTTTATGTCTTCTAACCACTAGTTAAATTCAAGCGGTGTAGAAAGCCTAAGCTTTAATCTCCAAAAACAAGCAATACAGATTCTGTAAAACTATTCCTTAAGATTGTTATTTTCCACAATACGGGTACGTAGAATCTGTATAATAGAATAACAACTTCAACTCGAGTTCAAGTATAAACAAGAACACAACGAAGTTGAACAAATACCTTCAACACAAGATCAAAATGATCTTTACAAGAGGTGTATTTTATATTTCAGAAATATAGATGAAACAGAAATTGTTAAGGCCAAGTCGTCCGAATTCACGAACTTTCCTTAAGGAATAATTCCCCTCACTGTACCCGAGGCTATGGAATCTTCCTCCCAGGATAAAATGGCCTTCAATCTGACTATAGCGGTACCTCAAATAGGCGGATTCTTCGAACACACTCACGGTTTGAATGATCACACTTAGAGTATTTTTTTTAATTTTTTTTTGAAGAAGAAGCTTGTAATTCTTAAAAAAAAATTCTGTCTTAACCTGTGGAAAGCAGGTTATTTATAGCCACAAGATGCCCCTTTGAAAGGTGGCATTGGTTCAATTTAGAGGTGAAGGTGTCTTTTCCTGAAAATACATGTCTGTTTACTTAAACCATTGCAGTAATTTTCTTAAACAGTACACCATTTCGTGAAACATTGCATCAGTTCGAAACAGTGTTGTAGCAGTTCATGAAGCAGTGCACTGTTCACGCGAAACAGTGCTACTGTTCACGTGAAACAGTCACTGTTCACGCGTTCCTGCATGTTTTAACATTTCCATTCACACTCTTTCATTACTATGAACCCAACACTTTGTAACTTCAGACTTCTTGCAAGAAGTTGAACAAATTAAGGGAGAACTCAGACAGATGTTTCTGAAAGCCCCAAAGTCATCTCAACGTTGCTTTCCAATGGATGATGGTTTACTCTTCATAAATCTTCTACTCAGACATTTGAATGATTTGCCCATTGCCAGTGCTTATTTAGTTGCTCTGATGAAAAAAGAAATCAGGATGGTGAAAGAAAGCCTTGAATTCCTAAGATCATTTTTCGGGGAAGTCAGGCAAAGATTGGATCACAACGGATTACTTAAAAATCTTTGGGCACGTGCATTAGATGTGGCATACGAGGCAGAACATGTCATTAATTCCATTCTTGTTAGAGATAATTCTCTCTCTCATCTGGTCTTCTCACTTCTGAGTATCATTGATAAGATCAAGCTAATCGTGGCAGAAGTCACCAGATTACAGATGGAGGATAAGAATGGGGACCCCCTTGATGCAAAGTCTTCCGACGAAACAATTGAGTCAACTTCATCACCTCTTGTTGAGGTAATAGTAGGTCTTGAGGAAGAAGTAAACTGGATCATTGATCAGCTCTTTGATGAACAAGCCGAGCTTGATGTCATTTCTATTGTCGGAATGCCAGGACTTGGTAAAACAACTCTGGCCAACAAAGTGTATAACAATACATTAGTTGCTAGTCAATTCAAAGTTCGTGCTTGGTGCACTGTTTCCCAAAAGTATAACAAGTCAAAGGTGTTACAGAAAATTCTTAATCAAGTTACTGGCTTTGAAGAAAAAGAATGTGGGGATGACATTGCGGAAAAACTACGAGGAGCACTATATGATAGAAGGTACCTCATCATCTTGGATGATGTGTGGGATATTGCAACCGGGGAGATGTTAATATCTTGTTTTCCAAAGGTTGAAAGAGGAAATAGAATTATCTTAACTAGCCGAAATAGTTAGGTATCTTTGCAACTTAAATTCCACAGTGATCCTTTCCACCTTCAACTTTTAACCCCTGAAAAAAAGGTATTTGGAGAAGGAAACTGCCCTGCTGAACTGTCGGATGTTGGACACCAAATAGTTGAGAAATGTCAAGGTCTTCCTTTGGCTGTTTTTTTGATTGCTGGAGTAATTGTTAGAATGAAAGGAAAGAAAAAGGATTCATGGCATAAGATTCAACATAATCTGGATTCCTTTATTTCTGGGAACAATTTGCAGACAATGAAGGTTATGCAACTAAGTTACGACTATTTACCAGACCACCTGAAGCCGTTGTTGCTTTACTTTGGAAGAACTCGAAAGAGAAAACGTACTCCAGTCTATAAGTTGATTCAGTTGTTGATGGCCGAAGGATTTGTGGATCATATACCGTCCAAGAGTAGTTTAGAGGAAACAACTCAAAGTTACTTGGATGCTTTAATTTCCAGTAGCCTGACAATGGTGTCTGAAAAGCCAGTGGAGACTTCCCCGTTTTATATTAAGGTCAAGGTTTGCTATGTGCATGACGTTGTGCACGATTTTTGCTCAGTAAAAGTCAAAAAAGAAACGTTTTTCAAGTTCATTAATTCAGGTGCTCCAGTTCATGCTTCGGATTTCATAAACCGTCATGTAACCATTCATACTGAAGGCCAACTCCACAAAAAATGTGTTGTGTTCAATTCTAATAAGTCTTCAGCCACTGGTAGTTATAAGCATCTCATATCCTTGAAAGTGAGAGGTTCGCTTAGTCCCACCAATATCCGCCGTATAAGACAGTTAAGGCTTCTAAGAGTGTTGCAAATTGGTACCATTTTTGTGGGAGATTCTTTTAGGGATGAAATAGGATCGCTAGTTCATTTGAGGTTCTTAAAGATTTGGACTAAAGTAGATGATCTCCCAAGGCCGTGGTGGTCGAACCTCCAGAATCTGGAAACGCTAGTGATGGGATCGGGATCAGGCAATATGGTTCTACTGCCTGGAATATTGCTACTGTCAAAGCTGAGAGATGTGAGCATCAAGTATTGTTCTTTATTTGGCGATGAACCATTAGAAGAGAACTCAAAATTACAAAACTTTAACAACTTTATTACACGTTGAGATCTCATATTCTGAAGACGGGTTTAGTACTCATGATTCTTTCGAGAAGTTTCCAAATCTTCATCACCTTGAATGCATCGTTAATGAACCAATGGTTCCTCCTGCACAAAGCAATTGGTTTCCCAAGTTTGATGTCCTTACTAAACTCGAAACTCTCTTTGCAAATTACATCAATTATTATTTAGGCTACGGGGACGAAGAATCAGAGATGATTGAACCTCCCAGCGAATATCATTTCCCTACGAGCTTGAAAGAGTTGCGGTTGTTTGAATTTCTACTGACACCGGCTTTGTTGTCAGCTATTGCGGCATTGCCTAATCTTGAAATTCTGGAGTTGAACAGGGGTGAATTAGAAGACGATGAGTGGGATGTAAGTGAGGACATCTTTCAAAGTCTCAAAACTTTGTGTTTGGACCATGTCAACATTTCAGAATGGCATGTAGATACAGAAACCTTTCCCAAGCTTGAGGAATTAATAATAAGAGAATGTTACTTGCTTAAGGAGATCCCTTCAGCATTCGGGGATGTAGATACTTTAAAGACCATTCGTGTGGCTCATATTAACCGTGACCTTGGAGATTTAGCGATTGAGATTAAAGACGAAGTAGCAGCTATCACAGGAGAGGAGAGGCTTGATGTCCATGTATCAGATGAGTACTATCAAATAGATGAAATGGTGAGCATGCATAAACAAATTGCACATTTAATTTATTTATGTCATTAATTAATCGTGTGTTTGTTTTCATGATTTGCAGAATGCCCAAATTAATATGACAAAGAAACCACAGGGAAGGCGGTCAAGGACAGCAGAACAACAATGAAGATAACATGCAACAAATTACAAGTTCGCCAATGCGATAGTCCAGCAGCCTGAGGGTTGGATATTTTTGGAGGAGATCGACTGCGTTTTTATTGTAATACAATAATTGCCTCAAGTTTTAACAAATTGTATGGTTGAACTGCTTCAAATGACATTGTTTATTTTAAATGTCACATAGTTTAAGCTTATTAATTACATTGTTAACCAACTATTGAAAGAGTTAATGACCTGAATGGTCACCCAATATACGTATATACCCACAGTAAAAGCTCTACAGAATCTAGAAACTCCAGAGGTGGAACCAGGATCGACCATTGTACTGTGGCCTACAATATGGAACTGGCATAGCTGCAATGTACGTGTGAGCATCAATCCGAACATGAGGACGAAGAAGCCTGGATCATTGACCGTCTCTTTGATGAACATGAATCCGAACTTGATGTCATTTCAATTGTTGTAATGCCAGGACTCAGTAAAACTGCTCTGGCCAACAAAGTGAACAACAATACATTAGTTTCTAGTTAATTCAGTTTTCGTGCTTGGTCCACTGTTTCACAAAGCATAGAAGGTCAACGGTGTTGTCGAAGATTGTTCAGCAAGTTACTGGCTCGGAAGAAAAAGAAAGTGAGGATGACATTGTTGTTAAACTTTAAGGGGTCATTTGGTGTGAGGTATAAGGAATAAGTAGTTTCGGGATAAAATGATTATTTTATCTCATGTTTGGTTCCGTATTAGTCAATACCGAGATAACATATCCCACCATTTACATCATAGTGATGGGATAAGTTATCCCATATGGATGGTGGGATAAGTTATCCCGGATAATCCCGGAATAACTATTTCCCAACCAAACGACCCCTAAAGAATTCGCCACAAGATTGCATGTAAATCATTAGACAGAGATTTGAAACTAGATGAATAATAGGACTACTAAACTCGTTCCATTGCAAGACTTGATTGAAGAAAAACTTTATCTTCTAAGTCTTGATATTTCTCTCAATTTATTTCTTCTCAGAGATGGATAGAAAAGAAAGAAACGTTATAAGAGATGGGTAGAAAGAAGAGAAACGTGATATCTGACTTAGGGACCAATCCTTTATAATTGTCTTCTTTTCAATTAAAAAGGTACGTTTTCAAGAAAGGTGCTTTTTCAGGAAAGTGCCTTTTCTGAAATAAAAAAGGTACAAATATACCTCTAAACTATGGTAAATGGTACACATATTCCCTTCATTATACTTTGGGTACATTTATACCCTTTCCGTTAATGTTTAGGGTTGTATATTCCCATGGACTTAACGAAGGGACACGTATCCAAATGCTAGCGGCTAGCCCATTTTTTAAAATTATATTTAACCTAAATATATTAAATTACCCAAATCAATCCCTATCCGACCCGGACCCGACCTGCTCCATCAAATATTCAGAACAAACCCACAATATTACATTGCCATCAGAATCCTCCACCAATCTCCGGTGTATCGCCGCCTCTCCTGACGGCTTATTCCTCCTCGCTATCGTTGAAAACAACTGTTGTCAATTCATTAACCTCCCCCGCCGCACTGTGCTCCATCGTATCACGTTCAAACATCCCATTGCAGATGCTAAATTTAGACCTAATGGAAAATTCATTGCTTTTGTTGCTGGTAAGCTTCTCCAAATATGGTGTTCGTCGGGTTTTAGAAAAGAGTTCTTTTCGTTTGAGTTGATTAGGACGTTCACTGATTGTAATGCTCAAATTACGTCGTTAGATTGGAGAATTGATTCAGATTATTTGTTAGCGGGATCGAAGGATTTAACTGCTAGGCTTTTTTGTTTGAAAAAATCAACTAAGTATAGCAAGCCGTTTCTGTTTTTAGGACATAAGGATGTGATTGTAGGTGTTTTCTTTGGAACTGATAAGAAAATTAATAAGGTTTGTAAAGTGCATACGGTATCGCGAGATGGCACTATTTTTACTTGGGGATGCAATGAAATGGATGGAAATAATGGTGAACCAGAATCACTAGGTACACCAGAGCAAGGACAAGGGAACAATGAAGAAGGTAATAGTGATAAAATAGTTAAGAAAAGAAAGAATTTTGACGGAAAATATGGTGTAAGATCATAGCAAATACCCTCTTTTCCCATTAATTTTGTGGGTTTGTTCTGAATATTCCATAGAGAGGGTCGGATCTGGATAGGGTGCGGGTCGGATAGGGATTGATTTGGGTAATTTAATATATTTAGGTTAAATATAATTTAAAAAAATGGGTCAACCGCTAGGATTTGGACACGTGTCCCTCCGTTAAGTCCAGGGGTAAATACAACCCTAAATATTAACTGAAAGGATATAAATGTACCCAAAGTATAACGAGGAACATATGTGTACCATTTATTATAGTTTAGGGGTATATTTGTACCTTTTTCGTTTCAGAAAAAATGTCTTTTCTATGTGTTTTCATCAAACTGTAGAAAAAGTCCATGGGTTTTCTATAATTCCAATTAAATCCATACTAATAGATATTTACTTTTAGACCCAAAATCTTTAATAATTTATTACACCATAAATTAGGCTTCTTTAGAGATAGCATATCCATATATAATATATTAATATGTGAGTCTATAAAATAAAATTTTCAAATAATTTTTCACTTGGACCACATATATTTCTAAATAATCATACACAGATAAAACTTTAGTGCGCATAAATTTTTGCTATCTTGATTTAAATAAACTAAAACAATCTGATCCATCGATACTACTAATATAGGATCAAAGCGGTCTTCGTAACATATATTCGAAACTAAACCCATCAATGACCACAAATATCAGCAATACCAATGATATAGATCAAATACGAAATTACATGTAAAATGATCTAAGTCATGCTTATTTTCAAATGATCCTACATTATGACTTTAATAGTCCAAAATTACTTTCTTATACCTTATGCAAAACTGCAACAGAAAGTTAATATCTTTATTTTTTAGAGTTATCAATAAACATATGAAATTCATAGATTTCATTAAACTTGAGTCGGTACGGAAAATAAAATTTGACTTATCAATAGCATAATAAAATAACAAACTCCCACTAAAATGATTCATCATCAAATTTGAAAACACTCATATGAGCCGCACATCCATGAAGCACACCCGTGAGTGGATTCACACTCATCGAGTTTCTTTTAATATGCCCAATTGAGATAACTCGGAACTCTTTCTTTTACAACCAAAAACTTAATGTCTATGTTCTTGAACTTAGGCGAACTTCGATTGTTCTTCGAATATAACTCACCAAGATTTATTACCACAATATTATGTCACTAACCATATTCATTTCAGTGATAAAATTTCTTAGTCATATTTTCTAATTTGGTGTTTATAGCAGGCCACAAATTCGACTTTCATTGTAGAGGAAGATATTAATGTTTGTTTCACACTTTTTAAAAAAACAACTCCTCCAACCATCATGAAAATATAGCTTGATGTAAAACTCCTACTATCAATGCATCCAGCAAAATGTGAATTGAAATACCCTACGATCTCTAAATGATCTGACATTCGATAAGTGAGCATGTAATATTTAGTTCTTTGAAGATACCTCATCACCTGTTTTGCAGCTTTCCAAATATCTATTCTCAGGTTATTTAAATATCACTCAATTTACCCTCTATGTACGCAATATCTGAACACGTACAAACTTGTGCATATATAAATTTTTCCACTCCTGATGCATATGATATTTTATCCATTTCTTTCTTCTCTATGTTCAAATTTGGACATTGGCGCAAACTAAATTTATCACATTTTCACAGGTGTATCACCTGCTACGCAATTTTGCATGTCATATCTACTTTGCACCTTATCAATATAAGTTTTTTGTGATAGTACAAGAATGTTTCAAGTGCAATTCCTATGGATCTATATACCTAGAACAAAGGACGCGTCACCAAGATCTTTCATTTCAAATTGACTTGACAAAAATTTCTTCATTTCATGCAATAAACCTACATCACTGCTTGCCAATAGAATGTTATCTACATACAACATAAAAATAACAAATTTGCTCCCACTGAACTTGAGATACATGCACTAATCAATGATGTTTTCCTTAAAATTAAAATAGATTACCACCTGATCAAACTTTCGATATCATTGACTGGATGCATGTTTTAAATCATATATGTACTTCTTTACATACAAGGTGCTTTGAATTATGAGACTCAAAAGTTTCTAGTTATACTATGTATATCGTTTCTTCAATGTCTCCTTTGAGAAATGCAGGCTTTACATTCATTTAATGTATCCTAAGTCATATTAAGCCGCAAGTGTCATAATGATTCTAAAGGAGTCTTTCGGTGAAATTGGTGAAAAAATCTCTTTAAAATCTATGCCTTCTTTTTGAGTGAATCCCTTAGCAACTATGTGTGCTTTATAGCTTTCGATGTTACCTTTTGAATCATATTTAGTTTTGAAAAAATCCACTTACAACCAACCAGTTTCGGTCCTTGAGGTAACTCAATAAGATCCAAATGTTATTAGCTTTCATAGACTTTAACTCATCTTTTATGACTTCGATCCATTTAGCAGAATTTTGATATGATTTTGCTTGACTAACGGTTATAAGATCATCATCTAATCCCATGTAAAAATCATATTTTGGAAGATAAACAACATAATCATCTAAAATTGCATTGTTTTTTCTCTGCTAGATCTTCTTTTAGGCATTTCAACTTGAGGTTGTTGAATGAGAGGTAATATCATTGTGTTTTCTTCATAATTCAAATTTACAGGTTGAAACACATTTGGTAAAGTAATCTGATTATTTTCACTAGAATCGATATTATCAAATTCGTCTTCAAACACAATTTGTTTGTTTTGATTACTCTCACTATAATCAACATCCTCAATAAATTATGCATTTTCTGTTTTGAATAAGAATATATCCAAGGAGTCGTAAAACTTAAAACCTATCAATCTTTCTAAGTAATCTACAAAGTAGAAACTAACATGCCTTGAATCCTGCTTCTTTTCATTAGGCTTGTAAGGCCTTGCTTCGACTGACATCCCCACACATGCAAGATTCTAATACTAGGATTTTTACCAGTCCACAACTCATGTGGGGTCTTAGCAACCACTTTTCCAGAAACTCTGTTTAGTATATAAACTGCAGTCTTTAATTCTTCTCCCTAAAGCGATTCAGGTAAAGAAGAATAACTAATCATCTTTCTTACCATATCCTTAAGAGTTCACTTTTGTCTCTTAGCTACACCATTTTGACTTGGAGTCATTGGAAGAGTGTATTGAGGTACAATCACACACTCTGTCAAATACTTTGCAAACGGTCCTGGACGTTGTTCACCTGATCCATTGTATCTACCATAGTATTCTCCTATCCGGTCAGATTTGACATCCTTAATTTTTTTGCCTAATTGAGTTTCAACTTCAACTTGAATTTTTTTTTAAATCTAAAGATTGTGACTTCTCATGAATTAAACAGAGATATCCGTAACGGGAGTAGTCATCTATAAAGTTAGAAAATATTATTAATCATTTCATGAAATCATAGAAAACGAACGACAAATGTCTATATGTATCAACTTTAAAGGTTCTTCTCCTATAAGCACCTCTTTTCCTTATGTTTGTTTGTTTTCCCTTAATACATTCTATACAAATTTTAAAATCTGATAAATCAAAGGAATCAAGAATTTCTTTTGACACAAGCCTTTATATTCTTTGTTTAGAAATATGACTCAGTCGGTTATGCCATAACATTGATAAATTCTTATTTATTAATCTGTGGTTAGCACCAAAGTTACTTGAATGCACCTTTTCATTGCAACATGAGGCTTGTCTGTTTAATTTGTATAACTTATCAATCAGAGTACCAGTTCCAACAACATTAGAATTTAGTGAAATACTATAAATTTCATTTCCATTAGAACAATTATATCCAGGTATGTTCAAACAAAAAATAGAAATTAAATTTCATCTAAATGAAGATACAATAAATGTTTCCTCTAATTTCAATTAGAAATCGGTATCTAATAGAATTCTAAAGACACCAATAGCCTCCACAACTACTTTATTGTCGTTGCCCACATAGATGTATTTATCAACATCAATCGACACTCGACTCTTTATACAATCTTACATAGTAAAAAATTACGTGAGTAGTTGCGCCCGTATCTACCCACCAACCATCATTAGGTACCATAGCTATCTTAACTTCTGAACAAATAAAGTTGATAAGTTTACCTTTATTTTCACGCAAGGCAACGTACTTGATACACTCTTTCTTTATGTGATCAAGTTTCTTACAAGAGAAACATAATGATATTTCTTTGTCTGTGGTTTCTTTAGTCTTACTCCTTTTTCGGTTATGTGCAACAGTTTTAATTATAAAAGTAGATCTGAAATGAGCACATTCCATCGACTCTTCGTTAATTCTATCCTCTTCTTACACATATTGAGCTATAAGCTTATTCAAAGTCCGATTCTTAAAGTTTATACCATTAGACACATGAATATTATTCATATTGATAGATATAGAAGACACGATAAGATAAAATAAATAATGTTCACTTTTAATCATTCAAATAGATAACATATATGTGGAGATAATTCAATCAAATAAATCTAAAAAAAATAATAAACAAGTCAAAAACTATATTTTTCACACACATATACATAAAGTGGGCCCATCTCAAGATACCTAGTACAACATTATCATTTACTCCTTGGACAGAAATAATAATTTATAAGTGATACTCTTATACGTAGTTCATGAACATTGATTACTAAAATGGTTTGACAATATGCCTTTATTTGGACGACACATTATCAGCATGTATTACAAATGTATCACATGTTCATAACTATCCGTAATCTGGCCAAAATAATCTCCTTTGGAATAATTATTTCGAATAAATAAAATATGCTTACATGTTCAAAATAAATAAATTTACACAATAGAGGTTACTTTGACAACATATTGATTCAATTACTCACTTTTAAGCAAATAGCACAAATGACATAATGAATAATGTGCTCTAATTAAAATAAATAAATAGTGATCTTGAATTCAAGTAATGAACAACACAAAATTAAAAGTATGTCAAAACGATAAATGTTTATATGATCCAAGTAGGGGTGGCAAACGAGCAAATTGGATTGAATTTGGACGGGTTAAATATGGATCGAGAAAAAATGGTTTGGATTGCAATCCGCACATATAAATATGGGTAAATATGGATTTGGTCAAATATGGATTGGGTAAAAATAGTTTCAACCCACTTTAACTCCCAAGTCAAAAATTTAAAACTTCTATATCATATCAACTTGACTTTTTTTTCATTTTTTTTTTAGTTTTTTCTTTTTAGTTTTTTTTGTCTCTCTTCTATATGTATCCTTTAGTTTTTTTTTTCTTTTTTCATTTTTTTGTCATTTCTTTTTTTTTCTCTCTCTTCTATCTCTACACTCTACCCTTCGTTTCTCTTTCTTTTTTATTTTTTTTCCTTTTTCCTTTTTTTTCTTTTTTTTTCTTTTTTTGTTTTTACTTCTTTCTCATTTTTTTCTTTTTTTGGTTGTATTTTATGTTTTATATTTTTTTTATTTTTGAAGAACATGGTTAAGTTGAGTACAAACTATGGATGATGACTAAAATATCGTAACCACTCAGTATATTTGTTTTCACAATCATCTTTTTTCTTTTTCCTTTTCTCCTTTTTCATTATTTTTTCTTTTTGATTTTTTTTCTTCAATTCTTTCTTTACGCTTTTTTCTCTTTTCTATCTCTAACTTCTACCTCTCTTTCTACTTTTTTGTTTTTTTTTCTATTTTTGGTTTCCTTTTTTTTTTATGATAACGAAAATACCATAAACGCATATTGATTTATATTCGCCCAACATTTATAATTCGAGGGCTATGTAGATCCTCAGCCATATATATTTTAGTCTCAAGAAAATAAAATTAATTCATATACTTTTTTTTAGTTTTTCATCCGGTGTACGGTGCCTGCATTGGAGCCCCGACTAATCCGGATCGGGCGTTGCAGGGCCCATTAAGGTGGCAGCGCTCCCAACAGAGTTTTCTCCATAACCAGGGTCGGACCCTCGACCTCTGGTTAAGGGTGGAGCAGCCCCATCCACTGCACCACAATCCATGTTGATTTTAATTCATATATTTATTTGTATATAAATACAAATGATAAATTGCACATATTGGCAACTAAACTATTCAAATACAAATAATAAATTTATTTAAAATATATAGTATGATAAAAATAAATTTAAAGTAAAAAAATATAAAATGCAATGACAAAAAAAAAAGATGAGAAAAAGAATATAAAAAATAAGAAAAATGACAAAAATGACGAACCAAGAATGAAAAAGGAGAAAACGGAAATACAAAAAAAAAAGAATGCAAAGAAATAAAATTGAAAAAGAAAAGAATGATGAAAAAAAAGAAAGAAAAAAAGTGTAAGAAACGAGTAAAAAATAAGTGGAAAAAATGAAAAAGAAAAAAAAGTAAATTAAAGGAAAAAAGAAAGAAAAAAATAGTAAATTAAAGGAAAAAAAAGAAAAAAAAAGAAAGAGAAAAAAAGATAGAAAAAAAATAATAAAGGAGTGAGACTATGGATTATATTTAATTGATAAGAGATGTTATGAATTATATAGGCTAAATGAAATAATTAGAAGCTTATATTTATTAACTCATGTAGGTCTCAAGCGAATACGAATGATGAAATAAGAATGAGAAAGGAGAAAGCGAAAAAAATAAGAATACAAAGAAAAAAGAAATAAAAAAATAAAAAATAGATGAAAAAATGAGAAAGAAAAAAAAATTATAAGGAATGAGTAAAAAAAATGAAAAAGAAAAAAAATAAATTAAAGGAAAAAAGAAGAAGAAAAGAAAAAAAACTGAAACTTTAAGCATAAGTGGGTGATCTCTGTGTTTAAATGGGTACCCATATTTTACCCATTTTGTCCATATTTGTATGAGCTTTTAAAATGAGTTGAAGTCCATATTTACCCATTTGAAATATGAGTGATCCAATTCACTAAATATGAATTAAATGGACTCTTTTCACAAATATGGGCTGAAATTGTCACCCTAGATCCAAGCAACAAAAAAAAATGATACTTCTATACTTTTTCAGAAAGTTTCGCGTATCCGAAAGGCAGAAGTATCAAATAGGAAATGACAGAACATTGACAATATTAAATCTTTGGAGAAAGTTTTTCTTAATTTCAACCTTTTCCTTCTTATTTCCTTAACCTCCCATTTAAAAGATTAGCGAACAACTAAAAATTATTGTTCAAAATCTTAAAAGGAAAAGTTCATAAATTTGAGAAAAAAACACTATTGTGCTACTCCAATATAGTAATAATAATATATAACACAGTGTTATTATTTTATAATATATGGCACAAAAATTGTAAATCTGGAAAGTGAAAACAAAATGACAAGAAGTCCCAAAGGTTTGCAGTCAAAGATCAAAACCTTTTCTTGATTTTTTTTAACATATTTTCTTTTAGACAAAATTTCAATGTCATAAAACTTGATGCACAACATTAAACAGAAAGCATCAATCCCACCAAAAGTTGTTTTGCAGAAAACACATACATTAGCTTTTTATATTGTCATGCAACCTAAACATAATTTTATCCCAAAAAAAATTAAATATCACGTCTAATGATCTAACAAGACCTTACTCTTGATACCACGTGTTGTAAAACTTTAAGGAATTCACCACAAGATTACATGTAAATCATTAAACAAAATTTGAAACTAGAAGAATAGGAATACTAACCTCGTTCCATTGCAAGACTTGATTGAAGGAAAACTTGATCTTCTAAGTTTTGATATTGCTCTCAGTTTATTTCTTCTCAGGGATGGGGTAGAAAAGAAAAGAAAAGAAACATTATATTTGACTTAGGGACCACTCCTTATATAATTACTTAAGTGCTTTTTCAGTTGAAAAGATACGTTTTCAGAAAAGATGCCTTTTTTGAAAAGATGTCTTTTTTGAAAATGTGTCTTTTCTATAAGTTTCCATCGAACTTTAGAAAAGGTCTGTGAGTTTTCTATTAAATTCATACTAATAAATATTTACTTTTAGGCTCAAAAACTTTAATAATTTATTAGATAATAAATTGAGCTTCTTTAGAGATAGCATATCTATATATAATATATTAATATGTGAATCCACAAAATAGAAATTTCTAATAGCCATCACTTAGAAGCTACGAGTAGAACTATACGCTAGAAGGTACCTCATCGTTTTTGGATGATGTGTGGGACATTTCAACATAGGATATATTAATAGCATGTTTTCCTAAGATTGAAAAAGGAAATTGAATTATCTTAACTAGCCGAAATAGAAAGGAATTAGAAGAGAACTTAAAGTTAGAAGATTAGAATAAACACAGAGAAGCTTTTAGAAAAATTAAAGAATCTTTAATTAGTAATTATTCAGAATATATAAGACTAAATAAAACAAAAGAAAACCCACAAAGATTAGCTTACCTAATTACCTTAATATCTAGTATTGAAGCAAAATTAATAATCCATTTAAAATCTAGAAGAATGAGACATATACCACCTAATTATGATAAAATTAGATTTAGATATCCACCAAAATATTATAAATACTGTTTGGATGAATAAAATACAAAAATACAAAGAACTAAAACAAACTATATCTGAAAAACGTAAAGAATTAAAAATAAGAATAAAAAGATTAAATTATAATATATTTGCCGGAGTTAGTAAAAACTCAATAAATGCACAAAAAGATGAAATATCAAATTTAGAATCACAAATAGATAGTTTAGAATATATATATCAACATGAACTATTTACAATAAAATGAACAAAGAAGAATTTATAATAGACGAAAAAATATATGAAAATCACGAAGGATTAAAAATAAGAATAGTATTTTCTAATTTAGGAAGAAGATATAAGAAAATAGGTGAACATTTATATTTAATGTTAGAAAAAGAAGAATTAAAATTAGAAGATAAATTAACAGCTATGGTAAGAATAGAAAGAGAAAATGAAGAAATAGATAGAAAAAAGGAAATAGAAAAAATAAAACAACAAACTACAGAAGAAATACGAAAAATAGTAGGATTGCTGAATTAGAAAAGGAATTACAAATGTTAAAAGATCTGTATGAAAAAAGACAGAAAGAAAAAGAAGAAAAAGATAAAGAACAAAAATTATTAAACGAGATAAATCAATTTAAAGAAAAATTAGAAATAGACGATAAAGAAATAAAAAACAAAGAATTAGAAATAAATAATATAGATGTTGAAGAGACAGACAATTATGATTCAGAAGATAGTGAAACATATACATAAATATTAACAAATACAAAAAATTTAGAAATCAATGAAAAACAAGAAATAATTAATGAAGAAAATTTAGAAAACATCAACACAGAAATAAATACTCTTGATAAAAAAGAAGATCAAAATATAATACCCAGTACATCAGAAATAAGGAAACCTACATATTATAAAAATAAGTTTAAAAGATATAATCTAAAGAATGAATATGACAAATGGACACCAAAACAAATAGTTAATAAAAATTATAACTTTCTAGACTTAGATTGTGTAATAGATACAGAAAAAACAATACAATTATGGATAGGATATATGACAAAACAATTATTAGATAATAATATAAGTGTAACAGATGCACCAGAATATATAGAAAGAACACTAATAGGAACAGTAAAATTATGGTTTTTAAATCTAACTGAAAATAGTAAAAAAATATTAAGAACTGACAAACCCACAGAAGGAATAATGAAATTAACACCTATAGAATTATTAAAAAAATATGAAACAGCTATAAAAGACGAATTTAGTAGCATGACAACAACAGAAGAAGAACAAAATAAAGAGAAAGACATAAATAGGAATTTAATGTTAAAATTAGCAATATGTAATATGTGTTACATAGATGAATATACTTGCGCATTTAAAGAATACTATTATAAAGGAGCATATAATATAGAAGAAAGTAAAGAAATAAGAAAATTATATTTTAATAAATTACCTGAACCATTTAGTTCAAAAATAATAAAAAGTTGGGATGAAACAAAAATAGTAGATACTTTAGGAGCAAGAATAAATTTTTTACAACAATGGTATAGAAACTTATGTGAAAAATACAGAGAAGAAATAAAAATGGAAAAAACATTAATAAGAAATTTAGCATGTTGCAAAGATAAAATAGCACCTCAATTTGGATGCGAAGAAAGATATTATAAGAAAAGAAAAAGGCATAAGAAATATAAGAAATACAAAAAATCAAAATATAAATACAAAAAACCAAGAAAAAGATATTATGTAAAAAATTATAAAAACAAGAGACCATATAGAAAGAAAAAATCTATAAAAGAATGTACTTGTTATAATTGTGGAAAGTTAGGACACTTAGCTAGAGATTGTAAATTACCTAAAAACCCAAAAAATAAACAAATATCAGAAATAAAAATAGAAAATACAGAATATATGCAAATAGATTACATAGATTACGAATTAGAAAGTGAAGACAATATATATGAAATTTCAGAGAATGAAACAGATAATGAAATAGATAATGAATTAGATGAATTAAATGACTGAAGAAGATATAAAAATATTAACAAAAGAAGAATATTTAAATGAAGAAGGAACAGATCAAAAAATAATATTTGATAACAATGTATTTGATGAAATAAAAGGAAAACAGTTAGACTTAAGTGTAGAAAAAATATTTAAAATACCAACAATAAAAAATATATTTACTAGGAAAAAGGAAGAATATTATGTAGTAAGTCAAAAAGAGCACGTAATAGACTGTAGATATGCAAAAGGTAAAGTCAGTATACCACTAGTAACAAAAAGAATAATTAATAAAGAAATAAACGATATAAAAAGTAGAGACCCAATAAAATATGTACACCTTGGAGGTACAGAAATATTAATAAAAGCATGTTTTAGAGAAGGAATAGATACACCAATAGAATTATATTTAGCAGATGATAGAATTATAAAACCTATAGAAAAAAGCATAATAACTGCCATAAAAGGAAATTTAATATACCAAAAATTTAAATTCATAATAAGTGCGAACTATTCAGTAGCAGTAACGGATAGAAATATAGATAAATCACTAGTATTATATTGGAAGATATCAGGAATAGAATTAACTCCAGGAAGTAAAATATTTACAGCAAGATGCAAAAATTTATATGTATTAACAACAAAACATAAAATAACGGGAAAAAATAAGATTAATAAGATACAAATAGATAGCCCATTTGAACAATTTGTAAAAACGATAGACTATAATGATTATAGCTATAGAGACATAGATGTAGAAGAAAATCTAGAAATAATAAATGATAGAATAAGTACAACAAAAAGAACAGCTTATGATAAATCGGAATCATCAAGCTCATCAAAAAGAATAAGTTATGAAACAAGTTCAATGGATAATTCAAACCATTATTACATAACAGGAAAGGTAAATGAAAAAGAATATTTAATACTATTAAATACAGGACAAGAAGAAAATTATATAGCAAAATATCTAGTAAAAAATGAAGAAATAAAAACCGACAATACTATATGCCCAGATCTACCAAGAAGTTTAATAAATACTAAAAATATAGCAGAAAAAAAAATAATAATAGGAATAAGAAAAATAAAAATAGAATTTGAAGTAAAAGAAGAAATGCAAAAAACAGACATAATATTAGGAATAAAATGGCTAGAACAAGTAAAACCATATAATATAGAACATACACAATTAACTATAACATATAACAGAGAGAAATTATTCTTAAGAAGAGCATTAACATAAAATGAAAATATATGTATTAATGAAGATAGTAGTAGAAGGATATTACAGTAGATATTACACGCCTATGATAGATACAGGAGCAGAAGCTAATTTATGTAGATATAATTGTTTACCAGAAAGTAAATGGGATAAATTGAAAACACCAATAATAGTTAAAGGATTTAATAACGAAGGAAGCTTAATTACTTATAAAGCTAAGAATGTAAAAACACAAGTATGGGATAAAATATTAACAATAGAAGAAATTTATAATTATGAACTAACATCAAAAGATATACTTTTAGGAATGCCGTTTCTAGATAAATTATACCCACATATAATAACTAGAACAGACTGGTGGTTTACAACACCATGTAAACAAAAAGTAAGAGCAAAAAGAGTTAATAATAAAATAAGAAAGAAAACTGATTGGATAAAAGGAAGTGAAAAAATTACACAAAAGTTAGAAAATATAAAAAATACTGAAGATACAATAGAATTAGTTGTATTTTCGATAAATAAAACAGAAATAACTATATTTTCAATAAATAAGATAGAAATAATTAAGAAAAAATTAGAACAATTATATAGTGAAGATCCATTAAAAGGATGGGAAAAACATAAAACTACTATAAAAATTGAATTAATAGATAAAAATAACATAATAACCCAAAAACCATTAACATATAATTTTGATGATTTAAAAGAATTTAAAATGCATATAGATGAATTATTAGAGAGACAATATATACAAAAAAGTAATAGCAAACATAATAGCCCAGCATTTATAGTAAATAAACATAGTGAACAAAAAAGAGGAAAAAGTAGAATGGTTATTGATTATAGAAATTTAAATGCAAAAACAATAACTTATAATTACTCAATACCAAATAAGATATTAAAAATAAGACAAATACAAGGATATAATTATTTTAGTAAATTTGATTGCAAATCAGGATTTTACCATCTAAAGTTAGAAGGAGAATCTAAGGAATTAACCGCATTTACGGTACCACAAGGATTTTATGAATGGAATGTACTACCATTTGGATATAAAAATGCACCAGGTAGATATCAACATTTTATGGATAGTTATTTTAAACAACTACCTAATTGTATAGTATATATAGACGATATACTATTATATACAAAGACCAAAGAAGAACATTTAAAATTATTAGAACAATTTACGGATATAATAGAAAAATCGGGAATAAGTTTAAGTAAAAAGAAAGCTGAAATTATGAAAAATCAAATAGAATTTTTAGGAATACAAATAGATAAAAGTGGAGTAAAAATGCAACAACATATAGTACAAAAAATAGTAAATTCGAAAGAAGAATTAGATACGAAAAAGAAATTACAATCATTTTTAGGATTAGTAAACCAAGTAAGAGAATATATTCCAAAATTAGCAGAAAACTTAAAACCACTACAGAAAAAATTAAAAAAGGATATAGAGTATAACTATAATGAAGAAGATAAAAAACAAGTTCAAAAAATAAAAATACTTTGTAAAGAATTACCAAAATTACAATTTCCTGATGAAAATAGAAAATTTATATATATAGTAGAAGCAGATGCTAGTGAATATAGTTACGGAGGAGTACTTAAATATAAATATGAAGCAGAAAAAATAGAACACCATTGTAGATATTACTCAGGTACGTTTAATGAGACAGAAATAAAATGAGAAATAAATAGAAAAGAATTATGTTCATTATATAAATGTTTGTTAGCATTTGAGCCATATATTGTATATAACAAATTTATTGTGCGAACAGATAATACACAAGTACGCTGGTGGCTAACAAAGAAAATACAAAATTCAGTTACAACAAAAGAAATTCGGAGACTAGTATTGAATATATTAAATTTTACATTTACAATAGAAGTAATCAGTACTAACAAAAATGTTATTGCAGATTACATATCAAGACAAAGCTATATAGACTGATATTATAGAAGAAGATACTCTAGAAAAGATACTCAACACCCTAACTACGCTTTCAATAAAAGTGGACAGTATGGGTAATGAGATAGAAAAGCTAAAGACTAATGAAGATAAACTGAAGTCTATAGCTACAAATCAGCTAACTCAGCAGTGTGCAGAGCTATGTCGATCGGAAGACATTAAAATTCCAGAGCTAGAAGGAGACGTTGGGATACTCCATAAAACCCATAACGTTTATCTATCTACTTCCGCAGGTACAAGCAAAGGAGCTAGTCGACCAAGATACCAGAACATGAATATGAATAAAATATTTGAAAAACCATATACCCCAAATACACCAAAAAATCCCATGTTTATACCCCCACAAATTACCACATACCGAGATAGTCTGAACCAAGATAAAAAAGTTTATAACTACACATCCCAAAAATACATAGAAAATATCTACAATATACAAACCTTTTTAAATAGCAACCCCAAAGCTACAAATGTCCAAGAACCAGATACAAACTATATAACCCAGAGATTGACCGGATATAATAAACTAATTGCCTTACCTAAAACCAAACCAAATATAGTTAAAACTTGCTACGAATATGGACTACTTAGTACTGTATATACCACGGACGGAACTGAGATATCCACTATACCAGAAATATATGAAGCATTTATCATTTTTAAAAGAATAACCAAAGGTACCTTGTTCTTTATAAAAATTTACGCGGCACCGGCAGAGATATTATTTGATGAAGTTAAAAAACCTATACAAGTTGTAAAGATAGGAATGACACGAGATATGATTATACCACAAGATATTATTTCACAACCAGAGATACCCAGAATCGAGATACCAAAATTTTATGCAAACAAGAGGATTATCGGATTATCTACAATTTTACAAGAGCTAGCAAATACATATTGCAAACAAAATCCCATATGGAACTACTATTCAAGAGATCATGTATTAATATATTCGAATTCAAAAGAGTTACGAGAAACAGATATGGAAACTATTAGGCAATGGATTATCACGTTGCTTAAACCAGAGACAGAACCTATCACCAGAGCTATTAAAGAAAAATTTATTTCAGAAGAATTATTGACCAGATACTGCAAGACTATTGGACACAAATATCCAGACCACAGATGTTCAAAATGTAATGGAGGAGATAATGATGTCCCAGCAGTACAGTTAGAATGAGAAGATAAGGACGACAGCTGGAAAGATAAGACCAGAGCAATAATGGAGATACAGCAGATATGACAAAATAGACAGAAGACTTATTTGTACAAAGTTGTTACGTAAAAGTTAACATTAGTTAGTAACATTAGTTAGTAGCATTTATTGAGAAGTTAATGTAAAGTAGGAAAATTCAAAGTCTTATAGGTTAGGTGAAGACTTTTAAGTTTTTTTTAGCTTTTTAGTTTTTTAATATTTTATTGAATACGGATGTAAAAACTTTTGTACATTTTTCATTCTATAAATAGAGAAAGCAGAAGGCATTGCAAGGCAAGCCTTCATGCGTTGAAGCAAACATTCTCTCAAAGTCCACAATAAATATTTTGCTTAGTTATTAAAAAACAGGTATATATCAATGGAAAAATCTATGGAGGAACAAAACTCAGAAATATCAAACCTACCAGAACAGGTATATTTATTTATGATTATGAATAGCTAAATTCATAATTCCCAACAATCATGATATGATAAAATAAATTCATGTTAGTTACTTTATAGTAGAATTCTTCGAAGAATAATATGTTAAGAAGTTTATTAGCAAAGTGGAAACGGAGAAAGATCCCTAAGAACTATGCCATCCTAAAGGTGAAACCAATAAGGCAAGAAGCCGTGGTGGGGAGTAACCAGAGTAGAGGCGCTGTTTAAGGGAAAAGTATCCAGATTACCATGCTAATAGTGACCGAAGAACATGTTATTTAAGAATAATCTAGTATATAGTAATCTAAGATGACTATATTTTGTTATGTACATGGTTGAAGGGAATATTTTGAAAAAAGCAATTTTATGAAAATGAATAATTATTTATCTGATGAGATGGTAGATAAATTTAAAATACTTATTTTATATGCACTTAAAGATATAACTGTAGTAGATATAAGAAAAATCATATTAGAAAAAACATTTGGTAAATATTACATGACTAGAGTAAATTATATACCACACATACCTAACTACTCTTACAAATACTTAGCATGATAAATTACATAGAATTTTTAGAAAAAGATATGAGAAACATACAACTACTAGAAAAACAGATGAAAAATATAGACAAATACATGGAAAATAAAGATATAAAATATCAATTTTAGAAAATAGACCATTTAGACTACCTTAAAGTTTTAATCTTATATATACTTAAAGACATAGAAATTAAAGATATTAAGAAAATAATATTAGAAGAAGTAATAAACTACGAAATTGAAACAATAAATGCGTTGGAACAGATATACGAAGACATTTACCCAGAAGGATATTATTCAGATCAAGACTGTGGATGTTAGAATATATAAAGAAAATTAGAGAAAGGCAAAATTGGATATATGAAGAAGTTAATTACAGAAATCAACTTGAAATAGAGAAAAAACAACTAGAAGAAAAATTACTTAAAATAAATTTAACCTTAGAAAAGGAAAATACAAGTAATAATTTATTTAATACATACGAAAAATTATTTAATACAGATGGAAAATTAGTTATACATGAACAACAAATACTAATTAGTCAGATAAAAAATATAAACCTACGCATTGAATATAGCAAAGTTAGAATAAAATACTACACAGAAATTGCTAAAATTTCAATAGGATAAAATAAATTCATGGATACATCTTACGAAAAGAATAAATCATTAAAAGAAATAGAAACTCAACTATATAGTTTATACCTAGAATACAAAAGATTACATATTACTAACGAGGATCCTAAAACACTAGATAATCTAATCACGATAATATCTAATTTAGAATATGAATTAATAAAACATCTTAAGTCAAGAAGATAAAAATGAAAATTATTCCAATCAATAATATTCATTATAAAAATAAATACATACGTATTTATTATCTAGTTGAAACTACGCACCTAATCCGCACCCCCCTACAAATGGTTATCTGACATTCATATTTCATATTCTGATGTTTTGGAGAGATTTCCAAATCTTTAGCTCCTTAAATGTGTTAAAACTCATGAGAATGCATTATGTAAATAACTACTAATCACTTAGTTGGTACTGTTACATTGATTTGTTAGCCAGTGGATTAGGTGATCAGTTAGTCGATTCAGTTAGCCAACTGTCAAGTTGGTTAGTGGGCTAATCAAGTAGTTAGGAGGTTGTTAGGAAACTTCTAGAAGACCATGTGTTAATCATGTGAGTCTATAAATAGGAGGTGATTATACATTGTATTCATTCTATTTTACTCAATAAAAAAACTGCATTCCCAGTAACTTTGTTCCCTTCTCTTATCTCTTGTTGAGCTCAAGCTCAGCTGCAATATATGAATGTTGAGAGGTTTGAGAGATGTTTTAACATGGTATCATAGCCACGCGATTATAGGACTGAATAAACAAGCTATCGAGTATAAGTGTATCTGCAATACAGTAAGTTTTGCCTGAGTTTTTTTGTTTGTGTGTTAGTGAGGTCAGAAGAACTTAGATCCCTATTTGTGAGCCATAGATCTATAGTTGCAGGACATAGATTTTGAGTTTACTGTGTTGTTTTTTGATCGAAGCTTAGCTGTAATTTGTAAATTGGTCATGACACCTAAAATTGATTCTAGTGATCCTCTGTATCTAGGAGCATCAGATGTAGTAGGAGCTGAATTGATTCCCATTAAATTAACTGGTTCAGAGAACTATGAAGTTTGGTGTAGATTTATAAAGATTGCACTATTGGAAAAGAGGAAGTATGGATTTGTAATTGGTACTTATAGCAAGGAAACATATAGAGAGGAGTTACATGATTAATGGGAAACATGCAATGCAGTAGTACTCTCATGGATGATGAGTTCAGTGAGTGCAGAATTACTCAGTGGTATTGTATATGCAACAAATGCTCATGAAGTATAGGGGATCTTAAGGAGAGATTTGACAAGGTAAATCGCATGAGATTGTACCAATTACACAGGGAAATCAATAATTTTCACCAAGGTACTGATTCAGTTTCAACTTACTTTACTAAACTGAAGAGCTTATGGAGTGAACATGATGCAGTCATACCAACTCCATCATGTAATTGTCCTAAGTCGAAGAAGTATGCAGAATATTTGTATCAGTTAAGGCTAATACAGTTCTTGAGTGGGTTAAATGATGCATATGATCAGGCAAAAAGACAAATATTGATGAAAGGAACAACACCTACACTTAATCAAGCATATACAATGATCAGTGAGGATGAAATTCAATAGCTTTCTTGTGCTACAACTATTGGTGATAAGACTGAACCTATTGCTATGCAATTACACAGAAACAATGCAGAGGTTAGATATGGAAGTAGGAATCAAGCATCAACAAGTTTTGGAGGACAAGGCTATAAATGTAAAAGGTATGATTACTGCAATTTTATTGGTCATACAACGGAAAACTGCTACAAGTTGCATGGATATCCAAGTGATTGGAGGAACAAGAAAAAAGGAAACTACAATAATCCAAGGGGAATACCAAACCAACCATTTCACAATGGCCAAGGCAGAGCTGGTTGTGAATATGGACACTCAATTACTAGTCACAACAACAGTCAGTCATCATCTCATAACTTCTCTGGTCCTCAAGCAGAGAACTCATGTTTGGCTAAGCAATCCAGTAGGCAGGGAGGTAAAGACATTAACAATGCTACTCTGGCAAAGGGCCAAAGATTCTTAGAGGAAGAATACAAGAAGATTATAGCACTGATTAATAAGGAAACATATGACTCTGAACAAAACAACATGCCAGGTATTGTTAGTTATTTTTCTAGTCATGTCATTTCACATGATTGGATAGTAGATTCTGGAGCCACACACCATGTATCAAAACATAAAGGTATTTTCTCATACTGTTATAAAGTGGATAATATCATATGTGACAAAGTTAATCTGCCTACTAGAGCCAAGGTTGAAATAACACACATAGGAGAAACACAGGTGCTAAAGAATGAGGTTGTGGGGGATGTACTGTATGTTCCAGATTTCAAACTGAACTTGTTGTAAGTATCTAAGATGACTAAGCAGCTATCTTGCTTTGTTTTATTTTACCCTGACTTTTGTGTGTTTTAGGACCTTCACAGTGGCAAGGTGAAGGGGATTGGTAAGGAGAAAAGAGGACTATACATCCTTAAGAATGTGTGTAAAGTAAATGGAACTCTTAACAATAAGACTCATCAAAGACAGGTTGCAGGAGTAGAAGTAGAAGTGCAGGTGCATAAGTGCAGTCTATCGCATAAAAGGCTGGGATATCCTTCTTCTCAAGCATTAAATACCCTCAATCTCATAAGGCACAGTAGTGATGTAGATATTCTAAATAAGTGTCATGTTTGTCCATTAGCAAAACAAACTAGACTAGTTTTTCCTATCAATACTTCCAGAGCTACAAGATGTTTTGATGTTGTACATATGGAACTCTAGGGTCCTTATAAGAAACCTATTTTTGACAAGAAATATTATTTCTTAACTGTTGTTAATGATCATAGTAGGTATACATGGTTACATTATTTGCAACTAAAGTCTGAGTGCATTGTAGCCATAAAGAACTTCTTCACTATGACTCAGAATCAGTTTGGTGTTCAGATAAAGATACTGAGGTCAGATAATGGGACAGAGTTCATTAACTCTAAATGTAAAGAGTTGTTTCAATCCTTGGGAATCATACATCAAAGTATTTTTCCATACACACCACAAAAAAAATGGTATAGTTGAGAGAAAGCATAGACAGATACTAAATATTGCAAGAGCAATCAGGTTCCAGTCACAGATGCCTATCAGATTTTGGCGGTTGAATGTTAAGGCTGTTGTATATCTCATTAACAGACTACCATCTTCACCCATAGAAGATAAAATTCCTTATGATATGTTGTTTTGTAAGGTTCCATCCTTGACACATCTAAGAGTGATTGGATGTAAATGCTATGCCTCAATATTGCCAAGAGGTGATAAGCTTGCAGAAAGGGCCAAGGTTGCAGTATTGATGGGCTATTTTGTAACTCAGAAAGGTTATATCCTATTAGACTGGTGTACTAATAAGTTATTTGTTACCAGAGATATAGTGTTCAAGGAAGACTCATTTCCTTTTATAGAGAAGCCAAGTTCAGAATCTTCTGTAGAATTTCTTACACTAAGATCTCCCACACATGATGATGCAGAAGTAGAAAAAGATGCAGACAGTTACACAGGTCCTAGTGAGCCTTTAAATGAGTCACAAACTAAAGATACATCAATACATGATCCTAATGGCATTCAAGAAGAAAACACTCATAATCTGCAGAATATAGAAGAGTCACTCTCAGTACCTACAAAAGTTAAACTAAGAAGATCATCCAGAGATACCAAATAACCTACATGGCTAATGGATTATGCTTTACTAGGGAAGAGGAGAGGAACTAGATACCCACTGGCAAATTACCTGTCTTATGTTAATACTAGTTCAAGATATCAAGATTTTGTGTGCAGATTATCAGCAAAAGTTGAACCACAATCTTATAATGAAGCTAGCAGAGATAAGAGGTGGATTAAAGTCATGAAGCAGGAGGTTAAAGTTCTTAAAGACAACCATACATGGGAAATGGTTGACATGCCCTCGGATAAGAACATCATTGGATCAAAATGGGTGTACAAAATCAAGTATAAGGCCAATAGGGAAATAGAGAGGTTTAAGGAAAGGTTTGTAGACAAAGGTTATAGTCAACTGGAAGGGCTATACTACCATGATACATTTTTTCCAGTAGCCAAAATGGTTATAGTAAGGAGTGTTATTGCCTTAGCAGTATCAAATGGGTGGTGCATGTACCAGATGGATGTATACAATGCTTTCCTACAAGGTGACCTAGATGAGGAGGGGTATATAGAAATGCCAGATGGTTTCAGGAAGGGAAGGCAACACAAAGTTTGCAGAATAATTAAGTCTTTATATGGACTTAAGCAGGCATCAAGGCAGTAGAATATCAAACTGACTGCAGCATTGCTCAGTGTAGGTTTTACCCAAAGCAGTTATGATTATTCACTATTTACCTTGAAGAAGTCAGAAGGAATGGTGGTGATTTTAGTCTATGTAGATGATCTTCTGATAACTGATGACAATATAGACATGATCAATGCAGCAAAAGGTACTTTACACAAGCAATTCAAGCTCAAAGATCTAGGTGAACTTAAGTATTTCTTAGGTATTGAAGTGTTAATATCTGCCAGTAGAGTGATCCTGAACCAGAGAAAATATGTCTTGGAGCTCATCTCTGAAATAGGTCTTGCTGGTGCTAAACCAGTCACCACCCCACTAGAGACTAGTGTTAAACTAACTTCAGTTAAAGTAGATTAAGCAGCAGGTGTGAAAGGAGATATTATTCTAAGAGATACAATATCATATCAAAGGCTTGTTGGAAAGTTGATGTATGCTACAATAAGAAGGCCTGGCATCAGTTATGCAGTGCAGACACTAAGTCAATTCATGCAGTAACCAAGGAAATCCCACTTGGAGGCTGCAAACAGAGTGATAAGATATTTGAAAGGAACTGTAGGACAAGGTATATGGCTTAAGGCACAACCTACTGCAGAATTGGTTTGTTGGTTTGACTATGATTGGGCTACATGTCCAAACACTAAGAGGTCTTTTACAAGTTATGTTGTGCAGTTTGGTAGTTCATTGATATCTATGAAGTCTAAGAAGCAAAACACTGTCTCTAGAAGCTCAGCTGAGGTAGAATATAGGAGCATGGCCTCAGCATTAGCAGAAGTGACATGGTTGGAAGGTCTGTTCTCAGAACTGAAGGTGTGTATCACTAAGCCTATTGTCATCTTTAGTGATAGTAAATCAGCTATCCAACTAGCTGCTAACCCCATATTTCATGAGAGAGCCAAACATATTAAAGTAAACTATCATTTTATTAGAGGCAAGATCAAAGAGGGGTTGGTTCAACCCATGTATGTGCAGACAGGTCAACAGATTACAGACATTCTTACTAAAGGTCTCAGTCATGATTAACATTCATACCTCCTCAGCAAGCTTGGTGTGCTCAACATTTTGCACCCTGCAACTTGAGGGGGAGTGTTAAAACTCATGAGAATGCATTATGTAAATAACTACTAATCAGTTAGTTGGTACTGTTACATTAATTTATTAGCTAGTAGATTATGTGATCAGTTAGTCGATTCAGTTAGCCAGTTGTCAAGTTGGTTAGTGGGATAATCAAATAGTTAGGAGGTTGTTAGGAAACTTCTAGAAGACCATGTGTTAATCATGTGAGTCTATAAATAGGAGGTGACTATACATTATATTTATTCTCTTTTACACAATAAAAAAACTACATTCCCAGTAACTTTGTTCCCTTCGCTTATCTCTTGTTGAGCTCAAGCTCAGCTGCAATGGCATCAATATATGAATGTTGAGAGGTTTGAGAGGTGTTTTAACAAAATTCACCTTGAATCACTTGATGCTTCAATATACACAAAAAAAGTCCAATTATCACGTGAGGATCAAATTATGGTTTGGATGGTTTTCTTCTGACACCTTTGCTCGAAACACTCACAATTGAATTTTTTGATTTCGAAGATGAGTGGGACTTAAGAGGTTACACCTTAAAAAAACTACAAATATTGAGTTTGACCTATGTGAGCTTTTCAGGGTGGCAAGTTGATGAGGAAACATTTCCTAAGCTTGAACATTAATGCTCGTAGAATGTAGGGGGCTTAAGGAGATTGTGAAAATAGTTAAAAGATTTTTTTTTTTTAATATCATAGGTTCTTCTAGAATGTCTAGTGTAGTGTCTTAGATTCTTCTAGAATGTCCTAGTGTAGTGTCTTAAATAAGCATCTTGTAGAATTATCTAGATATTATAGAATAGTGGTAGAAGATAAAGTAGACTTGATTTCTCTTTTGGAAGTACCTAGAAAATTTTCTAGAACCATTCATGAACAAGTGTAAATAGGGAAGGTCTTTTACATTTGTAACCAATAAAAAAAAATCAATTTAAATAGTGTTCTCCTTATTGAAGTTCTTTCTTCCTTCTCTTTTTCATAGCTTTCTCTTCTTAGTTGAATCTTTCAATCTTAGTTAACGATCTTAGGCTTGTAGAAGGTTTACTTAATTATACTTTTATTCTACTATTTTCTACATGATATTAGAGCCAAAATCGTAGATTGATTTATGTTTATTTTGAGATCGAGTTTGTGGTTGATTCAACTGATTTGTCTGAATGAATTTAAGCGGTCACATTAATGAACTGGGAATGGAGTTGTTGAAGCAGTACAATCACAAGATATGGAAGACATGTATAGAATCATACTTTGTGGGGGAGAATTTGTGGGATGTTGTTAACGGGAGTAACACAAGTCCTCCGAATAATGGATTGAAGAATAGTAGTACATACAAGAAGTGAAAACGGATCAATGCGAAGGCGAAGTTCATTCTTAAGTGGTCTATCTTCTACAATTTATTTGACCATATTATAAGGTATAAACCAGCTCATAAAATTTAGAGGATCCTCGACCAATTTCTCAATAAGAAGAAGGAAGTACAGCTACAAATATTGGAGAATGAATGGGCGAACACCAGTCAAGATAATCTTTCTATTGCCGAGTACTTTTTAAAGATCAAGAACTTATGTTAGAGATTTCTTTATTAAACACATATGAGGCTATATTTGAAGCATAAAAAAGAACAACTATTATTCGTGGTTTGATATCAGAATATATTCTCTTTGTGATATCAATTCATGGATGGACTCAACAACCATCCTTGAAAGAATTTGAGAATTTATTGTCTTCACAGATTTACTAGCCAAACAATTGGCTAGTGAATTTGTTAAAGAAAGGAAAGAAAATGCTCTTATAGCTGACAAGACGAGCATTAAAAGAAAAGAAAGAGATGTTTCTCACTCTCAATTCTCAGATGGTTCAAGTTCTCTTGGACAAAAAAAGAGTCTTTTAACAATTATATTATGAATCCTCTTAGTTGTTATCGATTTGGCAAAGAAAGACACACAAGAACATATTACCGAGGCACGAAGAGCAACATGGCTCAAACTAAAAAAGTTGTTGAAGAAGAAGAAGGTTGGGGAAGATGCTTAGCAGTTGAGAGTCTAGCAATAGATGTCTTGACTTCCATGAAGTTTGAAAGAGATTAGATTAAATATAATACAACCCATCATATATATGCAGAAAGAAGGCACTGATAAGAAGAAAGAAAATTTTAAAGACGTTCAGACAGATGGCTCGGTAGTTGCTATCTGGGAAATCAAAGAAGTAGATCTTGGAAATGACAATAAAACTCAGAAAGTGGAGGATATTGAAGTAGATTTTGAGTAGATAGTGTCTGAAACTCTATATGACAGTGATGACTTTATAGGAGAAAGCATTAATAAAGATATAGTGGAAGTTAAAATCTTTGATCAATCTTTACTCGTATTCAATCATTGGCTCAAAACAAATATTGAAAGTTGATGAAGAAGCAAAATATTTAATGAATGATAAAGTTAAAAGAGAAGTCTCAATTTCAGATGAAGAGAGATATAGTATGATTGAAGAACTAGATAGGGAATCTAGTAGTGGATCCTTTTATGGTACTAGGGCTTCATAAAAACTTGATGATCAGATGTCACGACTTGAGAATATCCCTCAGTCGTAATACGGTGCTTGTAACCACAAGTGATCCCAAGCTAACCCATGAACTAGCATACTGCTTGAGAAACTAATTTAAATTTTATAAAAACTAAATTTGTTGAGCGAAAACATGATCATGAGAAAGTTTGAACAAATGAAATGCTGATAAAGTTTACAACATAATAAAAACTGAAGAAAGAAACTTGAATTACATGTAATGACTGACTGAATATCGATGAAGCCTCTACTATACTGACTATAGATAGCTGGGACATGCCTCTAACTTCCACTTATTAATATATAAGAATAATCAAAATACAATACATAAACTACAATAGACAGGAGTTCCCAAAATAAGAGGACTTATCACCTACTGTTAAAAGGTGAGAACTGCTTAATTATGATGTGTGGGCTACAACTGGTACTTACATTATGAAATAATGTAGACAAACAGACGTATTTGTGGATTAGTACTTCTGGAATGTACTGAGTAAATAGGGGTGAAGGCAATAAGTAAAACTTATTACATATATAATCTTAAAAGATTCATGCTAAGTGCAAGTAGACTCACCAAGAGACTGAAATCAACTGAAAGCTGAAGTATCTTAAAAAATAAGTAACAAACATAATCTGATAAGCTAGTGAATCACTACACTTAGTTTTCTTAAATCCTTACTTTTGTAGAATAAGTAGAACTGAAGCTAAGAATTGGTAAAAATATGAATACTATATGTAAATCTCATGTAAAACTAAACATGTTGTAAAACTGAACTGAGGATCATGTATGGATACTGAGCATGGAAACATGAACATGCAAAACTGATAATGCAAGACCAAGTATAACATATACTGACATGATCTAAATAATATGAATAATCTATAAAATTGATATCTGATTACTTGTTCAAGAAAACCTGAACTAAGATGAACTGAATACTGACTAAAACTGTGGAAGCTATCATATAACTAACATGCCTTAATCTGAGCAAATCATGGTTCAACCTGTAACCCTAGTTGGAAGGGTGTCAGTACCTTGCCACGGGTACTAACACATGGCTGTGTGGATCTGCTAAACTGGTGTACCAAAGGACTAAGGAGTCACCCTCTACTGGAAGGTTCCCCTAAAAGAGTGTCCACCCTCTACTGGTAGGAAGACCTCCCATACTTACACTGGCTACATAGTTCTGGAACTCAAGGACTACTACTAAAGGTCACACCCTCTACTGGCAGGTAAGCCCCTATCCTTGGATTTGCTCGATGCTAAATCCTCCTAACTGAATGACACTGATATTATTATGGGTTTAACCTGATTTGGTACTATACTAATAAGTGCTCAACATGAACATAGTAGTCTGAATAAAATATTAAAAATATGGCCTGACTGACTTGTAACTTGAAAATGGAAAATATGTAAAAACACATAGGTATCGGGTATTCATAACCCGTCAGCACTGAATGATTACTAAAATATGATAACAACACTTAGAAGACTGGTAGAAAGTATTAATTCAGAGACCCAAAATATATTACACTTCAATACAAATAGGAGACACATGAATCTGAACATGGGAATGAGATAAACTGGGAGGATAACAAGTTCGATTGAGATAAACTGGGAGGATAACAAGTTCACATGGTTCAATTCATAACTTGATAATTTAATGTAAAATCTATCGAGTATGACATGGTAAATAGAAATACAAAACATAATATAACCTAATTCACATGGAGACACATGTTGGCGTAGCTTGAATCCAAATTACTAAGAAAATACATGGATTAAATTCATTATTAACATGGGTAATTTCATAAAAGAAGGAGAATTTCAAACTTTAATCAAAAAGGAGATTTTTTGGACTCAATCGGTGGAAGAAATCCATTGATAAAATACCCCCACATACCTTAAAGATTCTTGACTTGTGAAGAAAGTTTGAATCTTGGGACTTGAAGGATGAATTTTTGGCGAAGAACCCTAATCTTGATGTTCTTGATATTCTTGAATTTGAATCTTGGGACTTGAAGGATGAATTTTGGGTGAGAGACCCTAATCTTCATGTTCTTGAAGATAAGAGGAGAGAATAAGTTGTTAATTGATTGAAAAAATGGGGAAAATAATGTTTGTTTATGTTTTTAAGTCGTGGGTTGGGAGTTTAAAGGGGATAAAAGACCAAAAAACCCCTTAGGAGGAACCTTCTGGAAATCATCTTAAAGTCGTCTCGGCGAGTTTGGGTATGACTCGTATATTCTGGGTATGGGTCGTACCTTGAGTCATCACCAGGAACCCAAATTTTAACGCCTACTGTTGTGGGTACGACTCCTCCTATAATGCCCCGTATTAGACTTAGCTCGGTCCAGCTCCTAGTGTATGCATAAGAGGCTTAAAGCCTAAAAATTTAGCTAAGTATAGGGGACTTAGCCATTTTTAAGACCTTCTAACTTTGAGAATATTTAAGTTGACCTTCCAGACTCCGAGATGATGATTTTTGAGTTAATTCATGTTGAGGGGTGTAAGGAGCATGTCTCGGAGAAGTTTCAGATTTTTCAGACGAGAATTGAGGCACATTTGGATTTTGATGCCAAAACCTCACTACGATAGTGGTTCATCATGGTGGGTATAGCTATGGTCCATTCACTGCATTGTGGTTTCCCTTCAAACGGCATCCCAGTTATGAATTTAATTTTCTGAGGGCAGTTAGATCTTTTCCCATTACCCCAAGTCGTAAAAACATGAGATTAAACGTCAGTTAGGGCATTATTTGCCCACCTTCTCCAATTTTACTCTCAAGAACAAACCCTAATCATCCCCTCCAAGTTAATCTATTCCATCATCTTCTCTTTAAGAAAAACAAGAATTTAAGTTCCCTAATCCAAGAATTTTCAAGAAAACTTCAAGATCATCTCCAAGGCCTTCAAGGTCAAGGTTTCTCCACCAAGTCAAGTCTATAAAGGTATGTGGGGTTTATGACCAAGAATACTCTTTTATCCTTATGCCAAAAACTTATTTTAAAGTTAAGATTATGTGATTTGCAATTAGGGTTCATACCCAATCTATCTTGTTTTGAGTTTATGGATTTACAAAATAATTTAAGTATTAAAATACATGCTTATTCTCATTTATTTATGTTTTGACTTACAGATTCTCTATTATGATTTGTATATCATAAGTTTGATTTGAATATTGATTAAAGATTTTCAATTAAGTTCTAAGCATGATATTATGTTACAAGTTATATGAAAGAAAGCATGAGATTCAAAGTCTTTAAGTGCACCAAAGTTACACATGCTCGTGTTTTGATTTATAAGATTTATATTGTGATTTTGATTCCATTATCTTGAATGAAATTATTGAAGTATTTCAAGAAGATTATTGAGCATAAAATATTCTTAAGAAATTCTAAGAATTTAAGCTTATATTATAAGTCCTAAGTACAAGTTTTTGAGATTTCAAGAAGACTATGCTCTTAAGTTCCTTTGGTAAGTTATACCAAGATTTAATGTTAAGATTGATATTTTGATCCTAATCTAAGACATGGAATCCACATTTTTTTCATCTTGGTTATGATTTAAAGAAAGATATGCATAACTAGTTTTCATTCTATAAACTCTTATGCTATTTTAAGGTGAATTTCCTAAAAGTATAAGCATATAAGTAATATGAGAGTAGTGTTTAGCACTAAATTGGGTATGAGTTCAAGGTCACATGCCCCAGAGCTATGTTCCACCATAGGTTTAAGTCCCATTGTGGGTTACGTATAGTGATCACTTAAGTTAAGGTTCTATTCCGATGGCAAGGGTTGGATAGCTCTCCCAAACGTGGGTAAGACATTGGACTCCATGATAGCTCACATGGTTTATGTCGTTTAGAAGAATCTCCTAAAAGAAAGAGTAAAAGTCAAGCTTTAGGACTAAGTGTTATGGCTCACAAAGTTTATCATTATGCTTCATTACTCATGTTTATGATTTTACAGCTTTCATTTTATTCAAGCTCAAGGTAAGTCATCCACACTTAGCATGTATTATTTTAAAGTTTATGTGTACATTCAATTATTGTTTTACTTATGCATTCACCCCCAAATACTCAGTATATTCCAAAAGTACTGATCCATATATATGTCTATGCGCTACATTATTTCATAATGTAGGTACCAGTTATAGCCCTCATATCATAATTAGACAGTGTGCAACTTTCGGTCAGCAGGTGATAAGTCCTTTTGATTCAAGGGCTCGAGTCAATCATAGTTCGAGAAGCATCTTGTTTTCTTTATTCAGTCATATTGATTAGGGATAGCTGGGGGTCATGTCCCGACTACCTATAGTTAATATTAGTAAATGCTTCATAGACAGTCAGTAGAGTTGATGTATTTGATTCCAGTTTTATTTTATATAACCAGAGTTGTAATTATTTTAAATAGTTTTGTTTTGAGCATGTTCAACTAAAGACTTATTTTCCGTGTGTTACTTACAGTCTTATGTATTTTAATCAGTAGCGCAAGCATCAATCCAGTATAGGGTTATCTTGGGATCACTTATGGTCCTAAGCATCGTGTGACATCCAGGGGGTAGTCTCGGGGCGTTACAAACTTGGTATCAGAGCACAAAGTTCAAGTGTCCCAGTGTGTCTATGAAGCCGTGTCTAGTAGAGTCTTGCGGAACAATACGGAGACATCTGTACTTTTCTTCAAGAGGCTACAGGGTATTTAGGAAATAATTTCTTTATTTGATGCCCTGGATTATGCTATAATGTCTTTCTCTCAGAAACTTCTGTCAATTTATTTGTTACTCCATAATTCTCTATCTATGACTTTCCATGATAATATGAGTACTAGATTCCAATTTCTCCCAAGATGATGCTCTTAAATTTACTAGCAATAGCTTCAGAAGTCATACAAGGGGATTGAGGGGAGCTCACTAGTGTGTTATAAGTCCCTTAAGTTGAAATGTTATGTCCTCATCCATATGAGTTGTTCAGTTAATAAAGAACAAGATATGTATTAAGATTCCTCATTAATCCTTCAAGACAGATAGTGCTCATAAAAGGAGATAGTATTAATTTAGGTTGTTAAATAGAGTTTACATTTTAGGGATGTTATGACATTGAGTGTTATTATTCATAAGTAGTAGAAACTTCTTATAGTTGGAAGTATAAGTTTAGAAGTGCAGTGACAAGAAAGGTGGTAATTACGGTTGATCGAATGTATATAGATGAACTTTTGCGTACGGTTGAGTTAGTAGTGAGGTAATAGGTCCATGTGTGTTATTTTAGGGGTACTGAATGTGGTACAGGTTCCTTTATTGAAGGTAGAGAAGGAGTTATTGATGGTATTTATTGTGTTAGAAAAGTATAGGTTATTGATGAAAGTATTTGGTGGTTGAGTATTATGAATTTAGGTTTCTCTTGAGGTTGCAAGGAGTTTAGTTGAAACTTATAGAACTATGAAGTGAATTAAGGTGTATAGATGGGTGAATAGTAGTAATGCATAGAGGAAGGATGTGCTAATGGATTATAATAAGATAGGTCATACGATAATGATCAATTATTGGTATTATGAGGTTCTAGTGTGCTAGTGTTTCTTGATGTTTTATTTTATTGCTTCCAAGTGAGAATAGCTTATGAGGTTGGGTTGTTAATCATGTATATCACTAGATACTAAGTTTGAACAGTGGATAATTATTAAGGTGGAAATAATGATTGCTTAGTTAGTGACGCTGGTTATATAGAGGTGATCTAGTAGGCTTAAATAGTATATGCAAGAGTTTATGTCCATTTGTTCGCAATTGAGTATGATATTGTAGGTATGATTTAGATGTGTACCCAAGGTGATATGGGGGTTGCATTATTTTCAAAGATTATTAAAGAGTGTGTGTGGTTAGTAGTACCCTTGAGTTGCTAAATGGGAAGAAGGTTAGTTATATAGTATATGGTGTTCTTAATAGCTAAGTTAAGGAGTTATGGATAGGTGATGTTGAGTCTTTTTGTATGATTTTGATTCTTGTGGTTTAGGTAAGAATATAAGTTTATAGATATGATAATGGTAGGCTATGATGGAAAAGAGGCAAATTATATGTTTAGTAAGGCAAGCATGCTGTCAAGAAGGGTGTAAGTATGTGATGAGTGCTGAAGCTAAGAAAAGTTAAGGATAGTATATATTAAGGGAGTGTTCAAGGATGAAGTTAGTATAGTTCATTAGAAGTTTAGGAATATACATATTAAGAGTTAGAATCTAAGTCTGAATCTGAGATAATTAAGCCAACACAAAGAAGAGTTGAAGCTCTAGATGGTATGAACTCAGGGTATGGTGATGCTAATGAAGATTCTAAGTTAGTAAGCGTTCAAGTTATTATATGATGACCATTGGGGGGCTATAAAAAGTTAAGAGTTGTATCTCAGATGGAATTATAGCACTGGGTCTTACATTTTCAAGTGTAGTCTTTCAAGGTGAGTTTATTATTTATGTGTATTATTATATCTCGAACTCCAGAGTAGAATAGTTGCAGTTAAGTTTAGATTTTATTAAAGGGATCCACAAACTTAGAAATATGGGTTAAATCTAAGGGGGAGATGATAGAATAAGTAACTAAGTCAAGCTTTCATATTCTGGTAGTGATGCTAGAGATTTCTACAACAACAATAAGGGCAGAAGGTACCCGACCCGTTCTTATCTCAGTGCAAATTGTTGTACTTCATTCATCACGACATCTACGTATGCCTTATATATCAGTTCCATGATCATAGCTCATACTCACACACTTTTCATAGAATCATGTATGCTTTCAGTTCCTACTATGAGGAGTTCCAATTCACTCTGCAGTACGAATCATATTGCACGAAATTTATGAACTCCAAACTCAGGTCCTGTAACTCATGACTCATGTACTCATGATTTACAGTATGTTTAGTTCCAGGTACTCATGTTACACTCTTAATGATCAGAAAAATTCAGATTATGTCATGTATGTCCTCAATTTAGCTCTCTTCGATAAATTTATGCTTTTGATACTCTATTCCTCAGGCCTCAGTTAAGTGTCCAAGTTATGCATAGCATTCTTTCATGCTTCAGGTCCTCATGTTCTAACCTTTTAGTGACCTTTCCTTAGGTCAAGATAGTGATGATGAACAGTTGCTTAGATGGGAGAGACTAAATGTTTCTTATTGAGGAAAGATTGTTGTATTCTTGTTTTTAGCTAAGGCTGTAAGTGTGAAGTAAGATTGAGGCCAAGTTTTTGATACATGTCATGGTTAGTTGAAATTTTATGTGTGTTTTCTTGGGGTAGTGTATGAAAGTTTTAATTGATAGAGATTTAGATAACATAAGAAAGATGACTTTATGGGTGTTTTCCCAGAAGTTCATATGTGGTTATAATGATAGGCTTGAATGTTATGTTGGTGTATAAGTGGATGAATGCATTACGCAATAGTAAATTCCAAGCAAGAGGTTGAATGTAGTTGTTGAAGTGGTAATAAGAATTATTCTTGAGATGAGGAGTTGTGAAAATGCAGGATGTATTGAATTCATGACTCAGACTAGTATTACAATGCTATGTGTGCACTTTGTAAATTAGAGTAGGCTTGAACATAGTGAGAGAATTTAGTTCAGCTCAGTTTTCAGTCGATATAGTTATCAGTTCCCATGTGAATATTTTAAGTAGCCTCAAGTGAGGTGCAACTTTGAAGTGGAATGTATAGTTAAGTATAAGCTTTTAGTCATGATTCATTCTGTAAGTATCTTGTGCATCATCTCATCTTTTCTTAGTATTTTAGCAAGTCAGTATCATTCGGGGGATGAACGATCCCAAGGGAGAGATGTTGAAATACCCCGAGTTTTCATGTTCTAACCCTATCATATTTTTTTGATGAAATTAGATCCATACTAAAGTAATGGTTACTCATAAGTTGACTCTCTCATTTTTATATCAGCCTTATAACCATTCCCATGTTATTGCATATATTCAAGGAATCAATTTTGTTCATGATATTCAGTTTATGTATCATGTTTCAGACTCATCTATGCAATCATGTTCTAAGTTATGCATGTTTAGTATATGGTCTCAGTTCCTCAGTATTCTCAGCTTAATTGGTTTCATTCAAGGACAAATGTTCCCAAGGGGGAGATATTGTAATACCCCGTATTAGATTTAGCTCGGTTTAGCTACTAGAGCATACATTGGAGGCATAAAGCCTGAAAATTTAGCTAAGTGTTGCGGACTTAGCCATTTTAAAGACCTCCTAACTTTGAGGATTTTTAAGTTGACCTTTCAGACTCCGAGATGATAGTTTTTGAGTTAATTCATGTTGAGGGGTGTAAGGAGCATGTCTCGGAGAAGTTTCATATTTTTCAGACGAGAATTGCGGCACGTTGGGATTTTGATTCCATAGCCTCACTGCGATAGTGGTGCGTCTCAGTGTGTATAGCTATGATCCATTCACCGCATTACAGTGTCCCTCCAAACGACATCCCAGTTATGAATTAATCTTCTTAGGGGTAGTTAGGTCTTTTCCCATTGCCCCAAGTCATAAAAACACGAGATTAAACGTCAGTTAGGGCATTATTTGCCCACATTCTCCGAGTTTACTCTCAAGAAAAAACCCTAGTCATCCCTTCCAAGTTCATCCATTTCATCATCTTCTTTTTAATAAAAACCAAGAATTTAAGTTCCCTAATCCAAAAACTTTCAAGAAAACTTTCAAGATCATCTCCAAGACTTTCAAGGTCAAGGTTTCTCCATCAAGTCAAGTCTATTAAGGTATGTGGGGTTTATGAACTATGGTACTCTTTCATCCTTATGCCCAAAACTTATTTTAAAGTTAAGATTATGTGTTTTGCAGTTAAGGTTCATACCCAATCTATCTTGTTTTGAGTTTATAAATATATAAAGTGATTTAAGTATTAAAGTGCATACTTATTCTTATCTATTTATGTTTTGACTTAAAGATTTTCTATTATAGTTTGTATATCATAAGTTTGATTTGAATATTGATTAAAAATTTTCAATTGAGTTTTAAGCATGATATTATGTTACAAGTTATATGAAAGAAAGCATGAGATTCAAAGGCTTTAAGTGTATCAAGGTTACACATGCTCGTGTTTTTATTTATAATATTTATATTGTGATTTAATTATCATGACTAAAATTATTGAAGTATTTCAAGAAGATTATTGAGCATGAAAGATTTTTAAATTTTTTTAAGAATTTAAGCTTATATTATAAGTCCTAAGTACAAGTTTTTGAGATTTAAAGAAGACTATGCTCATAAGTTCCTTTGGTAAGTTATACCAAGATTTAAAGTTAAGATTTATATTTTGATCCTAAGCTAAGACATGGAATCCACATTTTTTTCATCATGGTTATGATTTAAAGAAAGAGATGCATAACTAGTTTTCATTCTATAAACCCTTATGCTATTTGAAGGTGGATTTCCTAAAAGTATAAGCATATAAGTAATATGGGAGTAGTCTTTAGCACCGAGTTGGATATGAGTTCAAGGTCACATGCCCCAGAGCTACGTGCCACCATAGGTTTAAGTTCCATTATGGGTTAAGTATAGTGATCACTTAAGTTAAGGTTCTATTCTGATGGCAAGGGTAGCACAGCTCTACCCAACGTGGGTAAGACGTTGGACTCCATGATAACTCACATGGTTTATGTCGATTAGAATAACCTTCCAAAAGAAAGAGTAAAATTAAAGATTTAGGACTAAGTGTTATGTCTCACAAAGTTTATCCTTATGCTTCATTACTCATGTTTATGATTTTACAGCTTTCATTTTATTCAAGCTCAAGGTGAGTCATCTACACTTAGCATACATTATTTTAAAGTTTATGTGTACATTCATCTCATGTTTTACTTATGCATTCACCCCCAAATACTCAGTACATTCCAAAAGTACTGATCACATATATGTATATGTGCTACATTATTTCATAATATAGGTACCAGTTGTAACCCACACATCTGCAAGACCCCGTCAGATCCTAGCTCATTTTATCCTGCGCAAGACCCCGTCAGATCCTAGCTCATTTAATCTTATTATTGCATGTTAAAGTGGTCCAAGGCTTAGAAAAGTTTCACTAAGTGTTAAGGCTTAGTCTTCTCCAAATCCCCTTAAACTTTGATGATTTTATTTTTGACCTTTCCGACCTCAAAAAGTTAGTTTCTAAGTTGATTCTTGAACAGGGTTGTCGATAGTTCATCTCGGGTGAGTTTCAAATTTTTTGGACGAGGTTTGAGACCTTTTTGGATGGTCAAAATAGGGAGGCTCCGCGATATGACCGCAACGCATTGAATATCGCGTCAGTGGGGGGCATCAAGGCGCGCCGCATATCGCATCTATAGAGCACCACGGCGTGGGACATTTCTCGTTGGTCAGTCCAAGTTCAGATTAATGAATTTCGGGTCTAAGAGGGTATTTGAGTCATTTCCCTCACTCTAATCCAGCCATAACATGAGATTTAGGTCCCAAAAAGCATTATGTGTCATCTTTTACACAAAATTCTCTCAAAAGAAAGCAATTCTCTCTCAAGAAAAAACCCTAGCTTCTTCAAAATTCAAGCTCAAGCTTCAAGAAATCACCAAGAACTTTTATTAATTCATCAATTAAGGTATGTGTGATATTCATCCATGGGCTCTTTTCATGGAGTCCAAGAATCTTCTTTCAAGTTTAAAGCCACGATTTTTACATGTTATTATGAGTTATCTTCATGAAGCTATTATGAATTTTGATTACGAATTATGTTTACCATGTGTTTTTGTTAGAAATTGTCCTTGACACGTCCGAATGATGATTTTCACATGTTAAATCCTAAATCCATGATTTTTGTATTTCAATTATGTTAGTATCATATGTTTTAACTATTCTCATTCTTAAGCCTATGAATTTTAAGTGTTTGATGAAATGCCTAAATTTTTTGGATTTTGAACAATGACTACGTATGATATTTTTGAAGATTCAGTTTGTTCCTATTGTTATTGTTATCGAGTCTTGGGGTTTATGAATACCCAAAATTTAGCTGCTTACCTAGTTTTCACTATCTACAGAATGATTTTAGTTATACCATAAGCAATATCATTCAGTCAGTTACTAGGGTCAGTTGTGAGTTCAATTAAGCTTAATTCAGTCCAGTAGTCAGTGTCTTTTTGTTGGGAATAAAACTTAGCACCGAGTGAACGTAGGGATGATGTCTCCCCCGTTAGTAGGCATGAGGCACTTGTCTTCCCCGTCAGTAGGCATGACGTTAGTAGCAGTCCCTAAGTTTCAGACCTACAGTGCCACCATAGACTTTGAGGGGTCTCCCATCAGTTAGTTATGACACCCCCGTCCTTCGGGATATTAGATTAATGGATACATATAACCAATGTTAGTACTCATGGCACGATACCAACACCCTTCCAACTGGGGTTACAGGTTGGACCGTGATAGTACATTGGGGCATGTCGGTTATTGCTAGCTCCCACAGTCTCAATTTAGTAATCATTACAGAGTTCATTTTTAGGTTTGCTTGACCATAGCATACAGTTATCAGTTATTCAGTATCAGTATTTCAGCATTTCAATTTACAGACTATATCAGAATCATGTTTTATGTTGGGTCATGCATTCTCAGATTTTCCAGCTTCTATGCATTCATACTGAGTTATCTCATACTATTCAGTCAGTTATTATCTAATGTATATAACCCATATATTTTAGCTTAACCTCATCTCATATACTAGTATATTTAAAGTACAGATTGCATACTCGTTTCTTGCGCTATGATATCTTATATTATAGGTTTGAATGCTTAGGTTCCTGACTGTGCTTAGACATTTTAGCGCATCAGCAGTAGTACCAGTGGTGAGTCCTCATATATCATGGACCATTTATGTTTATTTTAGTCTTTCAACTCAGTAGTCAGCTGGAGTTAGTTAGGGGCTTGTCTCATCAACTCCTCAGTCAGTTAGAGGTTTTTTCATACTATCTTAAAAAGTTAGTCAGTTTATCAGTTGTTATTATCAGTCTTCTCAGTATTGTTTTCAGACGCTTTCAGAACTATAATTTTTATCGAATGTTTTAATATTTAAAACTTTATGGAATTTGTAGTTAAATTCTACACATGTTATTTTGTTATCTATTTTGTTCAGTGCTCACAGTAGGTACCAACTCATGGGTTAGCTTGTGGTCTCTCAGGACTGTAAGCACCGTGTGGCATCCAAGGTGTATTTTTGAGGTGTTACAAACTTGGTATCAGAGCCTAAGGTTTTAAAGTGTCCTAGGGAGTCTGAAAGCCACGTTGAGTAGAATCTTGTGCATGGTTATGAAGCGCGCCACACATATGTACAAAAGGCTACAAGATATTTTAGGAAAAGTTTCCCTTCTTTCGGTATTCATGTCATGCGAATGAGCATGATCTCTATTTAAACTCTCTTTCTAATTCAATATTTCTTTTTTTTATAGAACATGCCTCCTAGAAAGACAAACGGAAGTAGAAACGGGAATCAGCCCGCACCTCCGGCCATTCAGGAAGATCCCCTGAATGAGCATGTCTTTCATGCTAAGTTTAGAGCTTCATTCACTACTCTGTATCACTTTGTATCAGCTTAGAGTAATCAACAGGCTGCTATCCCAGCTAATCCAGTGTCTAATTCAGCTACAGCTTGGATTTGGGACTTCACCCGAATGAATTCTCCATGGTTTTTGGGATCCAAGTCTAATGAGGATCCGCAGAAGTTCCTGGACATGAACAAACATTATAGGCGTGACTTTTAGTGAGAGTGTAGAGTTGGATGCTTACCAGTTGAAGGATGTAGCTCATACCTAGTATAACTAGTGAAAGAGGGATAGAGGTGCAGATGTAGGGCCTGTACAGGGGGAGGAGTTTGCTACAGCCTGTTTAGATGGATGTTTCCCTTTGGAGTTAAGGGAAGCTAAGGTGATGGAGTTTATTAATTTGAAGTGTGGTAGTATGAGTGTAAAAGAGTATTCGCTTAAGTTTACTTAGTTGGCGAGGTATGCTCTTCATGTGGTGTCTGATAACAGGTCTAGAATGAGTAAGTTTGTGTCTGGTGTATCTGATAGTATGGTCAAGGAGTATAGAACTACAATGTTTATTAAGGAGATAGACTTGTCTAGGCTTATGGTCTATGCTCAGCAGATTGAGAAGGAGAAGGTTAAGGAGAAAGAAACAGAGAATAAGATAGCTAGGATAGGTAGTTTTAACTTTTCTCAGCCAAGTTCTGAGGGTGGCAACTGTCCTCAATTCCATCAAAAATATTCTACCCCAAAGCGCTAGGCTCTAAGACTCAGGTTAGTGTGAACAGTGGTCGATCTAATCTACTTTGCCAGAAGTATGGTAAAAATTATCAAGGTGTGTGTAGGACTAGCAGTGATGTATGTTTTGGATGTGGAAAGCTAGTCCATAGGATAAGGGAGTGTCTGATTAGTATGTGGAAAAGGAGGAATGATTGTCAGCAGGGTCAGGCTAACTCATTAGCATCACCAGCAGGTCACCCAACTCAGCAGGGCGCCACTTCCAGTGCCACCAGTGGTTAGCACCAAAATAGATTGTCAGCCCTCTAGTCCCATAATGATCAGGAAAGTTTTCCTAATATGTTTACAGGTACATTACAGGTCTTTTATTTACATGTTTATGCTTTATTAGATCTCAAGGCTTCATTCTCTTTTGTAACCCCTTATATATCTATCAACTTCGGAGTCAGTCCTGAAACCTTAGTAGAAACCACTGGGGTCTCTATTGTAGCCATACAGGTATACAGGAACTGCCCGATCATAATATCCTAGAAAATCACTTCAGTTGATCTTGTAGAGTTAGAGATAACTGATTTTGATGTCATTCTCGGCATAGATTGGCTACACTCATGCTATGCTTCAGTTGACTGTAGAAACTGAGTCATTCAGTTTCAATTTCTAGATGAACCAGTTATTGAATGGAAGGGTAGTACTTCAACGCCTAAGTGCCAGCTTGTTTCGTACCTTAAGGAGAAAAAAATGATACCCAAGGGGTGTGTTTACTATCTTGTTTGAGTTAAAGACTCTAATTCTGAGACTCCCAATCTCGAGTTAGTTTCAGTAGTAAGGGAATTTCTAGATGTATTCCCTGAAGATCCTCCCGAAGTTTCTCCCAAAAGGGAAATTGACTTTGGAATAGACCTTCTTCCAGATATCCAGCCTATCTTTATTCCGACCTACAGAATGGCTCCAGTCGAGCTTAGGGAAATGATAGAACATCTAAAAGATCTCCTAGATAAGGGATTCATCAGTCCCAGTATTTCCCCATGGGGCGCTTCAGTCCTTTTTATGCAAAAGAGAGACAGTTCTCTTAGAATGTGCATCGATTACCACTAGTTGAACAAAGTCACCATCAAGAATAAGTACCTACTCTCCAAAATTGATGAATTATTCAACCCGCTTCAGGGTTCCAGTTACTTCTCTAAGATAGACCTCAGATCCAACTATCATCAGCTCAGAGTCAGAGAGTGTGACATTCTTAAAATAACTTTCAGAACCCAATATGGTCACTTTGAATTTCTAGTCATGTCCTTTGGACTAACAAATGCCCCAGTAGCTTTCATGGACTAGATGAACCGACTGTTCAAGCAGTACTTGGACATGTTTGTCATAGTCATTATTGATGATATTCTTGTTTATTCCTGTAGTGAAAACGATCATGTAGACCACCGCAGAATTGTATTGCAGACTCTTAGAGCCCATTAGTTGTTTGCCAAATTCAGTAAGTGCGAATTTTGGCTAAGATCAGTATCTTTCCTTGGAAATATTATTTTCGGTTATGGCACTAGAGTTGACCTTCAAAAGATCAAAGTAGTGAGAAACTGGACCAGATCTATCTTTCCATGAGATATCAGGAGTTTCTTAGATTTTTTTCGGCTATTACTGATAGTTTGTTGAAGGTTTTTCGTCTATTGTGCCCTCATGTCCATATTGACCCAGAATAAAGTCAAGTTTCAATGTTCAGATTCTTGTAAGAAAAGTTTTCAGGAGTTGAAGACTCGAATCACCTCAACCCCAGTTTTGATGTTTCCCGATGGTTCAGATGGGTTAGTTGTTTACTGTGATGCCTCCAGAGTTGGTCTTGGTTGTGTGTTAATGCAGAGAGGTAAGTTCATAGCCTATGCCTCTAGATAACTTAATCCCCATGAAAAAAATTATCCCACCCATGATCTTGAGTTAGCAGCTATTATGTTTTCCTTGAAAATTTGGTGGTATTATCCCTATGGGGTGCATGTTGATGTGTTCATGGATCACAAAATCTTGCAATATGTGTTTTTGCAGAAATATATGAATCTTCGTCAGAGAAGGTGAATGGAATTATTGAAAGACTTTGATATAAGTGTTTTGTATCACTTGGTCAAGGCCAATGTAGTGGCAGATGTCCTTAGTAGATTGTCTATGGGTAGTGTTACTCATGTTGAGGATGATAAGAAGAAGTTAGATAAGGAGGTTCATCAGTTTGCTAGACTAGGTATTTATTTGGTCGATTTAGCTTAAGGCAGTGTATGGGTTCAGAATAGTTTGGAATTTTCTTTGGTTGCCGAAGTGAAAGAAAAGCAAGATAGGGATCCCAGTCTAGTTAAGTTGAAGGAGTCATTCAGAGATCAAAAAGTAGAGGTTTTATCCCAAGGGGGAGATGGCATATTGCAATGTCAAGGTAGGCTATGTGTGTCGTGCGTTGATGGGTTGAGGCAAAGAATCCTTGCAGAAATGCATGGTGCACGTTACTATATTCACCTAGGGCCATTAAGATGTACCGTGATTTGCGGGAGATCTATTGGTGGAATGGTATGAAGAGGGATATTTCAGAGTTTGTAGCTAAGTGCTCTAATTGTCAGCAGGTTAAGGTTGAGCACTAATGTCCTAGTGGCACTATGCAGGAGTTCATCATCCCCACTTGGAAGTGGGAAGAGGTGAACATAGATTATGTAATAGGATTGACCCATTCGCGTCGTCAGCATGACTTGATTTGGGTTATTATAGACAAAATGACCAAATTCGCTCATTTCTTACCAGTCCATACTTCTTATTCAGCTTTATCTCAGAGAGTTGGTTAGGTTGCATGGAGTATTATTGTTTATCATCTCAGATAGAGGTACTCAGTTTACCTCTTACTTTTGGAAAGCTTTTCAAAAAGGTCTGGGTACCCAAGTTTGCCTCAGTCCATCCTTTTACCCTAAGATAGATGGTCAGGCAGAGAGGACCATTCAAACCTTATAAGACATGTTGAGAGCGTGTGTTATCGACTTCAAGGGTAGTTGTGATGATCACTTGCCTTTGATTGAGTTTTCCTACAATAACAGTTATCAATCCAGTATTCAAATGGCTCCGTTTAAGGCTCTCTATTAGAAGAGATGTAGATTTACCATTGGTTGGTTTGAGGTGGGTGAGACTGCATTGATAGGGCCTCATTCAGTGTTTGATGTGTTAGAGAAAGTTTAGTTCATCAGGGAGAGGCTTAAGACAGCCCAAAGCCATCAAAAATCCTATGCAGATGTGAGGAGAAGAGATCTTGAGTTTGTGGTTGGAGACTTAGTCTATTTGAAAATCTCTCCCATGAAGGGAGTGAAGAGATTTGGCAAAAAAAGGAAACTCAGTCCCCGATATGTTGGCCCTTAAAGAATCTTGAATCGTTATGGACAGGTAGCGTATGATCTTGAGTTGCCTGTAGATTTGGCATCCGTTCACCCAGTATTCCATATTTTTTTGTTAAAGAAGTGTATTGGTAATCCAGCTGTAGTTGTTCATTTAGAAAGTACAAATGTTTAGGGTAGCCTTTTTTATGAATAAATCCCAGTCGAGATCCTAGATCATCAGATTCGTAGACTAAGGAACAAAGAAGTTCCCTTGGTTAAAGTTCTTTGGAAAAACCAGTCTGTCGAGGGAGCCACTTGGGAAGCAAAAGCAGACATGCGAACCAAGTACCCTCATCTCTTCTCTGCAAACTCAAAATCAGCTTAAGGTAACAATTCTCCTTAGATTTTCTCTTTTCAATTCTCAGTTCCAGCCATGTAGTCATATTCATGTCATTGCATACATTCACGAATCAGTTTAGTTATAAATCATGTTTCAGACTCAATCATGTAACCATGCTTCAGACCGTTTATGCTTATTTCAGTCTTTCAGCTCAATAGTCAGTCGGAGTTAGTTGGGGGCTTATCCCATCAACTCCTCATTCAGTGAGAGGCTTTTCAGATTATTTCAGACAGTTAGTCAGTTTATCATTTGTTATTATAGATCTTCTCAGTATTGTTTTCATATGCTTTCAGAACTATGATTTTTATCTAATGTTTTAGTCTTTTAAACCTTATAGCATTTTCAGTTAAATTCCGCACATGTTATTTTGTTATCTATTTTGTCCAGTGCTTACAGCAGGTACCATCTCATGGTTTAGCTTGTGGTCTCTCGGGGCTGTAAGAATCCTGTTGCATCCAGGGTGCATTTTTGGGCGTTAAAACATTATAATCAGATAGTATGCAACTTCCATTCCAGTAGGTGATGAGTCCTTTTGATTCAAAAGCTTGAGTCAATTACAGTTCGAGAAGCATCTTGTTTTCTTTATTCAGTCGTATTGATTAGGGATAGTTGGGGGTCATGTCCCGACTACCTATTGTCATAATTAGTAGAGGCTTCATAGACAGTCAGTAGAGTTGATGTATTTGATTGCAGTTTTGTTTTGTATAACCAGAGTTGTAATCATTTTAAATAGTTTTGTTTTGAGCATGTTCAACTAAAGTCTTCTCTTCCGTGTGTTACTTCCAGTCTTATGTATTTTAATCAGTAGCTTAAGCATCATGCAAGTATAGGGTTAGATTGGCAACACTTATGGTCCTAAGCATCGTGTGACGTCCAGGGGGTAGTCTCAGGGTATTACACCTCCATACGACTCATATGGTCTACATACGAGTCGTATCCACTGACAGCTTTGACAGTGCTTCAGTAATTTAGCCATAACTTTTCACCCCGATATCGGATTAAAGAAAAATTGGTATCGTTGGAAAGAAGCTAATTCAATTATTTATCTGTTGGTGGGTCTTGAGATCAGAAATTCTTAGTTTAACAAAAGTTATGCTCATTTGAAGATGACTTATGCTCATTTGAAGATGACTATAGTTATATATATTCCAAGAATTTAATCGCTAAGGAATGTTTTGAATTGTTCATGAGCTAGGAGCTATTTGAGAACTTAATATATGTCTACGTAAATTATAAAGCTATCAAAACATGAGGCTTTATTCTTGGATCCCTTAATATTAAGGATACGATTCATATCTTATGACTCGTAACATCTTCATACGACTAGTAACCCCCATTCGTAACTTGGACAAAATCATAGTGAGCCTACACAGGTGAACTTACAACTTAGCTTCATACGACTCATACATTTAACTTACGACCCTAAGGGTCAACTGGCAACTTGAATAGAACCCACCTCACCCCATATTGATATGGGAATGATTCACTACATACGACTCATGAGGAGTCCTTATGACTTAGAGATTGAGTCGTATGTTCCACAGTAAATTTTTAAGACCACGGGGTATTACATGAGACTTGTGGAATTGGAAAGATAACTTTATGGGCTATATTTTGAGAGTTTTAGAACATGAAAAATTAGGTTATTACAATATCTCTCCCTTGGGATCATTCATCCCTAAATGATAGTGACTTGGCTGAAATATTAAGTAAAGGCTGAGATAGTGTACGAAACACTTATGAGCTGAATCATGACTTAATATTTGAATCTGAAATTGATACATGATGCATGGATTGAGATGAATTCATAATTTTCATGGATGTAAATATTTTACCTCATGGAATAGCCATACTCATGAAACTTTGGATAGTAAGACTAGATGGAAAAATGGATAACTATAGGATCTTATCTGTATTATTACTAAATTGAATTGTTGGCTATACGGACTGACTCATAAGAAAGTTTGTATTCAACTGGAGTATTTCTTCAACACTCTTTGTAAGAAGCTCTAATAACATTTGGGAGCAAAGAATCTTGAGCATGATCTGAGTAAGATATCTGGATAAGGAATCGAAACATGGTTATAACTCTATAACACGGAACATAGGACTATAAAACTTACAAGGTGTTAGTTAATGCAACTGCTAACTTTCAAGCTTAACCACACTTCTAAAATACTCCCTCAACTATACTTTTCCCCTCAAATACCATGCTAATTTGACTTAACTTATAATCCTTACATGGGTACATATAGCTACACTAGCCAAAGTCTGAGTTGAACTACATACTCTCACCATGTTCTAGCCTAACTCGAAATCACAAGGTATTGCACATAACACCATAATACTAGTGTGAACCATGAATTCAATACCCCATGCATTTTCACAACTTCTTATCTCAAGAATAATTTTTCTTACCACTGTAACAACTAAATTCAACCTCTTACTAGGCATTCACTAGTGCACGAAGCATTCATCCACTTATATACCAACGTGACTTTCAAGCCTATCATTATAACTACATATGAACTTCTAGGCAAACATCCCATAAAAACAACTTTCTCATATTCTCTAAACCTCTATCAATAGCAACTTTCTTTCACTATCCCTAAGAAGACACACACAAAAATTTTCAACTAACCATGACATATACCAAGAGCTTGGCCTCAATCTTACTTCACACTTATATCCTTAGCTAGAACAAGCATACAATAATATTTTCCGAACAAGAAACACTTACTTACTCCCATCTAAACAAACGTTCATCACCACTATCATTTTATAAGGAGAGTTTACTTGAAAGGTTAGGACATAAGGATCTTAAGCATGAAAGAATACTATGCATAACTTGGACACTTAACTGAGGCCTGAGGAATAGAGTATTCATGGCATGGATTCATTAAAGAGATCTAAACTGAGGACATACATGACATAATCTGAATTTTTCTGATCGTTAAGAGTAAACCATGAGTTATGAGAACTTAACATACTATAAAGCATGAGTACATGAGTCATGAGCTGCATGACCTGAGTTTGGAGTTCATAAATTCATGAAATCTGATTCGTACTACTGAGTGAACTGAAACTCCACATACTAGGAACTGGAAGCATACATGATTTTTTTGGAAAATGCATGAATATGAGCTACAATCATGGAGCTGACTTGTAAGGCATGAGTAAATGTCGTGATAACTGAAGTACAAAAATTTGCACTGAGATAAGAATGGGTCGGGTATCTTCCTCTCCTACCATTGTTCTATAACACATTGACATTACTACTACAATCTAAGAGCCTGACTTGGTTCCTTGTCCTATCCTCTCCCCTTTATCTTTAAGCCATCATTCTAATTCTGTGGATCCCTTTAATAAACTCTAAATTGAACTACAACCACTCTACTCTAGAGTCTGAGATATAACAATACACATAAATAATAAACTCTCCCTGAAAGACTATTTCTTAAAGTGTAAAGCCCGTTGCTAGTACATTCTTCTGAGATACAACTCTTAACTTTCTATAGCCCAATAGTCACCATATAATAACTTAAACACTGACTAACTTAGAACCTTCGGGAGTATCACCATACCTTGAGTTCACACCATCTAGAATTTCAAACTTTTCTTTCTATTAGATTAATCACCCATAATTCAAACTAAGATTCTAACTCATAACATGGATATCCACAAAACTTCTTATATACTAATACCCACTTATTACTACTGGATAGGAATAATGAAACACTAATCCACACAAAATTTTACGAATATGCTCAACCTTAACAAGCTCCTCTATCAATGTGGTCGCTGCCTAATCTCCACCCCGACTAAAGCATTAACAAACTCTAAGTCTCCCTTAACTGAAAAATCTCTCTCATAATATTATTAAAGAAACTACAAAATACCTTTCTGGCTCCATGGACACATAATCTACTAAATTCAAATAAACATTATCCCCACTTTATTGATGCTAAACTTCTAGGTCCATGCTTCTAACTTTAGGTCATATACTATCATAAGATTCTGAGAAGGTATCTGAGAGCATATCTGACTATGGAGTAGTGCATGATTTTCATAAATATGAATGAAATCTTTCAAACTTCGGAACTTAAAGGAACTGATGGGATAATTTTGAGCCTACGTGCAATCCCATAACTGCCTGTGGGGACTATCTGAGAAAACTTTATATGTAAGGATTTAATCTTATCTATTTTTGTTGCCTCTAGAATAAGGTAGAGTTGGCATAAAGGGATTAAAGAAACAATCTTCATAAGTTCCTTCAAGAAAGCTACATAAGTTCCTTCGAGAACACTTCTATTGCACGATATGAGATATGAAAGAAGGGAAACATTACTTAAATACCCTGTAGCATCTCAAAGAAAAGTACAGATGTCTCTGTACCATTCCACAAGACTCTACTAGACATGTCTCATAGATACCCTAGGAAACTTGAACTCTAAACTCTGATACCAAATTTTTCACAACCCGAGACTACCCTCTAGTCGTAACACGGTGCTTGGAACCACAAGTGATCCCAAGCTAACCCATGAACTGGCATACTGCTTGAGCAACTGATTTAAATTGTATAAAAACTAAATTTGTTGAGTGGAAACATAATCATGAGAAAGTTTAAATAATAAAATACTGATAAAGTTTACAACATAATAAAAACTGAAGAAAGAAACTTGAATTACATGTAATGACTCTGATTGAATATTTATGATGCCTCTACTATACTAACTATAGATATCTAGGACAGGCCTCCAACTACCACTAATCACTACATATAAATAATATAAATACAACACATAAACTGCAATGGACTAGAGTTCCTGAAACAAGAGGACTTATCACCTGCTGGCTGAAAGTTGAGAACTGCCTGATTATGATATGTGGGCTACAACTGATACTTACATTATGAAATAATTTATCCACACAGACGTATATGTGGAATGGTACTTCAGGAATGTACTGAGTAAATAGGGGTGAATGCAATAAGTAAAAATAATTACATACATAATCTTAAAATATGCATGATAAGTGCAAGTAGACTCACCAAGAGACTAAAATCAACTGAAAGCTGAAGTATCTTAAAACATGACTAACAAACATAATCTGATAAGCTGGTGAATCACTACACATAATTTTCTTAAATCTTTACTTTTGCAGAATATGTAGAACTAAAACTGAAAAGTGGTAAAAACATGAATACTGTACGTAAATCTCATGTAAAGCTGAACATGCTGTAAAAATAAACTAAGGATGATGTATGGATACTAAGAATAGAAACATGAATATGTAAGACTTAGAATGCAAGACCACATATAGAATACTAACATGATCTGAATAACATGAATAATCTATAAAACTGACTAAGTAATTATTGATATCTGATTACTTGGTCAAGCAAACCTAAACTAAGATGAACTGAATACTGAATGAAACTGTGGGAGATCTCATGTAACCGACATGCCCCAATATGAGCTAATTAGGATCCAACCTGTAACCCTAGTTGGAACGGTATCAGTACCTTGCCACGGGTACTAACACATAGTTATGTGGATCCACTAAACTGATATCCCAAAGGACTAGAGAGTCACCATCTACTGGAAGGTGCCCCTAAAAGAGTGTCCACCCTCTACTAGCAAGAAGACCTCTCATACCTATGCTGGCTACGTAGTTCTAAAACTCAAGGACTACTACTAAAGGTCACACCCTCTACTAGCAGGTAAGTCTCTATCCCTGGGTTCGCTCGGTGCTAAATCCTACTCCCAACTGAATGACACTGATATTATTATGGGTATAACATGATATGGTACTATACTAATAAGTGCTTAACATAAACATGGTAGTCTGAATAAAATAATAAAAACATGGTCTGACAGACTTGTAACTTAAAAATGGAAAATATGTAAAAACACATAGGTATCAGGTGTTCATAACCCTTCAGCACTGAATGATTACTAAAATATGATAATAACACTTGGAAGACTAGTATAAAGTAGTAATTTAGAGACCCAAAACATATTACACTTCAATACATAAAGGAGACACATGAATTTGAACATGGGAATGAGATAAACTGGGAGGATAACAAGTTCACATGGTTCAATTCATAACTTGATGATTTAACATGAAATCTATGGAGTATGACATGGTAAATCAAAATTCAAAACATAAAATAACCCAATTCACGTGGAGGCACATGTTGGCGCAGCTTGAATCCAAATTACTAAGAAAATACATGGATTAAATTCATTATTAACATGGGTAATTTCATAAAAGAAGGAGAATTTCATACATTAATCAATTAAGGAGATTTTTGGGACTCAATGGGTGGAAGGAACCCATTGATGAATACCCCACATAACCTTAAAGTTTTTTGACTTATGAAGAAAGATTGAATCGTAGGACTTGACGGATGAATTTTGGGTGAGGAACCCTAATCTTGATGTTCTTGATATTCTTGAATTTGAATCTTGGGACTTGAAGGATGAATTTTGGGTGAGGAGAGAATAAGTCATTAATTGATTGAAAAAGTGGGGAAAATAATGCCTTATGTTTTTAAGTCATGGGTTGGGCGTTTAAAGGGGAGAAAAGATCAAAAAACCTTTAGAAATCATTTGGATGTCGTCCCGACGAGTTTGGGTACGAATCATATATTCTGGTTACGGGTCGTACCTTGAGTCATCACCAGGAACCCAAATTTTGACACCTACTATTATGGGTACGACTCTTCCTGGTGACTCATATGGTCTTATTATGAGTCCTTTCAATGATTCGTATCCACTGAAAACTTTGATAGTGCTTCAGTAATTTGGCCATAACTTTTCACCCCTTTATCGGATTAAAGCAAAATTGCTATTGTTAGAAAGCTAATTCAATTATCTATGTGTTGGTGGTTCTTGAGATCATAAATTCCTAGTATAAAAAATCTTATACTTGTTTGAATATGACTATAGTTATATACATTCCAAGAATTTAATCGTTAAGGAATGTTTTAAATTGTTCATGTGCTACGAGCTATTTGAGGTCTTAATATATGTCTTAGTAACTTTAAAATCAATCAAAACATGGGTCTTGATTCTTGAATCCCTTATTGGTAAGGATATGAGTCATATTTTATGACTTGTAACATCTTCATACGACTAGTAACCCTCACTCGTAACTTGGATAAAATCTTAGGAAGCCTACACCGATGAACTTATGACTTAGCTTCATACGACTCGTCATTTAACTTATTACACTAATGGTAAACTCGTAACTTGAATAGAACTAGCCTCACCCCATACTGACATGGGTAGGACTCACTACATACGACTCGTGAGGAGTCCTTACGACTTGGAGATTGAGTCATATGTTCAACAGTGAACTTTTAAGACACAGGGTATTACACGAGACTTACGGGTTTGGAAATATAACTTAATGGGATATATTTTGATCAGTTTAGAACATAAAAAGTTGGGGTATTACATCAGGTCATCATTAAATCAAATAAGAAGGATGGTACAGATGAAATCTCATTGGGTCATGGAGTTGCGTTAGAAGGAGAATGTTCTAAGATCTTGAACATTGGAGTTCCAAACATGCTCAATAAAGATGTTTCTCCAGATATAATAACTTTTGGAAAGTTAAAAGAAATATAGAACTTGAAAACTCATCAAGGAGATATTTCATTTGGTTTACAAAAGCCATAAAGAAATATTGTCAAGCTAGCCCATTCTAAGAATGAACATTTTGTCAATAAGCATTCATGTTGCTTTGCAGGCTCAATTATTGAAAAAAAATGTTTGTCATATCAAGAAGGAAGAGAAGACTGAAAAATATTATTGAGATCTTTACCAAGGCATGTTCAAAAGCATCGATTGAGTTCTTCTGCAAGAAATTTGAGATAGCTTCTAAAAAATTACTTTAAGGGGGAGTGTGAAAAAAGTTAAAGATAATTTTTTAGAATATCATTGGTTTTTCTAGACTGTACTAGTGTAATGTCTTGAATAAATATCTTGTAGAATTATTTAGATATTCTAGAGTAGTGGCAAAAGATAAAGTTCACTAGATTTTTCTTGTAGAAGTATCTAGAAAACTTTCTAGAACCATTCATGAACAAGTATAAATAGGGATGGTATTGTATATTTGTAACCAACCAAAAATAAAATCACTTCAAGTAATGTTCTCCAAATTATAGGTTTTCCTTCTCGTTTCATAGTTTCCTATTCTTAGTATAATCTTTCAATGTTAGTTAACGATCCTGGGCAAGCAAAAAAATTATCCAATTGTAATTTTTTTCTACTATTCTCAATATTTATTCCATCTGCATTTGGGTATATTAGTTCTTTACAGTACATTCACATGGCTAGTAGTGAATCTGGACTTATAAATTCATAATATGATATTAAGGACAATGCAGCAGTTATTATAGGAGAGGATTAGTTTTTTTGTCTATATAGAAGATACGTCTGATTGCATTGGTGAATATCTAAAAGGTGAATGTTTTTTACTTTGTTTTCATCTGAGGTCAAATTCACAAGTAGCGACTCTTTTAGTCTATGTAATAAAAAAATAGGTATTTTCATGTAGTTACAAATTCCACCAAACATGTTCATGGGTCTCAAATTTGTTAAGATCTTTGCCCTGATTTTCTTACCTAATTTAAGTTTTATTTTTTGGAGATTCAAAGTATTGGTGTAATATACCACAATTACAATAAATGATTACAGATGAAAATAAAATTAAAAAAAATGAAGAAAATAAAATAAATCTTCTTCTTGGCTGAGGCGCGGATATCTCACTCTCTTTAAGGAGATTCAAGCCCACTGTGGCATAATCTACACCGATCCAATAGTATATCTCATGACTTGTCTCCTCCAGGATACAACAGCCCATCAATGATGTACAACTCAAACGAATCTGAATTAGTTGAAGAGTCAAAAACTCCGCCATAAGAACACCTTCCTTCAACATATATTTACTCTCTTTGTATAGTGAATATAGTTAAAGACATAGAATATTTTCTTTGTCTCAACTCTCTCTTTCACTACTACACATTATAATCTTTTTCACACATCATATTTCCTTGAACATACAATAGCATGCAAGATCACCTCTATTTATAGGTGAGGTATTCAACTTTGTATTGAATAGGAAGAATATGGTGTAGTAAAGTGAGTACATGAATGATCTATATGTTATAAATGTTACAAGAGTTACATGAAACTAATGGGCATATAAGTTACAAGAACTAATAGCCATGAGAGTTACAAGAACTAATGGCAATATGAGTTACAAGAACTAATGGTCATTTTTACCATAATTTGTATTCACTAACTCAAAAAGATAATGTGGTGAGTTACAAGGACAATGACACCACTTTCTCCACTTTATGTCTACTAATGTCATACATTTTAATTTATTTTAATAATATAATGCACCAACATTCCCCCACTCATTTTAGTATTGAAATAAGAGAGTTCACCAATTTAGTTGAAGGTAGATTATTGTGCATAATAAAAGTGTGCTCTGCATTGAACCTCAACTTAGTAAAATAGTAATCGTTACTCCAGAGTCAGTAGTGGTCTCAGACTTGAACTATGACTTCTTAAGAAAAATAAAGTATCACTGCTTATACATAACAATCATGGTGTCGACATAATATTTAATAGTCAGCACATTACGAACCATGTGTTATCCCAGTTTTTCATGAGCGTTTTTGAAAATAAGCTCCATTCTCATAGGAAGCATCCTACTTTCACACTCACATAGGTGAAATCTATCAAGGGTGGTCTTGTAATTTTGATACCCCACTCATACGAGATACAAAAGTTTATTAAGAGTTCTTAGACTCAACCTTCACAAATTAATACAGGATCAAAATGCACTCACATCATAGGAAATATTAAATAATAGTGCATCTCACGCCAAGTCATCATATGATTCTTTCTTCCCATTGAACATGGTTATAGGATCTCTAGTTCCCACGTTGGGTTTCGTCATATATGACTCATAATTTTTTACAGGCTTCCAACCTCTCTCTCGATGCGTTTCAAACCTTTTATCTTGCTAAGGCCTAGTTCATCTGCAAGATTATCACAAAATTAACACAATTAATATTGGTATGCCATTAATCAATAAGATCTCACAATAATATGTTTTTCTCCTTATGGTTTGAATTTACCATTATAATAATAATTTATGCTCAACCAATAAATTTTAGTGTTATCACAATATCTCAAAATTAGAGAAATAAATTTCTCAACATAAAGTGATTGATCAATTCACTTTTTCACTAGTTGAAGCAAAAAAAGTTAGTTCAACCTCCATAATTGAGTTAGCAAATCACAATTTATTTCTTTATTTCAGTAAATAACACCAAGTTATTTTGCCATTTGCATCAAAAACACTTTTAAGTACAACAGAATATATTTTAATAAAACAAGCCATAATTTTTTTTCAAGTAAATATATCTGATTTTGCTTGTATAACCTGCTTAAATACTTTTACATAATTTCAGGCCAAGTATGACTAGCCACATATCTCATATTTTATTAGGATAGTAAACTCTTTTTTTTCACACCACTTTCACGTATTTGAATCAAAAGAAGTTGCATGGCTCATACAATCAACAAAATGTATATCATATTTTTTTTTTCACCATAATGTGACATATCAAGAAAACGTTCATTACATGATTTAGGTATTTTCATTCTTAGAATGAAATTTATCTCACCCAAATATTTAATGTCAAATGGCTACTCAACATTTTTTATTCTCTCTTTGATAATATGTTAAAGCCAAATTTAATGACATCAAGTCATATGTAAATAGTAACATGTGATTTTCCAAGAATAATTATGCACTTGCATGTAACACTTTTATTTTACACATTCTCAAAGGTGCAAACATCACATTTTTCATGATGATATTTTTTCTAACTTTATTAGCCCCCACTATTTTGAGAATTTAAGAAAATAAAAATTCACGAAAAGTATCATTTTATTCATAAAAAATAATAGGTAACTTTTTATCTTTCCTCCATAACAAGTAGAAAATTTCTTACCTTTCTTCCGCTTGAGTTGAGGAGTAGAAAGATACTTTATGTGGCTATCTCTTGCCATCCATCTTTTGAGATCTCTCATCTTTATATCCGCGATTTTTTAAATTATTACAAAACATGATTCTCCTTAAAATTATTGGTGTAATATTCTACAATTACAATAAATGATTACAGTTGAAAATAAAATGAACAAAAATAGAGAAAATAAATAAATCTTCTTCTTGGATGAGGCGCGGATTTCTCGCTCTCTTTAAGGAGATTCAAGCCCACTACAACATAATCTACACCAATCCAGCAGTATATCTCTTGACTTGTCTCCTCCAGGATACAACAGCCCATCAACGATGCACAACTCAAACAACTCCGGATTAGTTGAAGAGTCCAAAACTCTACCATAAGAACACTTTCCTTCAACATATATTTACTCTCTTTGTATAGTGAATATAGTTAAAGACTTAAAATATTTTCTTTATCGCAACTCTCCCTTTCACTACTACATACTATAATCTTTTTCATACATCATATTTCCTTGTACATACAATAACATGTAAGATCACCTCTATTTATAGGTGAGGTATTCATCCTTGTATTGAATAGAAAGAAGATGGAGTGGTAAAGTGAGTACATGAATGGTCTATATGTTATAAATGTTACAAGAGTTACATGCAACTAATGGTCATATAAGTCATAAGAACTAATAGCCATAAGAGTTACAAGAACTAATGATAATATGAGTTACAAGAACTAATAGTCATCTTTACCACAATTTGTACCCACTGACTTAAAAAGATAATGTGGTGAGTTACAAGAATAATTAAACCACTTTCTCCACTTTATGTCTACTAATGTCATGCACTTCAATTTATTTTAATAATAAAATGCATCAACATTCCCCCACTCATTTTAGTATTAAAATAAGAGAGTTCACTAATTTAGTTGAAGGTAGATTATTTTGCATAATAAAAGTGTGCTCTGTATTGAACCTCCACTTAGTATAACAGTAAACTTTACTCCAAAGTTAGTAGTGGACTCAGACTTGAACTATGACTGCTTAAGGTAAATAAAGTATCACTGGTTACACACAACAATCAAGGTGTTGACATAAGCTTTAATAGACAGCACATTACAGCCATGTGATATCCCGGTTTTTCATGAGCCTTTTTAGAATATGCCCCATTCTTATAGGATGCGACCTACTTCCAAGCTCACATAGGTGAAATTTTTCAAGGCTGGTCCTATAATTTTGATACCCCACTCATAAGAGATACACAATTTCATTAAGAGTTCTTAGACCCAACCTTCACAAATCATTACGGGAACAAAATGCACTCACATTATAGGATTTTTTTGGTTTAATTTATAATTTTAATAATCAAAATTTATCTTGATGGAAAAACCCATCCAAAAAAAACAACATAGTAAACAAAAGGACCGGACCAAAACAGTGACCCAGCTCAATAAAACAAACACATAAAAGAGAGTAGGGTTTCCTAATTGAGCTTAGATCTAAGCTCCCTTTAACTCCGCCTCCTTCAACATGTTTCCTTTTATTAATGTGCAATTTGATCTTCATGAATTGTGGGTACTTAACACCATTACATGGATGCTCCAAGTTGGAGCTTTGTCCAGCTTGCACGAGTAAGTAGCTTCCTTCATTCCTTTGGTTGATGCTTTCTCTTTCTTTAAGTTCCTGACTTGCTTCTTTGCTTGCTAATATCCCAGGTTCTTTAGTTTATGAAAGCTTCCATTTCTCTTTGGTGTTAAAACATCGGGTCTATTCCATTGATGCTTTTCTCTTCCTCCAAGTAAGTTATATTCCTCATTGAAATTACTGACTACCTTGTAGCTTTTTTCCATCAACTATATCATTCTTGAGCTGCAGGTATAGCTGGGAAGGAGATTATGGGATGCTCAGACCCGCTGATATTTAGAGAGTTCTAAGTACCTCAGTCACTTAATATTCATCTGACCGTGTGACCCCCAACCTACTGAGATTTTCTTTTTATTGGCTGGTCTAGATAGGCTAAGTAGCACTTTCACTTTTTTGTTTACCTTATCAAGTTATTCATATAATTTATGTGAAAAAACTTATTGTAGCCCTTCCAGTCCCCTTACCCCTTTGTTGGTACTAGTCTCAGATATGGGCATTGCTGCTTGTCACTATTAAGAATCCTCCTGCCTAAGCTAGGTAATTAGTTGAATGATGTGAATGTGAAATTACCTTGTTGAACTACCAAGTTAGCTAAGTAATCATCCAATTGATTGCCCTCTCTAAGTACATGTTGTATGAATACTTGTGTGCCTTCCATTAATTATTTTATTTGCCCTACAATGTCTTCTATCTTCTATGGAACTTCCCAAGTCTGATTTATGAATTTCTACATTGCAAGTGAATCAGTTTAAATAATTACACTTTCTTACCCTGTTTGATTACAATGAATGACTGCATATAGTATTACCTTTGCTTCTACTTCCATGTTATTTGTGTCCTCTATTATTGACCCTTGTGCATGTATTAAGTCCCTTTGTGCTTCCCTCAAATAAAATGCCCATGAACTTCTCCCTAAGTTCCCTTTTGATGCTCCATTTGTGTTAAACTTGCACCAACCTTGCTCTGGCAGTTCCCATAGTACTAGCTTGACTCTGACTTTAGGTCTCAGTTGACTTAACTATTGTAGGATTGATGGCCATTCAGTAGGAAACTCCAAGCCTGTCTTTCTGACTTTCATTAACATTCTCAAATGAATAGTGACATTATAGATTATTCTGTGAACTGTCACTATTCTAACTTCATGTTTCATTGCATTCCTTCTCCTCCATAGTTCCAATAGGATGATTGCTGGTACTACTCTAAAATATATCTTCTCCCTCTACTTCACCTAAACTTCCCACCATGCTTGTATTATCTCTCTTAGGCTTAGTCCTTGGATATTGATACCTGCAAAAGAAGAAAAATAGGACCATGTCCTGTTAGCAGAATGTGACCTCAGTAGCACATGAGATACGGTCCCTTGTGCTGAGTTTTGACAACACCAACACTTGTAAAGACCATGTATACCCTATCTCCTTATTGTATCGTCCAATAAAATTCTTCCTTTCCACATCCCCCCCATAAAAAACACCATCTTAAATGGCATTTCTTTTATCCATAAATGCCTATAGAATTCATTAGGATCTTCTCTTTGTCTCACATAATCTCATGCTAACTTCACAGTGAAATTTTCTCTTAGTTCCACACTCCATATTGCCTTATCATTTAGTGTATGCTTCCAGACTAGCCTTACCTTCTGTATTACATGATACACTATTTCTTCAAACAACAACTTCTTCATTAGCTCTTCATCCCAAACCCCTTCAGATATCAAATTCTTCACACTTTGATAATTTGTTTCCCCTTCTTTGTTGTCTTGCGGAATAGAGTAGATATATCCTAAACCACTCCAATTATCAAACCATAAATAAGCATTTCCTCCTCTAATCTTCCAAATAATTAGGTGATCAATTAGGTTCCTTACCTGCAGTATCTTTTTCTACACTTGAGACCCTCCTCCCATTTTTCACCAAACTTCTTTAGGATGATATCTTTTGCAGTACTTATTAAACATGTATTCACTCCATAGAGTCTTCTTAGTTCAAAAGTTCCACCATAGATTACAAAAGTGAGATGTTGAAACATCTTCTAAACTCCTGAACCCTATTCCCCCTACTGATTTAGGTACACACATAGTAGACCATGATACTCAATGTCTTCCTTTTCCCCCTATGGTACTACTCCAGAAGAACTTAGCAAATATTTTTTGAATAGTACTTAGCACACTCTTAGGGGGATTCATAACGCATAACAATGTATGGGAATGCTTTGAAGCACGTGCTTAATAAGAATTGTTCTACCTCCAAAAGATAGAAACTTTCCCTTCTATACCTGCAACTTGTTAGTAATTCTATTCATAATCTGTTGATAATACACCTTATTATTCCTCATGTAGAACACTGAACAGCCCAAATAAGTAAAGGAAAAGTCCTTTCTCAATATACCTATTGCTACCTCTGTTACTACAACTGCTCCATGTGAAACACTACCCATGAAAATATAGTGCACTTTTTTCCTTGTTAATTTTTTGCCCAGAAACCTTCTCATACTTCTCCAATATTTTTGTGACCAGTTGTAATGTAACCATTTCTGCCTTACATAGGATAATCATATCATCTATAAATGCAAGATAATTGAGTTTTGGACTTCCTCTAGGCAAACCAAAAGACTTGAACTCTTTTCTGACCAATAGTTGCTTCAAGCTTCTTTATAAAACCTCTGTTGCAATAATGAACAGTGTAGGTGATAATGGATCTCCTTGCTTGATCCCTCTAGAAGATTTGAGAAAACCCTTAGGCTGTCCATTTAGGAATATTGAATACCAGTTATTTGCCAGCAATCTGAACACCATATCAATTATTTGTTCACATAAGCCAATCTTCCTCAACACTTTAGTGAGAAACATCCATTCAACCCTATCATATGCCTTCGTTATATCTAATTTTATCACCATGTTAGGAGGCTTTCCCCTTTTCCTAATTTAAGAAACTATTTCTTGAACCACCAGAAAATTTTCATCTATACTCCTGCCTTGAACAAAACCAGCTTGTTCTTCAAACACTATATTAGGCAAAATACACTTTAATCTTTCATGAATAATTCTAAAAAAGACCTTATTCACAAAATTACTAAGTGAAATAGGTTTAAGATCTGAAAAAGTGTTTACTACTAACTTTTTTAGTAGTAAAACCAAATTTGTGTGAGTAATAAACCTTGGAAGCTCATATCCAAAAAAGAAGGCTATGACCATCTGGTATACATCCTTTGAGATTATGTTCTATGCATCCTGATAAAATGCACATGTCATACCATTCGGACCAGCAACACTATTTCTATTCAATCCCATCACTGCTACTTGTACATCCTCTATAGTTGGAATCCTCTTCAATTCTTCGTTCTGAACTTCTGTTATGAGCTTTGGAAGAACCTTCAGCATTGAGAAGACTTCAGCATCCTCCTGTTTTTCAAACTATTTTTGGAAAAAAAAATCTACAGGTAATGTTATTTCATCTCGGTTGTCCAACCAATTTCCTTCTGCATCTTGGATTCTCTGGATTCTTAATCTAGACCTTCTACCTTTCACCACTGCATGGAAAAATCTAGTGTTCCTTTCTCTATCTTTGAACCATTGAAAACCTACTTTTTGCTTCCAAAACTCTTCATCTCTTCTCAGTTGCAATGCTAATTCTGCCTGTGCTTAGGACAACTTGGCTCTGTTGGAACCTGATGGCTCATCTTCAAATTATTGCTCCTTTACCTTTATCACCTCCTCCAATGTGGTAATCGCTTGGAAAATATTTCCAAAAGTTTGTTTGCTCCACTTAGTCAAAGCTGATTTGGTATTCTTTAGCTTTTTCTGAAATTTTACAAAAGGACTTCCTTCAAAGTTAGTAATCCAGTTCTGCCTAATGACTTCCATGCATGATTCTTCTTTGAGCCAAAAATTAAGGAACTTAAAAGGTTTAATCAGCTATTCACTTGCATTCCTAAACTGTAACAACATTGGAGTATGGTCAGAACCACTCTTCACCATATGCTCTACCTCTATAATAGGAAAAAATTCCTACAGCTTATCATTTACCAACACTCTATCTAACCTCTTAAATAGACAATTCTCATATATTCTACCACTCCACCATGTATATTTTCTTTCTTTGAATGCACTTTCATCCAGGTTACAAATATTAATACAGTGATTAAAATCACAAGTCTCCTCGATAGTGACTGGTAAACCTCCTAGCTTCTCTTCCTTAGACCTTATCATATTAAAATCTCCACCTACCAGCCAAGGGCCTAGAATTAAACTAGTCATTGCCCCCAATGACTCCCATAAAAATAGCCTCTCATTCTGATTACATTTTGCATACACCAGAGTGACAAAAACAACTGCCCCTGTGATACAAGAATAACAAAAGATACACGAAATCAAACACCAAATCAGTCCACAATCTTAAGGATCCAAGGACCAAGATGGAAACCGCTCTCGGATTCGCTATCAAAAAGAAGAATACAAGATACAATGGTCTATATAACACCAAAACACCTACAATAACTAAGAACCTAAGATACAAGATGACAACAACAAAATGTAAAGATAGGTAGTATGACATAGATTACTACAATAACTAAGAACCTAAGTGTAGATCCAACACTAAGACCCTTAATGCATGTAATAACAACACCGACACTCTTACGTGGACACAAGAGGGACGTCAATATCCCCAATCACCTTCGTTTTCAAGCCTTGAATGCAACACAAGTGAAATCCACACTTGTATCACCCTAGTTTCGGATTGGTGGTATTCTCTCCTTAGAGAGGAAATGTTTCAAGTGTTATACACTCATCATATTCATCAAAATCTAAGACTAAAAACCCTAAGAGGTTATATATAGTGTATTACAAAATAGATTACAAAATGACCACAATACCCCTCAAGGATGAGGTGCCATCAAGTGTAACTTAGGGGATGTTTTTAGTGCATTTAGGCCCTCTTTTACACTTCACTTGTGCACTTCCTTGGATGGATTCAATACGCACTCGTTCTCGTCCATCCTTGTGGTCATACACATATCATCCTCCCCTTCTTGAAAAGGATTCGACCTCGAATCCATACCTTACAAATCAAGAGAAGACAAACAAGTGCACATTCTCATGACATGAGGGGTTAGGGTTAGCAAAAATAACACATCAACATGCCATGCTGAGGCGGGAAAAATTTGAAGTATAGCCACGAGTCCTTTGTTTTAATCATAAAAAAATTAGTATAATTGCTACAAAGGAAGTGGCTCGGACAAGCATCAAGACAAACGGAAAATAGGCCGAGAGTCATCCTTTCCCACCCTAAGATGGTACCGAGATCAAATGGAAAATTTAGACAAGGGCCTAAGCCGAGGCTAGCCCTTCCTTCCCCTAGAATGTCACTCCCACATTAACGCACAAAAACATTTTCATACACATGATCTCTATGAACAAAACTAATTGCAAAGCTTTTACCACACAAAATGTTCAAAGAGTCGTGCGCATTATCAAGATCAATTCTATAGACACCATCACTAACTTGAGAATTTTTAAGCAGTCCATTTACATTCTCAAGTAGTGAACTACATTTAAGAGTAAATTGATCATCATGCACACCAAGAGTACTCATTTTTTAGACTACACATTCTCATCTTCCAAGAAGAGATTTCCATCTTTAGGAGGAATGTTGTCACACCATAGTGGGTTAGCATATCGGCTATAGCCTTCAAGGCAAGCTATACCATCATTTTCACCACTAGTTTCATTAGGAGTGTTTATGTTATCTTCAAACAAAACATTAAACCTAAAGAGATCATGATCTATCTCATGGACAGATTTGGAACTAGCAAGTGCTTCACTCTCTATAAGCTCACTATCAAGTACCAAAGATGTTTCAATCTCCTCTTTACCTTGGTGTGGGTCGGGGCAGCCCACCTTTTCCTTCGAGAAGCTCTCGGCACAAGGTGTTTGGACAAGGGAAGTTGAATTTTGTGGGATAAGTTTAGGTAACAATTGGCGTAGCCTTTCCACGTGTCATTTCATTTCTTCAATATCATCATTGATGCGATCAAATGTGGCATCAAGATTAGTGGTAGCCATGGTACCTAAAGCAAAGGACAACAACAAACTTGTTAGATCTAAATGCCTCACCACACTCTCACTCTCGATTTTACCTCACACTTGGTTTCACAAGTGTTGAAAGCCAGCTTGTACTTCGTGAGTGATTCAGGGTCGAGTCTACTCTTGCCCGGAATAGATTTTTGTTTGAAACTCAAATAAAATCTTGTAGGACTTGAGTCAAGAACTAACAATAAATTCACAAAAGAGAAAAGTACACAAAGAACATTAACACGAACAAACGGACACAAAACTAATTTACAATCTAGTAGGAGTTTACTAGTTTGTCAATTAGTGTTCTAACCAAAAAACAAAACTAAGAAACAATAAAATGAAACTAATAATTCTAAAATTTGAGCTTAAATATATTGTGTGAACAGTAAAAACATGATGATGTGGCATCCACGTAATTGGTCATGGTCCCACACAATTTTGTTTTCCAATTTCAAGTCTTGGTCAATTTTCAATTTGGACTTTGGCGGAATTTGTTTAAGGAGGGAAATTCAAACAAGTCTTGGAGCCCTTTTCAATTGCAAGTTTCAAGACTTTGACTTTACTTGTACTTCTCCTTAAAATATGGGTCCTTGAATCATGGAGAGTTATTGGAAAGTGGTTGAGATGTGATTGACTAGTTGATGAGTGATGGCAAGTCTTTCAAGACTAACAAAGCTTCACCTTTTTCCCTTCACCTTTATAGATCTAAGGTTCACATTATTTTGAAAATCTATGAAGGTTGTGAAGAACTTCAAGTACAAAATCAACAATCACCAAGAACAACCAACAACAATTCTCCAAGAACACCAATAATTTCACACGGCCAACTTCCAATTTTCACAATACAATATCTTCAATACTTGGCCAAGACAACTACAACTTCAACAAAATGGTTATTAGGCCACCAATGAACAATAATATCACATGGAAAAGCTTATAACAACAACAAGATGAAAGCCACAAGTCCAAAATAGTCCACCACAATAATGTTCAACAACAAATCGGCCAAGTCCAAGTTCACGAAAACAACACCAACAATGTAAGCTCAAACTTAGATTTAGACTCAAGAGTGTTATAGATGAAGAAAACTAACACTATAAATAACAAAAAAATTAAAAATCTCGTCCAAGACACAACAATAACACAATTTCGGCCAAGAACACAAAATGGATAGATTTGCTTCTTTTTTATTTTTCAGTTTTCTAACACTTTTTTTTTATTTTCTATCACGCAAGACCAAGATTGATCTTGTAGGAACAATATCAATCCATGCATTGATACCAAATGATACAAGAATAACAAAATATACACGAAATCAAACACCAAATCAGTCCACAATCTTAAGGATCCAAGGACCAAGATGGAGACCACTCTCGGATTCGCTATCAACAAGAAGAATAAAAGATACAATGGTCTATATAACACCAAAACAGCTACATTAACTAAGAACCTAAGATACAAGATGACAATAACAAAATGTAAAGATAGGTAGTGTGACATAGATTACTACAATAACTAAGAACCTAAGTGTAGATCCAACACTAAGACCCTTAATACATGTAATAACAATACCGACACTCTTACGTGGATACAAGAGGGACGTCAATCTCTACAAGCACCTTCGTTTCAAAGCCTTGAATGCAACACAAGTAAAATCCACACTTGTATCACCCTAGTTTCGGATTGGTGGTCTTCTCTCCTTAGAGAGGAAATGTTTCAAGTGTTATACACTCATCATATTTAGCAAAATCTAAGACTAAAAACCCTAAGAGATTCTATATATAGTGTATTACAAAATAGAATACAAAATGACCATAATACTCCTCAAGGGTGAGGTGCCCATCAAGTGTAACTTAGGGGCTATTTTTAGTGAATTTAGGCCCTCTTTTACACTTCACTTGTGCACTTCCTTGGATGGATTCAATACACACTCGTTCTCGTCCATCCTCGTGGTCATACTCGTATCACCCTGCAAGCTGATTTTCCACCTTAAGTGTAAGTAGTTGTTCCTTATCTCTAATGATGTTGTACTCCATCATTGCATCCATAAATTCTCATATCTTTCCAGAGTTGTTTGTACAGTATGTTGCATACCTAGTCTTCCTTTGTACTCTTCTATATGATGACCATCCTAAAATGGTTCCATTAATCCAATAAAACCGAAGTGATATCTTTTATGCATTGTGATAATCCTTGTAAAGGCTTTCTATGTGTTTACTGATATGATGTTCAAATTAAAGAATGCATTGTGATGATGATTTTGCCAACTAACTTCTTGTCTGCTTTGCACTTTCTCCAATTTTTTTACTTTTCTTCTATTTTCTACCATTCTTTGAACTCAATGATTGAATTTTCTTTGGAGATAAGTTTCCCTCAAGGGATACCTTGTCAATGTTATCACCTAAATCTTCAGCATCCAGATCTTTCTTGTTTTTATTTACAATCTCCATCATGCTTCATGTTTCCATTGCTAGTGGTTCAACCCCTTCTAGTATCATCTCCTGTTTCTCATCCTTGTTATGAACTACCATCATTAACTCACCCTTATTACTTGATTCCTTCTTTTCATTATTTATTTCTTATTATTGTTGTGTTTACTGCACACCTTTAACATTTGTCTGCACTGCTACTACTTTTACCTATTTTTCATTCTCTGAGTTGGTGCTATCAACTTGTACATGGTCCTTCTTATTATTATTGTTTGGATGTTCTTCTGCCACATTTTGTATCACCTTGCCAAAGCTCTCATTAACCCTATCTTTTATGCTTTGCTTAGTCTGCCAGATAATTAAAGTATCTTGTACCTCTGTGTTCTCATGATTTAAAGCATCAAACGCATTTGATATCTCCAGTTCCTCCACCTTATCCTCTACTTCTCCTAAAATATATTTATATTTATCCCTCTTATATTTGTTACTCTTTTGTAACCATTGAGTTTTGTTGCTTGTTTCTCTTTTCTGCACTTGCTCACCCTGATTTGCATCTTCTTTACTACTTTTTTTGGCCTTCTTTTGGTCTCGTATCTTGTCATATATCTCCGGATGAAGATTCCAACAAGTATTTTCATCATGCCCTTATAAACAACACTCCTTACAGTATTTAGGCTTGTAATCATATTATATCTGAATCTACTTGGATTTCATTTCCTCACTTATATCATCATCTTCATTGATCTTCACTCTTTGTGGCAATTTAGCAATAAGGTCCACCTCTATTTTAACCCTGGTTCAACTAGGCCTTGTGTGATTTTGTGTAGCCATGTCCATCATTAATGGCTTTCCCACTGCAGATGCTATAGAAAAATTACTTCTTGAGCAAAAAAATTTAATGGTAGATCCGGCATTGAGGTCCATGCAGTGCCAGTTGTCGTTTCTACATCTGGTTCAAATCAGGGATCCCATTTGAGGGTTCTCATTTGCCAATACATTTCATTGGCCTTAATATAGTAGGCAGATGTTGATAACAATAAAACATAATCCTCCAGTTGATTCATCCTTATCAATATATGACGTAAGTCCAGCACTCCAGTATTACACTCTCCCTTGACATCACATTGTAATGGATCAGACTTAGTAGAGCATGAACATCTGGCTTGTCGTATGAAATTTGCCAATTATCGTAAACTGTAAATTCTCTTGTATGATTAAATTCTTAACCTTTGATGATTTCCACGTAACTGTTGGTTACCCATGCATCATTATAACTGGCTTCGGAGGAATCCTAATGTTTTCATACATGTACGTATTACTCTTCAATAAATCTGCATATTTTTATCCTACCAAATTCAACTTTACTTCCCCACTACTATTCTGCTTTGAACTTTCATCCAGTGGGTCTGTCCCACCGCAGGTAGTAGCTATAATTGTCGGAAAATAATCAAATTTCAAAGGTTTTTTTCATGCATTGTTTTTCACTCACATTATAGGAAGGATTAAATAATAGTGCATCTCACACCAAGTCATAATATGATTCGTTCTTCCCATTGAACATGGTTATAGGATCTCTAGTCCCCAGGTTGGTTTCCTTATATATGACTCATGATTTTTATAGGCTTCATTCCTCCCCCTCAATGCGTTTCAAACCTTTTATCTAGCCAAGTCCTAGTTCATCTGCAAGATTATCACAAAATTAACACAATTAGTATTGGTATATGATTGATCAATATGATCTCACAATAATAGGTTTTTCTCATTATAGTCTAAATTTAACATTATAATAATAATTTATGCTCTAGCGATAAATTTTAGTGTTATCATATTAACTCAAACTTAGAGAAATCAATTTCTCAACATAAAGTGATTGATCAATTCACTTTTTCACTAGTTGAAGTTAAAAAGTTAGTTTAACCTCCATAATTAAGTTAGCAAATCATAATTTATTTCTTTATTTTAATAAATAACACCAAGTTTTTTTTTATTTGCATCAAAAACACTTTTAAATACAATAGGACATATTTTAATAAAAGAGGCCACAATTTTTTTTCAAGTAAATATACCTGATTTTTCTTGTATAACCTGCTTAAATACTTTTACACAATTTCAAGCCAAGTACGACTAGCCACATATCTCATATTTTATTAGGCTAGTAAACTCATTTTTTTCACACCAGTTTCATATATTTGAATCAAAAGAAATTGCATGGCTCATACAATCAACAAAATGTATATCACATTAATTTTTTTTCGCCATAATGTGACATGTCAAGGAAAAGTTCATCACAAGATTTAGGTATTTTTCATTCCTAGAATGAAATTTATCTCACCCAAATATTTAATGTCAAATGGCTACTCAACATTTTTTATTCTCACTTTGATAATATGTTAAAGCCAAATTTAATGACATCAAGTCATATGTAAATAGTAACATGTGATTTTCCAAGACTGATTATGCATTTGCATGTAACACTTTCATTTTACACATTCTCAAAGGTGCAAACATCACATTTTTTATGATGATATTTTTCTCACTTTATTATAACCCACTATTTTGAGACTTTAAGAAAATAAACTTTCATGAAAAGTATCATTTTATTCATGAAAAATAATAGGTACCTTTTTATATTTCCTCCGAAACAAGTAGAAAATTTTTTACCTTTCTTCCGCTTGAGTTGATGAGTAGAAAGTTACTTTATGTGGCTATCTCTTTCTATCCATCTTTTGAGATCTCTCATCTTGATATCCGCAATTTTTCAAACTGTAACAAAACATGAATCTCCTTAAAATTACTGGTGTAATATTTCACAATTATAATAAATGATTACAGTTGAAAATAAAATGAACAAAAATGAAGAAAATAAATAAATCTTCTTCTTGGCTGAGGCGTGGATATATCGCTCTCTTTAAGGAGATTCAAGCCCACTGTGGCATAATCTACACTGATCCAGTAGTATATCTCTTGACTTGTCTCCTTCAGGATACAACAGCACATCAACGATGTACAACTCAAACAACTCTGGATTAGTTAAAGAGTCCAAAACTCCACCACAAGAACACCTTCCTTCAACATATATTTACTCTCTTTGTATAGTGAATATAGTTAAGGACTTAGAATATTTTCTTTATCTCAACTCTCTCTTTCAGTACTACTACACACTATAATCTTTTTCACACGTCATATTTTTTTGTACATACAATAACATGCAAGATCACTTCTATTTATAGGTGAGATATTCATCCTTGTATTGAATAGGAAGAATATGGTGTAGTAAAGTGAGTACATGAATGGTCTATATGTTACAAATGTTACAGGAGTTACATACCACTAATGGTCATATAAGTTACAAGAACTAATAGCCATGAGAGTTATGAAAACTAATGGTAATATGAGTTACAAGAACTAATGGTCATCTTTACCATAATTTGTACCCACTAACTCAAAAAGATAATGCGGTGAGTTACAAGAATAATGGCACCACTTTCTCCACTTTATGTCTACTAATGGCATGCACTTCAATTTATTTTAATAATATAATGCACTAACATTCCCTCACTTATTTTAGTATTGAAATAAGAGAGTTCACCAATTTAGTTGAAGGTAGATTATTGTGCATAATTAAAGTGTGCTCTATTTTGAACCTCTACTTAGTAAAACAGTAAACTTTACTCCAGAGTCAGTAGTGGTCTCAGACTTAAACTATGACTGCTTAAGGAAAATAAAGTATCACTGCTTACACACAACAATTAAGGTGTTGACATAAGCTTTAATATCCAGCACATTGCTGCCATGTGCCATCCCTATTTTTCATGAGCTTATTCTCATAGAAAGCGGACTATTTCTACACTCGCATAGGTGAAATCTGTCAAGGGAGGTCCTGTAATTTCGATACCCCACTCATAAGAGATACAAAATTTCATTACGAGTTCTTAGACTCAACCTTCATAAATCATTATAGGAATAATATGCACTCATATCATAGGAAGGATTAAATAATAGTGCATCTCACACCAAGTCATCATATGATTCGTTCTTCCCATTGAACATGGTTATAGGATCTCTAGTCCCCAGGTTGGGTTTCCTCATATATGACTCATGATATTTTATAGGCTTCCTTTCTCCCCCTCGATGCGCTTCAGACCTTTTTATCTTGCCAAGGACTAGTTCATCTGCAAGATCATCACAAAATTAACACAATTAATATTGATATACCATTGATCAATATGATTTCACAATAATATGTTTTTCTCCTTATGGTCTGAATTTACCATTATAATAAGAGAAAATGCATCAAAACCCCCCTAAACTTATCACTCCAATTTACTTTAGCACTCTAACTTTATATATAATTATTTACCCCCTTAATTTTATTTCAAGTGAATTTAACACCTCCTCTAATAAGGAGAGTGTTTTCACTCTCCAAAACACGTATGGAGGAACAAAAAAATTAATAAAAATAAATAAATTCCAATTTATTCATTAATTTTTATAGTTTTTTCTCTCTCCACCCTTTTCTTCTATCACAAACTATTTCTCCACCCATCACCGTACATCATCCTTCAATGTTCCGCCATTGCCAACCCCACATCTTCTATTCCACCGGATTTTCTTGACATAGGTGATAGGAAAAATTATTTGTCGGAGGTGTCTATGGAGGTGAATGTAATTGTTACATCTTAATACTCCAAGAAAGATGTTCGATCCATGAGAAAATGAAAATTCAATTCATGGAGAAATTAAAATTCAATTCATAAAGAAATTGAAATTTAATTCATGAGAAAATTGAACGATTTGATGCGAATTTAATAGAAACGGTGGCAGCACTGTTAAGCCTCTTCACGCACCACCTGCATCTCATTTCCTGTTATTGTTCTTTAATTTGCTTTAATTCTAGTTTCCATTGGTGTTGTTGTTGGGTATTATGGAATTATCAGTAAGGGTGAATTATATTAACAATGATGGTGGGGATTCTGAAATTGACGAAGATGAAGGTTGTATTGCTCTTGGACCTTGGTGATGGGTACTATGAAGTTAACGACCACAAATATGGTTTTAACAGTGTTGGTGGATTTGTGAGTTGGTGGTAGATATGATGAAGAGGATGAAGAGAAGTCAATGGTGCGTTGATAAAATCAACTACGCCAGTCCTTGCTGGTGGAACCAATTTTGGTGGAATTCGTCGATTTTACCTTTTTGAGGTGTTGGTCATTGTCAATGATATTTTTCGATGGATTTGACTATGGTGGAGCTTCGGTTAGCTTCACCGGTGAACTCAGACTGGAAAAAAATAATGGGTGATTGTGGGATGACATTTTCTGGCTAGATTTCATAGGAAAATCAGACCCAAATATTTATCTACCATTGTTCTTGATTATTTTTCTTCGATTTTTGGTGTATGTGCGTATTCTCCTATTGCTGTGTGAGTGAATGAATTCTCTGTGTGTGTATAAAATGAGTGAGTCAGCTTACTTCTTTCTTCTTTTTGTTCTATGTGTGTATATATCAATATTTGTGTGTATGTATGTGTCGTGTGTATTGTATTGCTCTCTACCTATTCCATGGAAATTGGGGGAGTATGTGTCTGTGTAGGTCTGTGGTGAGAGGAGTGTATCTGGGTGTGTATTCTCGTGAAGTTGATGGATGAAAAAGAAAAATTGAAGTTGATGGATGAAAAAATTGAAGTTGATGGATGGATGAAAAAGAAAAAATTGAAGTTGATGGATGAAAAAGAAAAAAAATAACTTTAGAAAATATTTTTGAAAAAAATTGACACGTGGAGGGGCGTGTAAACCACCTCCCACTGTATGTGTGGTTCTCCATTTTTTAGGGGGAATTAAATTCGCTCAAAACGAAATTAAGGGGGTAAATAATTAGATGTAAAGTTAGAGTATTAAAGTAAGTTGGAGTGACAAGTTTAGGGGGGGTTTGATGTATTTTATCTTATAATAATGATTTATGCTCTACCAATAAATTTTATTGTTATCACAATAACTCAAAATTAGAGAAATCAATTTCTCAACAAAAAGTAATTGATCAATTCACTTTTTTATTAGTTGAAGCTAAAAAAGTTAGTTCAACCTCCATAATTGAGTTAGCAAATCATAATTTATTTCTTTATTTTCGTAAATAACACCAAGTTATTTTTTCATTTGCATCAAAAATACTTTTAAGTACAACAGGATTTATTTTAATAAAACAAGCCACAATTTTTTTTCAAGTAAATATACCTGATTTTGCTTTAATAACCTGCTTAAATACTTTTTTACATAATTTCAGGCCAAGTACGACTAGCCACACATCTCATATTTTATTAGGCTAGTAAACTGCTTTTTATTGGCACCACTTTCACGTATTTGAATCAAAATAAGTTGCATGGCTCATACAATCAACAAAATGTATATCACAATTTTTCTTTTTCTCCATAATGTGACATGTCAAGGAAAAGTTCATCACATGATTTAGGTACTTTTCATTCCTAAAATGAAATTTATCTCACCCAAATATTTAATGTCAAATGGCTACTCAACATGTTTTATTCTCTCTTCTATAATATGTTTAAGCCAAATTTAATGACATCAAGTCATATGAAAATAGTAACATGTGATATTTTTCACTTGCATGTAACACTTTCATTTTACACATTCTCAAAGGTGCAAACATCACATTTTTCATGATGATATTTTTTCTCACTTTATTAGACCCCACTGTTTTGGGACTTTAAGACAATAAACTTTCATGAAAAGTATTATTTTATTCATGAAAAATAATAGGTAACTTTTTACCTTTCCTCCGTAACAAGTCGAAAAGTTTTTACCTTTCTTCCGCTTGAGTTGAGGAGTAGAAAGATACTTTACATGGCTATCTCTTGCCATCCATCTTTTGAGATCTCTCATCTTGATATCCGTGATTTTTCAAATGTAACAAAATATGAATCTCCTTAAAATTGTTGGTGTAATATTCCACAACTACAATAAATGATTACAGTTGAAAATAAAATGAACAAAATTGAAGAAAATAAATAAATTTTCTTTTTAGCTGAGGCACGGATATCTCACTCTCTTTAAGGAGATTCAAGCCCACTGTGGCATAATCTACACCGATCCAGCAGTATATCTCTTGACTTGTCTCCTTCAGGATACAACGGCACATCAATGATGTACAACTCAAACAACTCCGGATTAGTTGAAGAGTCCAAAATTCTACCATAAGAACACCTTCCTTCAACATATATTTACTCTATTTGTATATTGAATATAATTAAGTACTTAGAATATATTTTTTGTCTCAACTCTTTGTTTCAGTACTACACACTATAATCTTTTTCACACATCATATTTCTTTGTACATAAAATAACATGCAAGATCACTTCTACTTATAGGTGAGATATTCATCCTTGTATTGAATAAGAAGAATATGGTGTAGTAAAGTGAGTACATGAATGGTCTATATGTTACAAATGTTACAAGAGTTACATGCAACTAATGGTCATATAAGTTACAAGAACTAATAGCCATGAGAGTTACAAGAACTAATGATTATGAGTTACAAGAACTAATGGTCATCTTCACCACAATTTGTACCCACTAACTCAAAAAGATAATGTGATGAGTTACAAAAATAATGACACCACTTTCTCCACTTTATGTCTACTAATGTCATGCACTTCAATTTATTTCAATAATAAAATACACCAACACAAAGTAATACCATAATTACTTTTACTTTTTTTGAAACAAAAAATATATTATTTTTTTTCATATTTGGCTAACCTCTTTTTTGGAGAAAGAGTTTTTTACCTCTATAAATTGAGGATCCTTCGTCTTATTTCATAACACAATAGCATCCACAATGTAGTCTTTTAAAGAGTTTGTTAATGGAAAAATTTCACCCAACATGTTTTATACTTTTTCAAGGATATTAGTTTTTAATATGTAAGCTAACTGGTCAAACCATATCAATAATATGTCTTTTTAGTATTATTTTATGTATCATCTAAATTATCGCCTCTATAATTTGCAAATTATTAGCTTCCGCATAACACTCTTTTGATGTCGAACCCAATAAAATTTTATAGTTTCTAGTATCTATTTTCAATTACATAAGCTGAAAAGTGGACAATTAATGCTATTTCTACCATGTTCTTATGCCATTGCATGTTTTTTTTCTTAATTTACACAAACCACTAGAGATATAAATCTAACAACGCAATAATCACCGTCGTAAACATCAGCAGCATGAAGGTTGGAATTAAGTACATATGTATGGAAATATGATATTCTTCATATCAACCTGTTTATTTGGATTGTGTTCTTATTTTATACTGTTACTTTTAAATATAAAATTTGTGCTTGATGGTTACTTTAAACTTATTGTAATGTATTGTAAATTGATATATTATGCAAGAACTGTATGTTTGGTATTTTCATGTAATATTTCTCTAATCTCATTAGTTCTTGTTGTCAAGCCAGCACTATTTTCCAAAGGTCAAATACATCGGCAGACTCCTTAAGTACGCACCATGTTTCACTTAGGCACCTCAAGTGAACGGTTTACATTTTAAACACCTAAAGTAGACTTAAAGTGTATCACTTTGGCACCTTTTTGCCCAATTAAAAGAAAATTGAGGCGCGTGTAATTCAATCCATACACGTGAATTTTGCACGCCAATTAAAACATGCCACATACCAGTACCTTTCCACATCATCTACATCCACTAAAAGGGGGAAAATTAGAAAATCCCCAAATCAATTTGCCATTTTCAAATCCGATTGAAACCCTATTTCTTTCCCCTTTGTACGTGTTATTGATTTTTTTTATTTTTTCTTCGATTCTTCTTTTAATATTAGTTATTTGCAACTATTTACGGTGTATTTTGTAGGTACAATGCTTGCATGAAAGTGTTGCTTCTTTTTCAGTGACGAATTTAAAGAAATTTAGTTTATAGTTGAAGAAATTGGAGGTCGGACTAAACTTTTTCTTTAGGTTTATATTTTCTCTTGCTATTTGGACTATTTTTCCCTTGAAATTATAGTGTTGGATTGAATTTGTGTTTTTAGAGTTTTTTATTGATTTCAATTACAAAGTAGGGGGGGGGGGGGTTGTCGGGTTTTTTGGGATCTCACTAATTTAGGGTTTATTTTGTAGATTTCACTGATAATATAGGGTTATTTTGGTACTTTTAAATTTAAGGGTATTTTGAATATTTTCTTTTGTTCAGAATCTTTGAGGATTTGTTAAAAAAAATGGATAGCTATATTTTGATATGTTTTCATCAGAGGGGAACAATTGTATCTGACCCTAATCTTAGTTATAAAGGTGATTTAGATATTTTTGTTGTTCCCATTGATAAAGACCATTTCAGTCTTTTTGAATTTCTTTCCTACACCAAAGATCTTAGGTACTCAAAAGTTAAGGGGTTCTATTGTCAACATACAGATGGTAGTGGTTTAGTTCAAATCACTTCTGATAGTCAATTACTGGAGTTTGTGAAGGAGTTAAAAGATGGTGATAAGCTTGATGTGTATGTTTTTCATGACATTGATGAAGATCTTGAGGTTGTGGAAAATGTTGTGCCTCTTTTAGTAGGGTCACAGTCTAATGATGAAGTTGATATAGGTAGTGATGAGAATGAGAATAGAAGCCTTAATGAAGATCTAAATGGTGATGAAATAGATCTTCCCAGTAGTGAATCAGATCTGAATGGTGATGATATCTCTGATAAGGATGATTCAGACACTGATGAAGAGGTTAGAGCCTTTAGGGCTGAAAGTAGAAGCAAAAAAATCCAAATCAAGAGAAGAAATACCAGTAGGTGAAGCTGGTATTGATAAAGGTTTTCAAGACATTGGCAAGAATAAGAAAGATAGATATATAGGTAGATTAGGAGGTGATGAAGAGTATATTGATAGTTCAGACTGTGATAGTGTTGGTAGCACTAATTTATTAAATGAGGATGTTGTTGTTGGTGTTGATTTTCCAAGAAGAAGAAGAAGTAATAAAATCAGATTTGATGATGATCGTGTTGTTGTTGTTTTTGAACTTGGTATGATTTTTAATGGTCCTAAGGAATTTAGAAAAGCTTTGGGGAGGTATGCAGTGGAAAATAGAGTTCAGGTTGTCTTAAAACCTAATGAAGCTCATAGAGTGAGGGCTAAGTGTAAATTCAAGATAAAATGCAACTGGTTGTGTTATGGTGCACTTGACAGAGACACTGGTAATTTTTTAATCAAGAAATATAATCCAGTGCATAAGTTTACAACATCAAATAAGAATAAGATGTGGACAACTAAGTTTGTTGCTGACAGATTTAGGGATGAAATAAGTAAACAACCATCTTTGAAAGTTTGGAAAATACAAAAATTGTGCAGTGAAAAATTGAGATTATATGTGGGTAGAACAATCTATTTCAGGGCAAAGTTATAGGTCCTAAGAGAGGTCATGGGGAACTGAAACTTGGAGTTTGTAAGATTATGTGATTATGCTGAGATAATCAAATAAACCAACCCTGGTAGTTCTGTTTGGCTGAGAATGGACAGTAAAACTGTCCCAGGTAAAAATCTGTTTATGTATTTTTATGTATGCCTTGATGCATTGAAAAAAGGGTAGATGGAAGGATGTAGAAGAATTATAGGGTTTGATGGATGTTTCTTAAAGGGTGTTTGTAAGGGTGAACTTCTAGTTGCAGTTGGGGAAAATGGAAACAATTAGATGTTTCCCATAGCCTGGGCTATTGTGGACAAGTAAACCAAGCATAGTTGGAGTTTTTTTATCAACTACTTGAAAGAGGATCTGCAGTTGGGTATTGGAGCAGGTCTTACTGTAATGGTTGATATGCAAAAGGTAATATTTTATATTTTTTTAACTTGATTACATGATCCAACTTGGTAGGAAAGGTAATGATATTATTGGTGATTTGTTGCATTATCCTAGGGAGTCATGGGTTAGGGCATTCTTTAAAGAGCATTGTAAGTGTGATGTTGTTGAAAATAATATGTGTGAGACCTTTAATTCATGGATCTTAGTCCTTAGATACAAATCTATCATTATCATGTTGGAGGAAATTAGGAGAAAAATCATGACTAGAACTGTGGATGTGATTAAGTTTGCCAATACTTGGATATCTTATATTGCACCTATGGCTAGACTTATTTTGGAGGAGAATAAGGATAGGGCTAGGGTTTGCAAGGTGCTTTGGAATGCTGATGTTGGATTTGATATTAGAGAAGGGGAGTATAGGCATACTGTGAACTTGACTAAGAGGTCATGTAGTTGTAGAACTTGGCAGTTGAGAGGCATTCCTTGCCAACACGCCATTTGTTCTTTATATCATGTTGAAAAAAGAGCCTGAACCTTATGTGGAATATTGGTATAAGAAGAAAACCTTCATGAAGGCTTATAATCACTTTATCCAACCAATCTCAAATATAAAAATGTGTCCTGAGACAAACAATCCAAAGATTGAGCCCCCTGAACCTAAAAAAAATGCTTGGCAGACCTCCAAAAAAGAAAAAGAAAAGAAAAGGGGAGCCAGTAAAGAAATTTGGAAAGATGTCCAAAAAAAGTGGGAAAATAACATGCTCCAAGTGTCATCAACAAGGCCATAACAGAAGATTTTGCAAGGTAAAACAATCACTTTTATCTTGATTTTAGAAGTTTATTTTTTATGTTGATTTTATAACTTAATAACTGGTGTACTATGATTTTAAAGATTCCTCATCCCAATGCACAAACACATACCCAAGGATTTTAGTTTAGTAGTCAAAGTTCACAAGGAAGCTGCCAGCCTAAATGCTCAAGCCAACCTGCACCTTCAACCTCAAAAAAATCAACATCATGTAGCTCAAGTCAACCTGCATCTTCAACAATAATTTGTGGTGATACAAGCAGAGTTAGAAGCTTGAAAGAAGCTACAAAACCTACTTTTTGTGATGATACAAAAATTCCTGTTACAGAAGGAATAAAGATTCAACTACCTCCTAGAAAAGAGTAATTGTGCAGAAGAGGAGAAGAGTTGGAACCACAAAGGATGTAATGAAGGTGGGCCAAAAAGTCCAAAGAATGCTGGATTTGGGATCTACACTAGTGCAAGGGGAACCCAAATACTGAATGTAAGTTAACTCACATTATTTCTTCAAAAATAAAGGTCATATATATAATGATTATTGAACCTTCTTTTTTTCTTCAAAAAATAGCTTGGGATATCAAGTCAAAGGATCCTAAAAGTGGTACAACTTACAAGGATGCAAGTTCTACAGGGGTTGATGTTAGTTATAAGCTAGAGGCTTGAAATGTAAAAACAAAGATGTTGTCACCAACAATTAATTGTAGCAGATGGCCAACAAAAAAAACAAGAAGTAGTCAAGAAAAAACATTTTAGTCTGATGGTGTGTTGTGATTCTGTTGTGTAATATGCGGTACCAAACAATCAATTTAGTTTTTGAAGTAAACATTCTGGTTCTTTAGTTTTTTAAACCTGTAAATTCAGGTTCTTTAAGTAGTATCATGCAAACTGTGAGCTCCAATATGGAGCATGTTTTTTGAATTATTAATTAGTGTTAACTAAAGCTCAATATGGAGCATATTTATGAACTTGTTGGTGTTTCTTTGAGCTGAATATGGAGCATATTTATGAACTTGTTGGTAGTATTACTTTTAGCTCAATTTGGAGCGTATTGATGAAGTTGTTATTGATGTTGCGTTCAACTCAATATGGAGTGTATAGATGAAGTTGGTGGTAATGTTGTGTTCAACTCAATATGGAGCATATAGTCAGTTGTTGTTGGTGTTGATATCAGCTCAATATGGAGCATATAGTAAAACATTGTTGGTGTTATTGCTTGTCTATATTGATACTTCATTTTACAAGACCAACATTGACAGTATTTAAAATCAAAATATTGACAGTACTTAAAATCAAAATAAATATTTCATTTCATCAAAATGTAACATTCTTACAAGACCAACATTACATCAACAAACAAAACCTAACAAGGCTTAATACACATCACAAAAATACGCCTAAACTTCATGACAACAAGAAGGAATTTAAGTCATTTTGCAACTTCAACACTTCAAGGCAATCAAAACTTCAAGACCATCAAAACTTCAAGGCCAAACTTCAGCAATTTGGCTTCAATGTCCATATTCCCCCCAATAACAAACAAGTAGCAACGACACCAACAATATTATATCTTCTAGCTCAATTTTTTTATCTTCAAAGGACTTAACTTTCTTCAACAAACCCCACATCACCCTATTTGCTTGTGAAGAGTGTCGTTCTTCATACCAATCAAAGTAATCACACCCGTTTAATTTCTACAGAATTAATTACAAAAATGATTACAAAATCAATAATTAATCGACTTATTATGTTCAGAAGTAAAAAATATTACTTTTAAATTTTTACACGTAAAAAATCTACGACCAGAATTTTGTTGAGTCCAAGAAGTTTTTAGTAATTCTTCATTACCACATTTACTATAGCGATAATCTTTTTCACAAAAATCCATGGACGACGAGCTCGACATTGTCCAATTCTATTCGAAAAAAAATAAGAAAAAGTTTAAACTTTTAAAAAATTGAAGAATAAAATGAAGAAGAGAGAAATTTTTTATTAAAAAAATCCTAAGAAGAGTGATAAATTAGGGTTAAAATTTGATTTGGGAATGAAGAAGAAGATGAAATATGGGTATATTATCGTTGGGGGCATTTATATGCCATATCAGCAAAAAAAAGGCTTCGACGCGCCTTTGCGAAGTGTTCCGCACACATTTTGCCAACAAGGCAAAAGGTGCCAAAGTGACACACTTTAAGGCTACTTTAGGTGTTTAAAATGTAAACCGTTCACTTGAGGTGCCTAAGTGAAAGATGGTGTGTACTTAAGGGGTCTGCCGATGTATTCTGCATTTTCCAAACATAGGCAGCATAAGTGCATTCAAAGTATACATAGTTGATAGCCTGAATAACCACTATGTGGGGTACTTCAAATATGTGGTTAGCTTGGTTGTCATTTCAAATTTATGATATTATTAAATTAGTTATTGCCTAATAATTAAAAGGTGCATTTTATGTAACAACTAAGTTTATTGTTAATGCGAGCCGAATTTCATCAATATCATGAAATGAAGAATTGAAGCTCGAGAATATATTAAACTGGAAGCACAAGCAGGAAAGGTGAAAAAAAAAAGAGAAAGAGGCTATAAATACAAAGTGTTTATTCTTGACATGCAAGTCTCATGTTTAGGGGTGTTCATGGTTTGGTTTTTAACCAAACCAAACCGCGATCCAAACCAAACCGATTAAAAAAATCGATATTTGGTTAGATTTGGTTTGGTTTGGTTTTGAATTTTAAAAAACCAATACTAATTTGGTTTGGTTTGGTTTTACTCTAAACTAACCGATAAAATAACCAAACCGAACCGATATATATAAATATATATATATATATATATATTATAATTATTTATGTATTATTCATAAATATAATATAAATATTTATTACACTTTATATTTTAATCATGATTTAACTTTAGTCGTAACACATTAAGTCATTTCTTCATCTAGTTAATAGTACCTTATGAGATTCTAAGTGAATTTCGCACTTGAAATGACAAATGATACTAATTGTGAAAATAATATCTTGTTATATATTGAAATTTATAGCTGAGATTCATTTGACTATAGACAATCATTAATTTTAACTTTTTTTTAACCTTATTGAGTAAGAAGTTTATGTGTTCACCTTTTGGGGGGTTTATCATATCATTTTGTTAAATGTAGTTTTAAAATATATTTTTAGAAGTGTTCATATGGTGTTGTTCATAACTTTGCTGAAGTATAACACTCAGTTGACATCTTAATTTCACGGTTGAGATACAACACTCGGTTAATATCTCATATGTTAGATTGGATTTATTTTTTTAATTTTTAATTTTTATCATTAGTTAAAGTTACAAACCGAACTAAACCGACAAGAACCAAACCGACGGTTATTTTTTAGTTGGTTTGGTTTGGTTTTAGAAATTTAAAAACCGACTAAGTTGGTTTGGTTATGATTTTGACCAATAACTGACTCAAACCCATCCATGAACACCCCTACTCATGTTTAGAAGGTCTGTATCTCATTAATGGAATTTTGTAATTATTAATATAGGCTATAAATAATAAATATTAGCTCATTTTTAGGGTTAGACCTTTTTAATATGATGAATTGATGAGTGAAAATTTTTGCGAGAGTTTAGACTAAGGCCTTAGTTGCTACAATGTTTGATGAGATTGCTTGCTAGAGGAAATCATTCTTCTTGAGGGTGTTCTATAGTTAGGTGTTTATTTGGATTCTTGATAGGAGATGTTGACTTTCGTATAATCATTGTTGTCTATTAGATCTCATACTTGTGTGTTGCTTCTATTTTTGTACCTTAATTTCTTGTTCTTAATTTTAGGATTTCCATTTCGTATTCTTAATTTATTTGATTACTTTGTTTCTTTATCTTCCTCAGTTTCTCTCTCGTATTATTTTGTATCAGAAATAAAGAAACAAAGAACTAACAAAAAAGGGATAGAAGGTAGACACAAAAGTGAAATCGAATAACCAATTCTATATAAAGAAAAGACATCCTTCAAATATCCAAATGAGCACATAATCTATGAGAAAGATCTTAATGGAATTAGAATTTCCAAGCAACCCTTCTTTTTAAACTCAACACAATCAAAACTTCAACAAACACTCAAACTCTCAAAAAAGCATTTAGTATTCAACATATCAAAATAATCTATCTAAAATGAGCCAATCTCCATTATTTATAACCTACATTAATAATTACAAAAATACTCTTAATGAGATTAAGGTCTTCTAAGCATGATGCTCGCATGTCAAGAATAGACACCTTGCGCTCACAAACTCTTTCTCCTTTTTTTCACCTTTTCTACTTTTAACACATTTTTAAACTTCAATTCTTCATTTTGTAATATTGATGATACTCGGTTTGTATCAATTGTGCTAGGTATCTCATGCTATTTTTTTTTAATTTATACTTACCTTCGCTTATTTTACCCTTTTAATCTATTTTGTCATATTAGAGGCAACTTCTCTTTCTTTTTTTGTGGGTTTCCATCCTGTATTCGATATCTGCACTGGAGCTCGATTAATATGAATCCGTGCCAGATAGGGCCCCATTTGGAGGGTAGCGCTCCCTACCAAGAATTTTTTCATACCCAAAGGTCGAACTCCGAGACCTCTAGTTAAGAAAGGAACAGCCCCATCCACTGCACCGCATCCTTTGATGGTAGAGACAACTTCTCAGTTCTCACGTTCTTCAATTGTTTTTTTTTTTTGGGGGGGAGGGGGGGGGGAGGGGGGGTGCTTTTATTAGATATTAAATGGCCTTGTTAGATATTGAGGAAAATTCAAGGTTTTACAGCAGTTGAAATAATCAAAATCTAAAACAGCAGAAGTGAAAAGATTTAGAAAATCTTTGAATTTGTTCAAGTCTTGACGAAAAGAGTTTATAGTATATGTACTGATGGAAAGTAACGGTACCTTTTAAAATTAGTCAAGGCACGCACAATCACCTTAGATTGTTACATTTTGGTAAATACTTGACCACATTTTACTCCAAGATTTTACACATAATTAATTAATTTAATCTTAGTTAATTAAAAGTAAGATTACATATCACTTAATCAATAGTTAAAGTAAGATTACATATCACTTAATCAATAATTAAGTGATAAAGAATGGAAAAATTTTATTATGCTTTTCGAATGGCAAATTTTTATAAACTTTTTCTTGGAGAATGATCTTAATGTGTCCTTGAATCGAGGATCAATTGCATAGACTCTCGCTATTTTTTTAAATAGGGATAAGGTCCATGTATACGCTATGGTCATTAAATTCTATTTGTAAGATAATGTTGTTGCAATGATTCTAATTTGTAAAGCTTATCACAGTAGCATGATGGCAATGTCCTCATAATATCACTAAATAATGACCTTTCAAGATTTTATATTAATTACTAGCAATTTAGAATGGGGTAATGAGTGGGTTTCTCCACCCTCCTGCTTTAGGGGCCAAGCCAACTCCATCTTAAAAATTCAGGTTATTAGAGTGATGATTTTAAAGTTTACTTCAAGAAGTAAATTAATATTTATTTTGTATTATTTTTAAATCAAATCTACTGTTTTTTAAAAGAAAATATATTATGTATTATTCAAAAGAATGTTTTTACTATATAATATGATTTTCACCCCCCAACTTTGATTAAAAAATCAAACTCCCCCCTCAACATTGAACAATAATCATATTCCCCCTTTATTCTATGCAATATCCATTTTGTCCTTGTAATTTTAATTCTATATTTATGTAATATCTTTTTATATTATATGTAATGAATATTTTTTTAACATGGATATTTGTAGCATTTTATTTAAGTTTATTAACTTTATACGCAAATTAATACTTTTTATAAATTTATCACAAAATCCAATGTTATTTTTTAAGATCGTTATTTTAATATTATATGTATTAAAGAGTCATTTGGTGTGAGGTATTATTATAATAATTCAGAGATAAAGTTCATGATTATTTATCCTGCATTTAATTAGATATATTAGGTAGTCTCAAAATTATTTGTCGCACCATTTATACCACATTGATGAGATAAGTTATCACACATACATGTTAGTACAACTTATTTTGTAATAACTAATCCCGGAATAACTTGTTTCCGAACAATCCACCCTTAAGTGTGTGTATATACATATGTATGTACATGCATGTGCGTATATTTTTGTGTTTTATCACTCTCTTACTAAATTCGTTTCGTATTACTTAACTTTTTGTTGATATAACACAATCCTTAAGAAAATTTTACTTAGAGGTATATTTTGCTAAATTAACCTTATTAATGATAATTTAAAACTTTAAATTTGTCTATACTGTTACTTTATATAGTTATTTAATACTAAAGGGTAGAAAAAAATATAATACAATTCTCTTGATTTCACAAATTGAGCAGATAAATTAAAACATTTATTTTTAGTATGAGGATCAAGTGATAAGAAACAATATTATCTATTGTCTATATCAGTAAATAAGTTGTGATTGTCATTAATAGAGTATTACATATTTTGTAATTTATATAAATAAATATAATCTTTAAAATTTGACCTTATTTTTATTCGAGAAAAACATCTAGTATCCCCGAACTATGACCAAATTTGCTACAACACACGTCAATTTCACGGGGTCCTATTACCCCTTAAACTAAATTTTAGCGTATTTTTATCAATTTTTTTAGCTAACGTGATACCATTTGTCAATCATTTTAATTAGATGGCGTGACACCTTTGATGTGGGCTCCATTTTATGTAATAAAGGTGTCACATTAGCATAAAAATGACAAAAATACGCTAAATTTGAGTTCAAGGGATAATAGGACCCCTGTGAAGTTGGTATGTGTCGTAACAACTTTGACCATAGTTCGAAGTGGTACTAGAGGCTTATCTCTTTCATTTCTTGTTTGTATTTTCTGCATTGAAATATGTTTATAAAATTAGTATTACTTATTATGTTTACTTATAAAATAAATATTATAGTTTTGATTATTATTAATAAAACTAATTTTCTTATTATGCTAATTTACTTCATAAAGATCATCATTAGCTTATTGATTTCTTACTTTTTTTTCCTAAAAGATAATGTTTATGTTTTTATGAAAAATTTGTTATATGGATAATGTTTATGTTTTATGAAAAATTTGCTATATGAATTTTTTTAAAATGAAAATATGATGATTTTAAAGAAGTAAAAAAAAAGAATAAAAATTTTGATGATAAAGGGTAAAATAAAAATTTTAAAAAGTCAATTAGGATAAAGGGGGGTATGATTATTGTTCAGAGTTGAGGAGGGAGTATGATTATTGTTCAAAGTTGAGGAGGGAGTTTAATTTTTAAGACAAAGTTGGGGAGGGAAAATGATTTTGACCCATATAATATTGGACAACATTTATTGCGAGAAAGTGTTTCCGCAGTTGGGCTCGATGCAGTTTATCTAAGGAAAAAGGACACCATGTAGCTCTTTTGAAAAATAATGGACAATAATAGCCCACGTTTCACTTTTTGGACAAAACTAACACCTCGGCTATTTTAAATGTCATTTATTAGCCCTTTATCTTATTAAGGAAAGGGGAGCCTAAAAGGAAAAGGAAGCCACACGCTAAAGGAATAGGGTTTTGTGATTTTCATTCTTTCCATAACCATTCTTCTTTCTTCTTTCCATAACCATTCTTCTTTCCATAACCATTCTTCTTTCTTCTGTCTCTTATTTTCCCAATCTGTGATAGTTAAGAATCCAACAAAACTCATATCTCTTTTCTTCTTGTTCTTAATTTTTTCTATTAAGAACCCAATAAAACTCATATCTTTTTTCTTCTAATTCTTAATTTTTCCTATTTAGGTTATCGAAATTGAATTGAGTTTGTGAATTATGTGGGTGGATGAAAAATAATATAGAGGAATGAAAGAAGAAAAAATATGCAAAATCTAGAGGTTGATCGGGATGGAAGAAAAGGGCTATTGTGTTGAACTTTGAAGAAATGGAAGAAATTGGAAGGAAATGAAAGAAATTTGAAGGAAATGGATTGTTTTTGAAAAAAAAAAGTGTTTTATGAGTCGAGATTGCATAGGATTGATTATCTATGGAGATTTCAGAGAAATGAAGGTTGGTATATGATGTGTATAAAAATTATATATTTAAGATTTTTATACGATGTGTATAAAAATTGTATATTTAAGGTTTATATATGATGTGTATAAAAACTGTATAAAAAATATATATTTAAGGCTTGTATATGATGTGTATAAAAACTGTATAAGAACTGTATATTTAAGGTTTGTATATGATGTGTATAAAAACTGTATAAGAACTGTATATTTAAGGTTTGTATATGATGTGTATAAAAACTATATATTTAATGTTTGTATATGATGTGTATAAAAACTGCATAAAAACTGTATATTTAAGGTTTCTATATGATGTATATAAAAACTGTATAAGAACTATATATTTAAGGTTTGTATATGATGTGCATAAAAACTGTATAAGAACTGTATATTTAAGGTTTGTATATTATGTGTATAAAAACTGTATATTTAAGGTTTGTATATGATGTGTATAAAAATGGTATATTTAATTTTTGTATATGATGTGTATAAAAACTGTATAAGAACTGTATATTTAAGGTTTGTATATAATGTGTATAAAAACTGTATAAAAACTGCATATTTAAGGTTTGTATATGATGTGTATAAAAACTGTATAAAAATTGTATATTTAAGATTTGTATATGATATGTATAAAAACTGTATTATATAGAATATATTTTCTATATATGATCTGTATAGAATTTGTATCATTGTTGTATAGAATATGTATATCGATAGGATGTATATAAACTGCATAAATATTGTATAGAGTTTGTATCTAAATGATTATTTTACCTAAATAGTGTACAGAATGTGTATAACCTCTTGGCAAAAATAAAAGACACGAAAATAGTTTTAAAACATGTATGTGAGTCATTAAAATATGCTATTTTTAAAAAATTGTATTTCAAAAAAATACAAAATTTTATTTGGTTACGACATTAGAAATTAGTATTTGACTATTTTAAAAGAAAACTACAAAATTTTATTTGATTATTTTGTTTATTGATAGTATTAAAAAAATATACAAAAACATCAGTAAAAAAATGAGCACAACCAAAATAAAAGGGAAAAGGAAGAAAACACAACTACCAGGAAAACAAAAAAAAAGACAACGAAAAAATAACAAAAAATAAATATAATATTATAAATTTGTATTTTACAAAACTATAAAATTTTATTTAGTTATGATATTATAAATCTGTATTTGATTATTTTATTGATAGAATTAAAAAATAAATAAAATAGAAGGAAAATTTATTAAATGATCAGTGGTTCAAAATAATAGAGAATAATTTTTAAAAAAAAATTAATAGAGAGCAATTTTTTTTTCTTTTTTAATAGAAATAGTTGTGGTCCAACAAAAGAGATGGCCGCCTAATTAGCCAATAAAATGGCTACTATTTGGAATTTTGAAACAATGGTCATTTCGGTGTCATTTGTTTAGGTCGAGTGGCCATTTATCTCTTTTACATCCCATTCAATTCATCCATTTGCTACACCAAGTACAACTAAGTTGGTTCTCAAGTCTCAACTTCAGAAGGAACTAAAATTTTTGTGGTCCACCTCAAGAACAGTTTTTTTTTCTTTCTTATGAGTTGTGATATTGACAAAGAATATGAGGATGTAAATGATGGTTATCACTTATCACCACGTTGATGAAGCCATGGATGAGGAAAATAAAATGCCTTAGCTGCCATCCATTATAAATGAAGTGATCACTTATCCCTTTCACAAATTTTAAATAAATATTTGAAATGATGATAAAAGTATTAAAATCTATGATTTCTAAATGAGAACTTTTCTTGTGTTTTGTTAATTCAATGATAGTGAGTCTTCTATTCTTTTGCATCCCATAAATTCTCTTATCCTATCATTCTTTTTTTTATGTTGGGATATTATAGGAATACAATGATAACAATATGGTGAAAATTTAAATAAAGAAACCTCTTATAATTGTAACTAGCAACTAGCTAGAAAAATAGGCAAAGGAGAAATATAAAATTGGACTTCCAACCTTTTTGTAAAATGTTCTCTTTTTGTATTATTCAAATGGATGTTGTAGGATTATGTCAAGAATTAACCAAAAAGAGAAAGAATTCAAATTAGAGTCAGATTTACAACACCTTCCTCCTTTCCAATCATTTCGTAGAAAAACATATTATGAAATTGTAACAGTACCGTAGTAATATTATTCATTTTGGACTTAGTTCTCACAACTTTAAAGCATGTTACTAGTGTCTAAGACTTGTCTTTCTTGTATACCTAATATCTTGCGTGACTCACCAATGTGAAACTTGCCTAAGGTGTTATCCAACCCCTTGGGAACTCAATTTATCCCAGTTCCACCATCATCTCTCAAAGATGTGACATTTGTTTAAGCTCTTTTGAACCATGGAGTTTGCTCAACCATCACCTAAGGTTGCATGCTGAGCTAGCTCTAATATCATTTAACACAAACCAACTCCCTAGTATTTCGGCGTTTGTAGTCTATGCTCACACGATTTTAAAACACGTAATTAGGGTCTAAGGGGTGTGCACTTATATACCTAACACCTTTCTCCTGCATAATTTATTGACATGAAATTTGTCTAGATATTATATGTTTTCTCAGAGACTCAATATTTTCGTTGAAGTTTGCGCATATTATCCTCTTAAAAAACGTGATAATTGCATACAGTCAGTTAAATCCTTAGATTTGTCCCATTATCGGGGCAAGATTTTTGTGAATGAAAGCAGGAAAACTACGTTTGATACCTTCTTGACAATTAATTCACATAAGAATCTTAAACAAATAATTCAAGAGTACAAATTAAATAAAACTTGTAGTAGTTATATATAGCAATGGAAAAAATTAGGCAGTGAAAGAAAGGTAACTAAAAGACTAAGAGAAAATGATCAATAACCCCTCCAATCTTTACCTGAAATTTCAACTACACGCTCAAACTTTATAAAAGTCCTATTATCCCTTTGAACCTTTTATAAAAGTCCTATTAACCCTCTAAACCTTTTATTTTTGATATTTTATGATCCTAAAATGTTGACCTATCCAAGAAGGTGTATACACTTCCTTTAGGCGCGTGGGACTTGCCTAAAGTACACAAATCTGCATTTTTTAAGCCATGTGTAAGTCAAATTTATTTATTTTTATTTTCTTTTTAAAAAATCCTCATTTGTTAGCCATTAAATCTTCCATCTTCTTCCCTTTTTTTTTTTTTGCCATTTTCAAAGCTTGAAGTTTGGGTTTTGTTGTCTACCATTTCAAAACTTTCAATCGTAACCTCCATTCTAAAATTGAAACTTTAGGGTTCATAATTTTCTTCAAAAAGATTCAAAATAAAAAGTTATTTTTGCCTTATACGTTTTGTTTCTTCTTCTTCTCTTTCTCAAAACAAAAAGGTTCAAGAACTCATCAATGATGTCCAAGATTAATTTCTCATCTTCCTCATCTCCAATTCATTTTCTTCTTCATCTTTCTCTATTTCAATTCATGGATGTGTCCAAATATAAAACTCACAAAAAAAATCCATTTATTTCACTTTAAACAGGAAATTTCAAATTCCATGAGAAATGATGCAAAGCTACAAAAAAAAGAATAAAAATAGAGTTGATGAGGTTCGTTCTTTCTTCTCAAAAAAAAAAAACCACACCAATAAGCCTAAAGCACTAAATTTTCTTGAAGCAAAAAAACAAAAGAAAAAATGAGAGAGAAAGAAAGAGCTTCCTTTGCAAAATCAACAACAACAACAATAATTTATTCGATCTCCGACGCTTCTTCCAACTTTTCAACTCCTTGATTCGACTCTAAAATTAAGCAAATCTAAAATAAAATTAACAAGATATACTTTTTCATTTTCAATTTCAAATTAAGAAGAAAGATTATTGTAGATTCTTCTTTGATCAGTTTAGATCTGATTCGAATGCTATGGCTTGAAATTCACGTAATATTTGTTTGTGGTCATCTTCTTCACCATCTTGTTGCCTCTCCGATCTTCAGAAAAATGAAAGGTAAAGAATTTACAAATAAGGAAAAGAGAAAAAAGAAAGGAGAATGAAAGAGGAAAGAGAAAAGGGAAATATTAAAGGAAAAAGAAAAATAATTAATTTTTTATAATAAAAATAGAATATTAGGTGGTAATATTATGTGGCATTACGTGGACACGCGTGATAATCACTTACCAATACACATGTGGTTGTGAGTTTTAAGGGGATAAAAATTTCAATTTTAAATAGATCAGGGGTCATAGAACTCCCCTAAAGATGAAGTGCGTAGTTGGAATTTTAAGCATAGGTTGGAGAGGTTTTAGACCATTTTCTCAAAGACTAATAAAATTTTTCACTAAAAATTAGTTCTCTCCGTCTCGCATAATCACTATATACTCCCTTCGTTTAAAAAAGAATGACCTACTTTGGCTTGCCACAAAATTTAAAAAAATAAAGATGACTTTTGAATCTTGTGATCTTAAATTAAAGTTATATCAAATGTACCAAAATGCCCTTTAATCTTGTAGCTCTAAACATGCCATGTGAAAAATTAAAATTAAAGTATTACTAAAAGGTGAAAGGAATCATTCTTTTTTTAAACAGATCAAAAAGAAAAGTAGGTTATTTTTTTTAAAACGGTGGAGTAGTATATATGGATCATGATCGTATTAATCCTCAAAATCACTAATTTGTGTGGGGACCTCTCAAAATGTCAAAGATTACCAACTTGACACGCAAACTTTGGTTATATTCAATTGAGTCCCCCAAGTAGCAAATGCTTTTTTGTTATATTCATTATTACTTTGAAGTAGACACATAGGTATTGAAATGTCACATTTCAAGAAAATCCCACTTTTTTTAAGCTTATTTATGGAAGATTCTTCTCATATCTATAAAATCCTACGCGAACTTAGCTGGCCCCCAACTGTAAAAGAGAATTCAAAATCTCTTAATTTTCATTTTCTAATTTTGATTTTTGATCCCTGCAATTCAATACGCATATTAGGAATCCGACTCATTCAGATGTAGGTCGTATAAAATGCATTAAAAGGGAAATATTTTCCTACAAAATTCTTTATTTTTTTAGAATTTGATTCAAAATCTCTAATTAACAGTGAAAAAATTGTATTCATCTCACAACTATGGTTATTAACTTATTAATACTGAGCTAAGAAACCTTCGACTATTTTGTTTTCAATCAATTTCTTGAATTAAAGACAAGTTGGCTTTTGGCAATTCACTATTTCTATTCTTATCCAAAATGTTACAATCAGTGATATGGTTGCACTCGTGCAACTCTCCATCAATATAGCTCTTTTTCGTTTGCTTTCATTTTTGTCATTTTTTTGTTGAACCACGTCCACATTTTTAATGTTTATTTTTAGAAAATAAATAATACAATATGTTAATAGTGATAAGAATTTATCCTATTTAGTCATTTAAAAACAAATTACTTAAATGTCTACAGTGAACGTGAATATGTAACTTGAGAATAAGGTAATTTGCTGCATTCAGCTAAGCTACATTGATAATGTAAAATCAATTATACTCACAAGAAGCAATTAAGTAGAACCGTTTTGTAGCATTAGATAGTCTAATTTGAAATATGCTTTTGAAATATTAGATATATATTTTTTAAATATAACTTTGCAATTTTAACTCATATATAATATTATAAATTGTGCGTGATTTCGTTGGAACGACTCTCGATTGTTTAAACTGTTCTAAGTTGTTGCACGTAGAGCGGCATCCTCTTTACTGTTTGAATTTCTTTTCACCAATTTTCTTCACAACGGAACATTTAAGAAAAAAAAAAGAGGAGAAGGAAGAAAAGAAGAAGAAAGGGAAGAAAAGAAATCAAAATTTTTTAATTTGAACTTACAAAAAGTGATTACATAAATTTTTGAATGATATTTTAAAAATTATAATCTGACTCTCAATTCACTTAATTATTTCTAACTAAGGTTAAAATCATAATCCTTTATTCAAGATTCAACGAATTTTTTGCTCCAGTCTCCTTAAAAAGAATTTAAACTACCAATATGGTTGTTGTGCAGTGATGGAGCTGCTTCATCATTAACCAAAGATAGCGAGTTCAAGCATTAGTTATGAAAAATTCTGTTGAGAGTGTTATCCCCAAAATTGTTAAGCAGTTAGTGAAGTGTAAAAGTGAACTGAGTGGTGAGCTGTACACAATTGTTAGTTAGGATTAGTTAGTTAAGCTAACTTAATTCATCAAGTATTAGGAAGATTCTAGAAGATCTCTTGTCTAACTTAAATCATCTAAGTATTAAGAAAAATCTAGAAAATCTCTTGTCTATATATGGAGGATTAGACAATAGCAGTTATCAATTTTTTGTATTCAATCTGTCACGTACTTTACCAGGTCCTGATTGTGACGGGCATCTCAAGTCCACCGAGGACCGGGAACCGTCCCCTGAGCCTATTCCAATATAACCAAGAACACCTAGCAGCGGATGGATACCAATATAAAGCAAGATATGAAAGATAAACTCAAAGGCTATATAAAATCAAAATCCGAAACTATCCACGACACCCATGTCCACAGTATCCACAAAGCCTCTAGCAAAATCGAGTACCAATAAAGTATTGGTACATGCACCCGACCATAGCTCAAACCAAATATGAAATAAAGTCTATGACATAAGAAATCGAACATGAAATGAAGTCTTCCGAATAATGAAAGCTCACCACTGTAAGTCAACTCTCAAACTAAATACAAACACCTGATCACTGTACAGGAGTAGTAGAAGTATGGCAAGTTCTTTTATCGTGTGAGGATACAACGTATGAAGACGGTTAGCAGTTAGAGTGCTAGCATGTAACTCAGGGATAAAGGAACAAATAATGCCATGCATAATAATTCAAATTCAGTCAAAACTCATGCACACCACCAAATGCAAATACATACATATATACATATATATATACGTATGTATATATATATGTATGTATGTGTATATACATATATATATATATATATATATATATATATATATCACATGCCAAGGTAGGGAACAAGGCTTAGCATGCACTTCAAAATTTTAACCTAGACTATGCAACTCAACCGTCATAAACAGACACCCACGGTCTATATGGGTTCAACTCTCCCTACTGAAAGAGTCCCGGTATGTGTTAGCCGCACACACAGGAGGTATCGAGGAAGACCAGGAAATGCCCCAACCGCACGTCAATCCAAGATATAAATATACATCAATAGTGTGAACCATGCACACAGGTCATCAAGCTCAAACCTCATGTCGGCAAACACGAGTTTCCAGTACAAGTCATCCAAGACCCACACCTTCACGACTTAGATACATAACCCCCTTTAAGCCCAATTGAAAAAAAAAGTTTCACATATCCCATTTATTATTCAATGAACCAAACATTAAGGCACACATGGGCATCGTCTTACCTTTAAGCTTACAAGCTTATATCTATGCCATAACAATCACATTAATTTAGAGGAATGCCTCGACCCTCTTTCTGTTTATTAAATCAAGGCATAGCCAACAAGGCCTTTAATATCCATGTTCATTGTTTAACCCTTTTAAATCATGCAATTACATAGGTGGATAAGTCAAACCAAATGACAAAATCATATTCGTTGACAATTTCACAAACAAGTTGAGGGCACATAATTTTTTAAAATCATAACCAAGTAATTTGGGGAAAATCGTAGTACCACGAAATCCATTTAGCCTTCCCATGCATCCTATAACGTTCACATCATAAGTAAAACATGAATGTTGTATAAATAACCATGGAAAGTTAATTAATTAATCAACCATGTCAAAAAACCCTCAACTATATCAACACCCACATCAAAACAATGCATTAACAAGTAATTGATGTCATTAAGAAAATACAAGTTCAGGGGAAAGAGGTACATGCCTTAAACACAAGAGAATTAGAAGAAAGCAATACCCCTTGGACCCTACATAATCACCTCTTTGAGCCTAGTATTGACTTGAAAAGAGAATTTTGAGAGAGAGTGGTTGAGAGTAATATGAATGAAATTCGTAGGATGAAAACTAATGAAAATAAACCCTTATGATGTTTAAAAGTTTTCTATGAGTGAAAGAACCTCACTACCCCCTGTCCCATTTTAAAACAACAACAAAACCCAAAAATAACATAGGTCCATGGCATGGACCTTATCGCGGAGGCTAGTCTCCGTGCCGCGAACCCTATCACGGGGACCCAGCCTTCTTGACACGGAGACTATAGCAAAGACTATCCTCCATGACACGGGTCTATCGCAGAGGCTCACTGCCTCCATGACCCAAAAATGCCCCGAACTCTATCCAAAAATTCTGGAACTCTTCTTGGTTATCCTTTTAACATCCCCGAACATAATTTGAGGCAAAAATTGATATTTCGAGCACAGAAAGGCCAAAAATAAAATACTTAAAATTTTGAGGGTGTTACATTATCCCCCACCCCTCCTAGTATCATTCATCCACGAATGATGGGCTAGGACACGTTTCACATGATAATAAAAAAATATACCAAAATCAAAGTATAAACCCGGATAAAACCAAGTAAGAACGGAATTCGTGCCTTATGCTTCTTCATCCGTCACATGGAATAGAGATGGATACTTAGCCTTCATATGTTCTTTTGCTTCCCAAGTGACGTCTTCTACCTTATGGTTCCTCCAAATGACTTTTACCAATGCTACATCTTTAGTTCGCAAACTACAAACTTGTCTATCCAAGATTTCTATCGGGAAATCTTCATAAGACAAGGAATTCGAGACACCAACATTCTCAATAGGCACCACCAAAGAAGGATCACCTACGTATTTCCTCAACATGGACACATGAAACACAGGTTGTATAGAACCCAAATTCGCAGGTAACTCATATGCAACATTTTCCACTCTCCTTAGAATCAAATAACGACCAATGTAACGGGGATTGAGCTTCCCTTTTTTTCCAAAATATGTTACTCCCTTCATAGGAGACACCTTCAGGAGCACTCAATCACCCACATTAAACTTCAACTCTCTCTGTCTCATGTCTGCACAGGACTTTGAGCGACTTTACGTAGTCTTAAGTCTATCCCAAATCACCTTCACCTTTTTCATAACTTGATGGACTAAATCAGGACCGAACAACCTTACCTCTCTAACTTCGAACTACCCGATAGGAGATCTCCACCTCCTACCATACAATGCCTCAAATTGAGCCATATCAATGCTAGAATGATAGTTATTATTGTATGCAAAATCTACAAGAGGCAAATGATCAACCCAAATACCACCAAAGTCAATCACACAGGCTCTTAGTATATCCTCTAAAGTCTAAATAGTCCTTTCCGCTTGTCCATCCGTTTGTGGGTGGAAAATGGTACAAAGGGTCACCTTAGTCCTCAAACCTCGGTGAAACGACTGCCAAAAATAGGATGAGAACTGAGTGCCACGATCTGAAATAATAGAAACTGGAGTACCATGATACCTCACGATCTCTTGAATAAACAACCTTGCATAGTACTCAACGTAATAATTAGTTCTCACTGACAAGAAGTAAGCAGACTTAGCCATCCTATCCACAATGAACCAAATAGAATCAAACTGATTTCGAGATCACATAAGATCGGTAAAAAAATCAATATTTATCACTTCCTACTTTCATACCGGCAACTCAATTTCTTGAGACAACCCGCCAGGCCTCAAGTTCTCCATCTTCACTTGTTGACACACCATTTACTTAGACACAAAATTTGCCACATTCTTCTTCATGTTATTCCACCAATAAATCTCCTTAAGGTCATTAGACATCTTCGTCGAACCAGGATGAACCAAATAACATGAATCATGAGCTTCGGCCAAAATTCTACCTCGTAGCCCATTCACATCGGGAACACACAACCTGCCTTGGTAACTCAAGATACCATCACCACCAATCTCAAAAGCCATCACCTTCTACTTACCTACATCATCTTTTATTTTTATTAAGATATGATCCAACACTTGTTTCTCCTTTACCTCAGCACCCAGAGATGATTTAGCTATCTCTTGCACAAACACACCACCATTCTCAGAATCAAAGAGACGAACTACAAGATTAGCCAAGTGGTGAACATTCCTCACCAAGTCACACTTCTCTTCATCCACATGGGACAGACTCCCCATAGATAACCTGCTAAGAGCATCAACAACTATATTAGTTTGCTTGGATGGTAGTGAAGACTCATGTCGTAGTCTTTGAGCAACTCAAGCCATCTCATTTGCCTGAGATTCAACTTCTTTTGGGTGAACACATACTGCAGGCTCTTATGATCTGAAAAGATGTCGATATGAACCTCATATAGATAGTGTCACCAAATCGTTAATGCGAACACCAAAGCTAATAACTCTAAATCATGAGTTGGATAATTTCTCTTATGTACTTTCAATTACCTAGAAGTATACGCAACCACCTTGCCATGATGCATTAATACACAATCGAGTCCCATACGGGATGCGTCATAATAAACCACGAAGCTGTCACTACCCTTGACAGGGTCAAAACTAAAGCGAAATTCAATTTATCTTTAGCTTCTCAAAACTCTCCTCACAAGCATTAGACCAAAGAAACTTTACCTTCTTCTTAGTTAACTTGGTCAAAGGTGAAACAATCATCAAAAGCTCTCCACAAATCTCTTATAATAACCAGCTAAACTCAAGAAGCTTCTAATATCAATTGGAGTCGTGGGTCTAGGTCACTTCTTAATTACCGCAACTTTCTGAGGATTCACCATGATCCCTTCACTAGAAACAACATGACCCAAAAAAGTAACAACATTAAACCAAAATTCACACTTAGAAAACTTAGAATACAATTGCTGGTCCTTTAGGGTCTACAACACAACACAGAGGGGATTGGCATGATCCATCTCACTTTTTGAATAAACCAAAATATCCTTAATAAATACAATCACAAACAAATCCAAAACCGACGAAACACCCCGTTCATGAGATCCATAAATGCCACCATGGCATAAGTCAAACCAAAAGATATGACCAAGAATTCAAAATATCTATATCGAGTACGAAAGGTGGTCTTGGGGATGTCCCCCCCCCCTAATCTCTAACAGATGATAGCCCAAACAAAGTTCAATCTTACAGAAATACTTATTACCCTAAAATTGGTCAAATAAATTATCTATTCTTGGAAGAGGATACTTATTTTTTATTAAATTATTGGTAATCAATACACATCTGAAGAGAACCATCCTTCTTACGCACAAAAAGAATGGGAGAACCCCACGGAGACATACTAGGAAGGATAAACCCTTGTTAAAAAGATCCTTCAACTGATCCTTAAGCTCCTTCAACTCATCCAGAGCCATTTTATAAGGAGGGATAGAGATAGGACGAGTGTCCAGAATAAGATCAATCCCAAAATCAATTTCCCTATCGGGAGGAACACCAGGAAGATCATCAGGGAAGACCTCAAGAAATTCACTAACCACAAGAACAAATTATAAAGAAGGACCTTCCAAGTTAAAATTTTCAACCCAGAACAAATGATAAAGACACCCCTTGAAAATCAATTTTTGGGCTCTAAGATATGATATGAACCTTCCTTTAGGCACTAAGTAACTCCCTTCCTACTCAATAACTGGCTTATTAGGAAATTTAAAGATGACCTTATGGGTCCAATGGTCTAAAGAGTCATATCACGAATACAACCAGTCCATACTCAAAATAACATTAAAATATATCATGTCTAACTCAAACAGATCCACCAAAGTCTCCCTAATGCCAACGGATACCACACAACCCCTATAGACTCTTCTGACAACCACAGGGTTACCCACCAGGGTAGAAACAAAAAAAGGATCCAAAATACCCTCAGGACCAAAACCAAAATGCACAGCCATAAATGGAATCACATAAGAAAGAGTAGACCCTGGATCAAGCAAGCAATACACATCACAAGAGATAAGTTTCAACATACCAGTGATGACATTAGGTGATGCCTCAGACTTCTAACGGGTAGTGAGAGTATAAAGATAGTGCCGAAGACAGAGGTGGAAACCTTTGGTATGGAAGCTGATGAAGAGGCAATAGGGACCTTATTTTCCACCATAGCAACATCGCCTAAAAGAAAGTTCCTCTGAATATAGCCAGGTTAGTTGCATCTAAAACACTTATTCATTCCCTCATCATAAAAACTATGGTGCAACTGCCTACAAAATTAGCAAAGGGGATATGATAGAGTTGATTGGGCCTCACTGGCCTGAGATTGGCACCCTACGCTCGATAACCATCACCACTCTAAAAACGACGATCCCTGAATGGCTTCGAATAAGGGGCACTAGCCGTCGAATAAGAACCAAAGTTGTCCCACTTTTTTAGACCATTATCACTATCCCTACCACCCTCCTATTGACCTCCACCCTGATCTAAATACCAAAACTTCTTACTCTACCTATCCCCCATATCCGCTTGCTTCTTCTTCTCCTTCTCAACCTGCTGCATATACACTACTAGTCTAGAGATGTCTATATCCTTGTTCAACAAGGTATCTTTTCTCTCTAAAATAAGCTCATAAGATAAACCAGAAGTAATTTTCCTTATTCTAGACCTCATGCTAGATACTATCTCGAGAGCATATCGAGACAATTGGTGAAATTTCAAGGCATACTCTTTTACTGTCATCCTATCTTGCTTTAAGTTCACAAACTCCTTTACTTTTGCATCTCTCAACTCCTGAGGAAAGAAGCGGTCAAGAAAAGAACTAGAGAAGTTATCCCATAAAGCAGACTAAGCATCATATCCCCTAAGCTACACCCACTCTTCAAACCATTGGTACGCTAAATCCTTCAACTGATAAGAAGTGAATTCCACACCCTCTATCTCAGTAGCATGCATAACTCAAAAGATCTTTTATATCTCATCTATAAAAATCTGAAGATCCTCCTCCACCTTAGTACCCATGAAAGTAGAAGGGCTAAACCTCATAAACTGGCCAACTCTAGTATTCTCAAAAGAACTCACAATAATACCAGTAGAACCTGTTTGACTTGATTAGGATATATCACGACCCGAGACTAGCCCCTAGTCGTAACACGGTGCTTAGAACCATAAGTGATCCCAAGCTAACACATGAACTGGCATACTCTTGAGCAACTGATGTAATATGTAAAACAAAACTTAATTTGCTGAGTAGAAGCATACTCATGAAAAGTCTGAATAAAGTTAATGTTGATACAGTTTACATCATGATAAAACTGAAGAAAAAAACTCAAATTACATGACTAATTCTGGCTGACATCTATGAAGCCTTTACTATACTGACTATAGATAGCTGGTACATGCCTCTAACTACCACTAATCAATACATATGGAAAATTAAAAATAAAGTGCATGATCCACAACTTTCTGGAGTTCTCAAAATAGAAGAACTCATCACCTACTGGTTGAAAGCTACAAACTGTCTGACCCTGGTGTAAGAGCTACATATGGTACCTACATTATGAAGGATGTTTCCACAAACGTATAAGTGTGGTCAGTACATTGGAATGTACTGATTATATGGATACATGCACTAAATCATGGAAATATTTCAAACATGCTGTAAAAATGAGGATATAAGTTATTTGCTGAAATATACATTTCAAACATGACTATACGTGAAAACTGTAAATCATAGAGAATTTATAAATCATGAGCTGAAAATAATTTTGTAAGATAGGAGGCGGTAGAAACATAAATGTTGTAAGTCGTTCCCTTGTGAGGCTAAAAATATTGTAGAAGAGGTACTGAGGATGACGTATGAATACTGGTCTAAACTATGTGGTGGGAACTGACTTAAGTCATGGATCTGAATATGCATACATACTGAGCCTGAAAGAATAAACTTACTAAACCAACATAACTTGTATTAAGTAGATCTGATTAACTGAATGACTGATGTCTGTGTGACTGAACAACTAAAATTTGAGAAAAAGGATAACTAACATCGGTATGTTGAGTAGTGGATATATGAATACTGATCATGTAAAACTGAACTGTACTTAGTCTGAATAACTAGACTGAAACTATGGAGTATTGTGCATATGAGATAAGGACTAACTAAACAACATGAGGTAACTGAGCATGAATACATGAAAAACTGTAATATCTGAGAATGCAAGACCAAGCATATACATATTTCAAAAATAATTTGTAACCTAAAAGACTGAAAACTGATAACTGAATAACTGAGAATCTGTATACTTGGTCAAGCAAACCAAAACTGAAAATACACTGTATACTGTACTGGGACTATGGAAGGTATCATATAACCGACATGAACCATGCGAGCTATCATGGAGTCCAACATCTGACCCACGTTGAGGAGGGTTATTCCATCCTTACCATTGGAATAGAACCTGAACTGTAGTGATCATTAAACTGATGTCCCGAAGGATGGGGGTGTCATGTATAACTGACGGGGGGGACCCTTCAAAATCTACGATGGCACCGCAGGTTTGGAACTTTGGGACTGCTACTAACATCCCATGCCTAACTGATGGGGGAGACGTCATCCCTACGTTTACTCGGTGCTAAATCCTACTCCCAACTGAAAGACACTGAAATACTAACTGGTGCATCACTGATAACTGATAACTAATAAGATCAGGTCATGGTATTCTGAAAATAATAGTACATACAGATTCTGAGGTAATTATTAACATATAAACTGATAATGCTCAACATGATCATGGTGTTCTGAATATGATATTAAAAATCATAGTCTGACTAACTCATTACTTAAAAATAAAAATCATGTAAAAACACAAAGGTATCGGGTGTTCATAACCCACCAACACAGAATGGTCATTAAAACATGACATTTAAACTCAAACTGTAGTATTGAATCATGGTTCAACTCAAGACATCGGCATTTCATCAAACATGGGGAAAACATGAATTTTAAACATGGGAATGTTGCTAAAAATTATGAGTTTAGGATCTATCATGGAATTCACTTGAATAAAGCATGGGAAACTTAAATTCATAGAATGAGGAATTCAAAATATTGCATGGGATCATACATGGGCCGAATTGAATTAAAATTTCCATGAAAACATGAAATTCGATCTTTCTTGAACATATAAAATATCATAATGATAGAAAATTCACTCTTTAATTGAAAAAAGTGTTTTGGGGCTCCATGGGTGAAAGGGACTCATGAATGAATACCCCGCATACCTTAAGCCTTTAACTTGAGAGAAAAACACAATTCTTGATGCTTTCTTGAAGGTTCTTGAACTTGGGGGAACTTGAATTCTTGATTTCTTGGGGAAAAAGGATTGAATTCTCGTTCTTGGGGGAAGGTAATGGTTTTCTTGAAAGGAAAATTGGAGAAGATGTGCAAAACCATACCCTAACTGATGCCCAAGTCGTGTTATGAAGGATTGGGTTAAGGAGGAAAAGACCCAATTGCCCTTCAGGCATTTAATTTAAAACTTGACGTGATAGACTTACCTCGACGTGGTCTAAGAAGTGGTAGTTGAATTCCCTCACCGCGATGCGGTGAACATGAAAATGGGAATATTGCCGTGATGCGGCCTTATCGCATAACCCTATGGTTTAGTGATCCAAACAAAACCCAAACCCCTTCCGAAAAATTCAAAACTTCTCTGAGACATGCTCCTTACACCCCTGAACATGAATTAACTAAAAAACCAGCATCTCGGGGTCGAGAGGACCAAGTTAAAAATCCTTCCAAGTTTAGAAGCCTTAAAATGACAAAGTCCCCAACACTTAGTGAAAATTTCATGCCTTAAGCAACTTAAGCATGCAACTAAAAGTTGAATTGAGCTAAGGTTAGTACGGGGTATTACAGGATGTTACTAATTAGGTCAATAGGTGGAATGGATTGGCGAAACTCAACATTAGTAATATCTCCCTGAGGTGGCTGAGTCTGAGTACCACCAACTGGAGAAGGATCAGTGGATACGGGTAGAATTCCATGAAAATAGTCAAAAGCAGCGACCCTAGACCGGGTCTATACTTCAGTAGTAGGACGAGCTCCGTCCATATTATCCCAAGTCGAAATAGAAGAGTCTCCACATTTGTCAGATCGTCTGGGAGGCATGATATAAAAGGAGAATAAATGGACACTAGAAAGATGCAAGACCTTAGACTTTATAGACCAAAAATAGACAAAAAAAAAAAGAAACATTCCTAAATGCCTCGAAGCCTCTCTCTTATAAGTGTGGCACGCTACACATCCATACAAGAGACTCTACTCAACATGGCTTTGTGGATACCTCATGACACCAAAACCTAATCTCTGATACTGTAACGCCCTGAGAGTACACCCTAGGCATCACACGGTGCTTACAGTCCCGAGGGATCATAAGATAACCCATGAGCTGGTACCTGTTGTGAGCACTGGACAACATAATCATAAAGGTGGAAGAATACTGACATACCATAAGGTTTTAATAACTGAATTCAAAAGTGAAATATGAGTCTATAGAAATAACTGACTGAATCTGATAAAATACTTATAAACTGGATAACTAACTGTAATATCTGAATACTGAATTACTGACTCTAATGTCTGATAAGCCTCTAAAACTAAATGAATGTGATTTGATGGGATAGGCCCCAACTAACTCCAACTAACTACTAAAATAATACAAGAAATAAGGTAGGCCTATCCTCAAAGTATAAGGACTTACCACTGCTACTGCTGAGGATCTGATAAGTCTAATCACGAGCTGGGAATTGAGCGTTAGAACCTATGATATAATACATCATAGAACAAAATAAAAGGTATGAGATCAGTGCTTTGAATGTACTAGTATGCTAAATGGGGTAGGCTGATATGCATGGTTTCATGAGCGCAAATAATAACTATCTGACTATACATGTAAAACATAGAATACTGAATAGGATGCATAAAATATGTAGGTACTGGGAATATATGGAAAACTATAAATACTAAGTATGCATAAAAAACTGTAAATACTAAAGATACGTGAAATTTTATAGATACTGAGGATGCAAGACAAAGCATATAACATGAATTGAGTAAAATCGGTAAACTAAAATCTTATATGCTTTGGTCAAACAACACTAAGACTGGACGACTGAGCTGGGACTGTAACTAAGACTATATCTGAGACTGTAGGAGGTATCATCTAACCGACATTCCCTAATTTGAGCTAATCGAGGTCCAACCTATAACCCCAGTTAAAAAAATATTAATATCGTGCCACGGGTACTAACGCTAGCTGTGTGGATCCACTAAACTGATACAGCATCCAAAGGACTAAGGGTGTCAAGTCTAAACTGACACGTGACCCTTGCAAGATAGTCAAGCCTAATCTGACGGGTGACTTCTCATATCCTACGTTGGCTACGTAGTTCTGGAGTATACGGACTGCTACTAACAACTCTACCTATCTGATGGGGAATCCGTCATCTCTAAACTCTCTCGGTGATAAATCCTACTCCCAACTAAAAGACACTGAAATACTAGACTGTTCTGAGTTTAACTGACTGATAACTGACTATTCTGATAATGTTCATAGTATATTCTGAAGACTATTTTCTAATGTACTGAGGCTAGACTAAATAAACAACTATGGTTTTTGAGTATTTAATACCCCTAGGACTCAATACAACAATAGTAAAATGACACTAAAGCTTGGGGGGGAAAACATGAAGGCTTTTATTAAATCTATCACTCTTGTAGGCATTTTATCAAATACTTGTAGTTCATGGTTTAAAACAATAATAGGAATATCATTGAACTTATAGAAATAGCATGATTTGATATAATGGTATTAAATCACGGTTTAATTCAATAAATAATAATATTAAAATATGGAGGATTGAATAATAACAATAATTTTATGGTAACATGGTATAAAATCAATAGTACATGGAGATTCATGGATGAAATCATAATTTAAAATCAAATAACTTGAAAGGATCAAAACTTAAAATTTCAATAGGTTACTTGAACTCCATGGATGAACATCTAACACACCTGGGATAATGAATTTGGAAGGATTGATGGTGAGTTCTTGAGATTTGACCTTGATTCTTGAGAGACAGGGTTTCTTGTTCTTGAAGAGAGTTGATTTTAATTTGAGAGAATAATGACAAAGTGAACAAATAATTCTCTTTTAGGGTTAAATCCCGTGTTAAGGCGGATTTGAGGTCATGGGAAAAGACCAAACGACCCCTGGAATTTAAAATCACAAAACTGGAAAAATTCCTAATTTTTGGCCTTGGACCGACACTGCACTATCGCGTCGTGTCACTGGAATTGGACAACTGGGAACTGAGGGCTTGGTGCGACACAGAGGAATCGCGGTGCCCTTTTGATTCTGAAATTCACCCTTGGCGCGACGCGCATTAATCGCGACAGAAAACTGAAAAAGGACTATTGAAATTTTAGTTGTCAGCGCGACGCAGTGGTTTTCGCGGAGATTACTGAAAATCGACAATCGTCATTTATGTTGACTCCACGATGTGCTAAGGGTTAAAAATAATGGTATTTAACGATTGAAACTTAAAATTTCCATAACTTCTTACCCGGTTATTGGATTTGGGCAAATTTTATATCGTTAGAAAGCTAATTCAATTCCTACACAATGGCAGGCTTTAAACTGACAAATAATGAGTGTTTTAAAAATTATATATATGAATACTCATGTATTGAGACTTAGATTACGCTAAGAAAATGCAGGGTATTACAATATCCCTTCTTGGGATCATTCGTCCTCGAATGAGACTGGTTAAGCTGAGGAAAAACTGAAGGACTGAGCTTACACACTGAATATGCATATCTGATGCATGAAATTAGGGGTGGGAATAAATACCGAAAATTAAAAAACCGAACCAAATTAATTTGGTTTTCGATTTTGGTTTTTCGGTATTTCGGTTTGGTGTTCGATTTATTTTTTCTATAAATTAGGTATTCGGTTTGGGTTTTGGTTCTTGAGTATATATAATTCGATATTTGGTTTAACCGAATTATTATACAATATACAGGCTACACAGCCCAATTATTATTTAATAATATATACCGGTCCAATTATTTTAGGCCCAATCGGCCACCCAATGTACACCAGCCCAAACATTTAACCCAATCTGATTGCTCCCACATTGGCCTTGCCAAATTATTTTGGCCTTATTTTTGTCCCTTTTGTAAGAAAATAAAACAAGTCAATATAATGACTTTCAGTAGTCTAATGTTGTTTTCTGTTTATTTGTACTTTTATGAAAATTATAAGGAAAGTCTAGAGATGTTGGCTTTCAATCTGTTCATCATCAATAAAAAGGGATTTGAAAGTTTCAAGAGAAGTTGTTTGGCTAGATTTGATGTATTTGTTATACTTTTATCAGATTTATTTGTGATATTCTTTTCCATTTTCTTAATCGGTAAAGTTGTTATGTGACTCGAAATTCACGTGTTCGGATCATGTGGAAATAACCTCTTATAGAGATGGAGGTTAAGAGCGTGTAAAATTTATTTTTGTGACTTTTTATTCAACGAAATTCTATAATTTGAAGTATCTCTATTACAAAATAGTTTTTCCATTCCATCATGAGATGAATTAATTTAAAAACCTTGAAAAACTATGAAAGGATTAATTTAGTTAAGGACACATGATCATAAATTCTATGAGGTTGGAATATTTTTTCTATTTCTCATACACTTCTGCTTAACATTATGATTTCTGGTCAAGAAACAAAATTTGTTTTATTTACAATTGTATGAAAAACCGAAAAATCAAAATTATTAAACCAAACCGAACCGAACTTCCATAAACCGAACCAAACCGAACTTAGTCGGTTCAGTTTTCGGTATACCTAAATTGAGAACCAAAAATTGAAAAAAGCAAAAAAAAAAAAAAAAAAAGATGAACCTAATTCCCGAATGCCCACCCCTAATGGAATGCAGGACTGAACTGACTCATGAATGCACGACTGACATGAACATGATGTGCAACTGAAACTGAGCATGATAGAGAGAAATATTAAGAAGGTTATTACCTTATACTGAATCTGGGTTCACGGAGAAAAGATGAGGGTACTTGGTCAGCATATCTGCTTCTGCTTCCCAAGTGGCTCCCTCAACGGACTGATTTCGTGGAACTTCTTTGTTCCTTAGTCTACGAACTTGATGATCAAGAATTTCGACTGAAACTTCGTCAAAGGAAAGACAGTTCTGAATATCTACACTTTCTAAGGGAACAACTATGGATGGATCACCAATACTTTTTCAACAATGAGACATGGAACACTGGGTGTACTGAGGCTAGATCTGAAGGCAAATCAATCTCGTAAGCTACCTTTCCAAAATAACTGAGAATTCTAAAGGGACGACATATCGGGGACTGAGTTTTCCTTTCCTTCTAATCTCTTCACTCCCTTCATGGGAGAGATTTTCAAGTACACAAAATCACCGACCTCAAACTCGAGATCCTTTCTCCTTCCATCTGCATATGATTTTTGTCAGCTCTGGGCTGCCCTAAGCCTTTCTTTGATCAACTAAACCTTCTCTAACGCATCAAACACCAAGTCAGCCCCTACTACTATGGTCGCACCTACTTCAAACCAACCAATTGGATACCTATATCTACTACCATAGAGAGCCTCAAATGGAGCCATACAAATACTAGAATGATAGTTGTTATTATCTGTGAATTCAATCAAAGGCAAGTGGTCATCCCAGCTACCTTTAAAATCAACTACGCATGCTCTCAGCATATCTTCTAGAGTCTGAATGGTCCATTCTTCTTGACCATCTGTCTGCGGGTGGGAAGCTATACTGAGATGGATTTGTGTACCAAGACCTTTTAGAATGCTTTCCACTAGTAAAAGGTAATCTGGGTACCTCTATCTGAGTTGATAGATAAGGGAACACCGTACAACCTTACCAACTCTCTGAGATAGAGTTTGGCATAGTCCTCGACTGAATAAAAGGTATGGAACGGTAAAAAATGAGCTGGTTCGGTCTTCCTGTCTACGATAACCCTAATAGAATCATGCTGATGACAAGTATGAGGCAAACTCATCACAATGTCCATGTTAACTTCCTCTCATTTCCAAGTAGGAGTACTGAACTCCTGCGTGTACCCACTAGGCTTTTAGTGCTCAATCTTAACTTGCTGGTATGTAGAGCACTTAGCCATAAACTCTGCAATATCCCTCTTCATCCCCCTCCACCAATAGATATCCCATAAATCGCGGTACATCTTAGTGGCCCCTGGATGAATAGAGTAACGCGCACCATGCACATCTGCAAGAATTTGTTGCCTCAAGTCATCTACACCAGGCACACATAATCTACCCTGACAGCGCAACACACCATCTCTCCCTTGGGAGAAAACTGCCATTTTTTATCTCTGACTGATTCTTTCAACTTAACTAGACTGGGATCTCTATCCTATTTTTCCTTCACCTTGGAAACTAAAGATGATGTCGAGATACTCTGCACCCATACACTACCTTCTACTGAATCAAGTAAGCAGACACTTAGTCGGCCAAGATGATGGACTTCCTGAGCTAACTTCTTCTTACCATCCTCAACATGAGCAACACTACCCATAGACAACCTACTGAGAGTATCAACCACTACATTGTCTTTGCCCGGATGATACAGAAAACTCATGTTATAATTCTTCAATAACTCTAACCACCTTCTCTGACGCAGATTTAAATATTTCTGAGAGAAAACATACTGTAGGCACATATGGTTTATGAATACATCAACGTGCATCCTATACAAGTAATGCCTTCAAATCTTTCAGGAGAATACTATTGTTGTCAACTCAAGATTATAAGTCAGATAATTGTTCTCATGGGGTTTAAGTTGTCTGGAGGCATAGGCTATGACCTTACCTCTCTGCATGAGGAAACAACCCAAACCTACTCTGGATGCATCACAGTACACAACAAACCCATCTGAACCATCTGGCAAGGTAAGAACTGAGGCTGAGGTGAGTCGAGTTTTCAACTCCTAAAAACTCTTCTCGCAGGAATCTGACCACTGAAACTTAACTTTATTCAGAGTCAATCTGGACATGGGGGATGCAATAAAAGAAAATCCTTCAACAAACTGATGGTAATAGCCAGCTAAACCCAAGAAACTCCTAATTTCTGATGGAGAGATAGGTCAAGGCCAGTTTCTCACCACTTCAGTCTTTTGAAGATCATCTTTAATGTCATCATCGAAAATAATATGGCCAAGGAAATCTACTGATCTTAGCCATAATTCACACTTACTAAATTTAGCGAATAACTGGTGAGCTCTAAGAGTCTGTAACACTATTCTGAGATGGTCTGCATGAGCAGTTTTTCTACAGGAATAGACAAGAATTCATCAATGAAGACTATGATGAATATGTCAAAGTACTACTTGAACACTCGGTTCATCAAGTCCATGAAGGTTTTTTGGGGCATTCGTGAGACTAAAAGACATGAGAAAAAATTCGAAGTGACCATACTGAGTTCGGCAAGCTATTTTGAAATGCACATTCCCTGACTCTGAGCTGATGATAACCTGAAAAGTAGCTGGCACCCTAAAGTTGATCAAACAAAGCATCGATTCTAGGAAGTGGATATTTATTCTTGACTGTGACTTTGTTCAATTGACGGTAGTCTATGCACATTCTGAGAGAACTGTCTTTCTTACGCACGAATAGAACAAGCGCGCCTCATAGGGAGATGCTGGGTCTGATGAATCCCTTGTCTAGAAGATCCTTTAATGGTTCTTTTAACTTCTTGAGTTCAGCTGGAGTCGTTCCGTATGGTGGAATATATATGGGTTGAGTGTCTGGAAGAAAGTCTATTCTGAAGTCGATTTCCCTTTCGGGAAGAACTCCGAGAATATCTTTAGGGATCACATCTAGAAATTCCCTGACTACTGAAATTGACTCAAGGGTTGGAGTCTCTGAATTTGAGTCTTTGACTCAAACAAGATAATAAATACACCCCTTGGATATCATGTTTCTCGCTCTAAAATACGAAATCAAATGACCCCTAAGAGTTGTGGTACTACCCCTCCATTCAAGGACTGGTTCATTTAGGAACTGAAAATAAACTATTCTATTTCTACAGTCAACTAAGGCATAGCATGAGTGGATCCAATCCATGCCAAGAATGACGTTAAAATCTGTCATCTCTAACTCTACGAGATCAACAGAGGTAATTTTTTGAGATATTGTGATCGGACAATTCCTATATACCTGTCTGACTACAATGGAAACACCTACTGGGGTAGACACTGAAAAGGGCTCTACTAGAGTTTCGGGACTGACTCCGAAATTGATGGCTATATATGGAGTTACAAAAGAAAGAAAAGCTCCAGGGTCTAGTAAAGCATAAACATGTAAGTGAAAGACCTGCAATGTACCAGTAACTACGTCAGGAGAATTTTCCTGATCTTGGCAGGACTGAAGAGCATATAATCTGTTCGGACGCTGAACACTGGTAGCACTGGAAGTGACACCTTACTGAGTTGGGCGATCGGATGGAACTGACAACTGATGGGACTGGACCTGTTGGCGCACATCCCTACCTTTCTGAGAAACTACCCGACACTCCCGAATCCGATATCCTGGCTTACCACACTCAAAGAACACATCACTACCCACTCTGTACTCACCCTGATGGTGTCTGCCATATTTCTGACATAGAGAATTGTACGAGCACTGCTAACACTGACCTAGGACTTAGAGTCGAGTGCTCTATCCCCATTGTCATTTCTAAATTTATGTATGAGAGCATTGGATAAAGAGGGTGTTGGGGATGAAGACCTCTGATGAAACTAAGGACGGTTACCACCCTCTGACTTTAGCTGACTGGAGTTAAAACTACCCGTCCTAGCTCTCTTGTTTCCTCTCTCCCTCTCCTTAATCTTCTACTCTTTTATCTTTTGAGCATGGACCATCAGCCTAGACAAGTCCATTTCACCGATCAACATTATGGTCCTGCACTCCTTGACCATACTATCAGATATACTAGACATAAACTAACTCATCTTGGACCTGTTATCAGCTACCACATGAGGAGCATATCTAGCTAACTAATTAAACTTGAGGGAATACTCCCTTACACTCATGATGCCCTACCTCAAGTTAATAAATTCTAACACCTGAGTCTCCTTTAGCTCTAATGAGAAGAATCTATCTAAGAAAGTTGTGGAAAACTCTTCCCATTCTACAAGCCCTGCATCTACACCCCTATCAACCTTCCACATCTTAAACCAAGTATGGGTTACATCCTGCAACTGGTATGCAGCCAACTCAGTACTCTGACTAGATGTCACCCACATAGCATTCGTGACCTTCTAAACTATATCTAAGAATTCCTATGGATCCTCTTCAGACTTGGATCCCGTGAAAGAAGGAGGATTCATCCGGGTGAAGTCCTGAAATCTGGTTGCAGTAGTATTAGACACTAGGTTGGACTGAATAGCAGTTGGCCATTCATTCTTTCCTGCTATAGAGTTCGCTAGAGTAGTGAACGCAGCTCTGAATTCTGTGTGAGAGACTTACTCGTCCAGAGGATCTGCCTGGATGGGCTGAGGGGCTGGATGGTTTCTTATTCTTCTTCCGTTCTTCTTGAGAGGAATGTTCTGTAAATAGAAGTAAGAAATAGATTAGATAGGGAGTTTAACTTAAGCTCATGCTCACTCGCACAACATGAATACTAAAAGAAGGGAAACTTTTTTCTAAACGCCTTGTAGCCTCTCGTCCATAAGTGTGGTGTGCTACACACCCATGCACAAGACTCTACTTGATGCGGATTTTAGAATTTTTAAGACACTTTAATATCTTAGGCTCTAATACCAAGTATGTAATGCCTCGATAGTACACCCTGAGCATCACATGGTGCATACAGTCTCGATGGACCATAAGCTAACCTATGAGCTGGTACCTGCTGTGACACTTAATAACATGATCATAAATGCAGAAAAATACTGATATGTCATAAGGTTTTAATAACTAAATTCAAAACTAAAATATGAGTCTATAAAAATAACTGACTGAATCTGATAAAATACTAATAAACTGGATAACTAACTATAATGTCTGAATACTCAATATCTGAATCTAGTGTCTGATAAGCCACTAAAACTGAATGACTATAAGTTGATGGGATAGGCCCCAACTAACTACTAAAATGAGATATAAAATAAGGTAAGCCTGTCCTCAAAGTATGAGGACTCACCACTGCTACTGCTGAGGATCTGACAAGTCTAACCGCGAGCCGAGAACTGACCATCAGAGCCTATGATATAATATATCATAGCGCAAAAGAAAAGGTATGCGATCAGTACTTTGAATGTACTGGTATGCTAAATGAGGTAGGCTGATAAGCATGGTTTCATGAGCGCAAATAATAACTATCTGAATATACATGTAAAACATGGAGTACTAAATAGGATGCATGAAATCTATAGGTAATGGGAATATGTGGAAAATTGTAAATACTGAGAATGCATGTAATCTGTATATACGGAAGAAATGTGAAAATTTGTAGATACTAAGGATGTATGACCAAGCATATAACATGAACTAGGTAAAATCTGTAAACTGGAATAACTAAAATCTTGTATGTTTTGGTCAAACAACACTAAGACTGAATAAATTAGTTGGGACTGTAACTGAGACTGTATCTGAGACTGTAGGAGGTATTATTTAACCGACATTCCCTAATTTGAGCTAATCGAGGTCCAACCTATAACCCCAGTTGAAAGAGTGTTAATATCGTGCCACGGATACTAATGCTAGCTGTGTGGATCCACTAAACTGATACAATGTCCAAAGGACTAAGGGTGTCAAGCCTGAGCTGACGGGTGACCCTGCAAGATAGTCAAGCATAATCTGACGGGAGACGTCTCATATCCTATGCTGGCTACGTAGTTCTGGAGTATATGGACTGCTACTAAAGACTCTGCCTATCTTACGGGGAAGCCGCCATCCCTACACTCGCTCGGTGCTAAATCTTACTCCCAACTAAAAGACACTAAAATACTAGACTGCTCTGAGTTTAACTGATTGATAACTGACTATTCTTATAATGTTCATAGTATATTTTGAAGACTATTCTGTAATGTAATGAGACTAGACTAAATAAACAGCTATAGTTTTCGGGTATTCAATACCCCAGGACTCAAAACAACAATAGTAAAATGACACTAAAGCTTGGGGGGGAAAACATGAAGGCTTTTATTAAATCAATCACTCTTGTAGGCATTTTATCAAACACTTGTAGTTCATGGTTTAAAACAATCATAGGAATGTCATGAAACTTATAGAAATAGCATGAATTCGATATAATGGTATTAAATCATGGTTTAATTCAATAAATAATAATATTAAAACATCAAGGATTGAATAATAACAATAATTTCATGGTAACATGGTATAAAATAAATAATACATGGAGATTCATGGATGAAATCGTAATTTAAAATCAAATAACTTGAAAAAATCAAAACTTGGAATTTCAATAGGTTACTTGAACTCCATGGATGAAAGGAATCCATGGATGAACATCTAACATACCTGGGATAATGAATTTGGAAGGATTGATGGTGTGTTCTTAAGATTTGGCCTTGATTCTTAAGAGCTAAGGTTTCTTATTCTTGAAGAGAGTTGATTTTAATTTAAGAGAATAATGACAAAGTGAGCAAATAATGCTCTCTTACAGTTAAATCCCGTGTTTAGGCGGATTTGAGGTATTGGCCTTGGCACGACGCGGTGTAATTTTGTCGTGTCACTGGAATCAGACAACTGTGAATTGAGGGCTTGGCGTGACGCAAAGGAATCACGGTGCTCTTTTGATTCCAAAATTCACCCTTGGTGCGATACGCATTTATCGCGACAGGACACTAGAAAAAGACTATTAGGATTTTGGTTGTCGGCGCGACGCTGTGGTTTTCACGAATCTTCAATGGAAATTGATAATCGTCATTTATGCTGACTCAGCGATGCGCTAAGGCTTAAAAATAACGGTGCTTAATGACTGAAACTTAAAATCGCCATAACTTCTTACCCGGTTATCGGATTAGGGAAAATTTTATATAGTTGGAAAGCTAATTCAATTTCCTACACAATGGAAGGCTCTAAACTGACAAATAATAAGTGTTTCAAAATTTAATATATGAATACTCATGTATTGGGACTTAAATTACCATAAGGAAATGCAGGGTATTACAGATACCAACATCGTCATGACACAAATCAGGGTCTGGTCAAGAAGGGCAGCTCAAGTCCGCCAAGAATTGGAGATCGACCCCTGATCCTATTCCAATCTAACTAAGAACACCTAGAAGTGTATGGATACAAACATTAAGAAGGATATTAAAGATAAACTCAAAGTCAATATAAAATCAAAATCTGAAACTATCCACAATACTTATATCCCTAGTATCTACAAAGCCTCTACAAAACTGAGAACCAATAAAGTGTCGAGACATACCCCCGACCATTGCCTAAAACAAATATGAAATATAGTTTATGACATAAGAAGCAAAACATGAAATGAATTCTTCCGAAGAATGAAAGCTCACCACTTTACGTTCACTCCTGAACTAACCACAAACACCTGATCACTGTGCAAGAGGAGTAAAAGTATGGCCAATTCCTACATCGCGTGGCGATACACCGTCTGAAGACGGTTAGCGGTTGGAGTGTTAGCATGTAACTCAGGAAAAAGGAACAAATAAGGTTATGCATAATAATTCAAAATCAGTCAAAACTCATGTACACCACCAAATGCAAATACATACATACATACATACATATATATATATCATATTCCGGGGTAGGGAACTAGGATTAGCATGCACTTCAAAATTTTAACCTGGACTATGTAGCTCAACCATCATAAGAAGGCACCCACAGGTTATGTTGGTTCAGCTCCCCCTACTGAAATGGCCCCGGTGCATATTAGCTGCACGAACTAGAGGTATCGAGGAAGACCAGGGAATGCCCCAACTCTATGTCAATGCAAGATACAAATATACATCAATAGTATGTACCATGCACATAGGTCATCAAGACCAAACCTCATGTCGGCAAACACGAGTTTCCCGTACAAGTCATCCAAGACCCACACCTTCACAGTTTAGCTATATAACCCCCTTTAAGCCCAATTAAAAACAAGTTTCATATATACTATTTATTATTCAATGAAAAAACCATTAAGGCACATATGGGCATCGTCATACCCTTATGCTTGCAAGCTTATTGCTATGTCATAACAATCACATTAATTTGGGGGAATACCTCGACCCCCTTTCTATTCATTAAATCAAGACATAGACAACAAGGCTTTTAATATATATGTTCATTGTTTAACCCTTTTAAATCATGCAATTATATAGGTGGATAAGTCAAATCAAGTGACAAAATCATATTCGTTGATAATTTCATGAACAGGTTAAGGGCATATAATTTTCCAAAATCATAACCAAGAATTTTGGGGAAACCATAGTACCCCTAAAATCCATTTACCTTTCCCATGTATCCCACAATGTTCACATCATAAGTAAAACATAAATGTTGTATAAATAACCATAGAAAATCAATTAATTACCAACCATGTCAAAAAGCCCTCAACTATATAATTACCCATATCAAAACCATGCATTTACAACTAATTGATGCCATTAAGAAAATACAAGTTCAGGGAAAGTAGTACATGCCTTAAACACAAGAGAATTGGAAGAAAGCAACACCCTTTGGACCCTAGATGATCACCTCTTTGAGCCCTAGTCTCGACTTGAAAAAAGGATGTTGGGAGAGAGTGGAAGAGAGTAATATGAATGAACTTCATAGGATGAAAACTAATGGAAATAAGACCTTATGAAGCTTAAAAGTCGTGTATGAGTGAAAGGACCTTACTACCCCTCATTCCATTTAAAAACAACAAACCCACGAACCTCATCGCGAAGGCTATCTTTTGTGTCACAGACCCTGTCACGGAGATCCAACCTCCATGACACGTAGGCTATTATGGAGACTAGCCTCCGTGACACGAGGCTATCTCGGAGGCTCACTGCCTCTATGACCCAGAACTGCCTGAACCCTATTTAAAAAATTTGAAACTCTTTCGGGTTATCTTTTTATCATCCCCGAACATGATTTGAGTCAAAAATTGATATTTCGAGCACGAAAAGGTTTAAACTAAAATACTTAAAATTTTGAGGGGGTTACACAATCTCTCTTCTATAGTTTATGATTAGAAAATATCTTATCATTTTAAGCTTGTTGTTACTGGTTAACCTCCTACATAGATTAGATTTAACATGGTATTATAGCATTTAGTGTCTATATAAAGGTTTAGCTTAAGGTATTTTATCATTTTTGGGAATCTCTACAGAATTCGTGTGCAAATGGTGATCTAGGATTTATTATAGAATGGCACGAATAATAGAGCAAAAGGAGATTCGACAACTGAAAGCTTAGTAATGACTGATCATAATTATCCACTGTATCTGAGCTTTGCTGATGTACCAGGTGCATTATTAGTTGAAATTCAACTGGTAGAAATAAAGAACTACACCTTGTGGAGTAGAGCTACGGAGATCACGTTGCTTAGGAGGAACAAGCTTGGATTTGTTAAAGGCGTTATTCTTTGAAGTGATTATGAGGGAAATTTGAAGAAGATTTGGGATCGTTGTATGTAATTATCATCTCTTGGCTTATATGTAATGTGAGCAAGAAATTACTGAGTGAAATTTTGTATTCTTTGCGTGTACATCAGGTATGGCTTAAACTCAAGGAATGTTTTGAAAAAATCAATGGTTCACGTATCTATAAGTTGCATCGGAACATTTTCAATTTAACACAGGAAGTATCAACAGTTTTGAATTATTACACAAAACTCAAAAATTTCTGGGATGAGTACGATTTGATCTTACCTCGACCTAATTGTGATTGTGTAAAGTCTAAAAAATATGTTAAACAGATGAAGTACCAACGGTTATTATAGTTTCTAATAGTCTTGAATGATAGCTATTCTTAGGCTAAGGGACAAATACTGATGATGCATAATTTACCCAATGTCAATTAAACACATGCCCTTATAATTCAAGATGAGAGTCAAAGTGGAATTGCTAGTCACATTCATGAAATGATGGAGTCTGTGGCTTTGTACATCAACAGATCTAACGACATTAGTAGTATAAGTCATGAAGTAATATAGACGCTGACTTTTTACACAATTAAGAACAATATCAGTCTTTTTAGAAAAGGAATTTTGATAACCTTTAGTGTGACTTTTGTCACATGAAGGGGCATATCAAAGACAATCGTAACAAGCTGAAGAAATATGACTATTGCCATGCCACTGGTCATGTAATGGATGATTGTTTTATGTTGATTGGTTACCCAAAAAATTTCAAAGGTAATAAGAAGATCAATGTAGCTATGGGAGAAGGCCATATGAATGTTGTTTAACAGCAATAACAAGGGGCACAAGGTTAGCAGATGGTGAAGAAGGTAAATATAGTAGTTGGAGATCAATTATGCAATACTAATATACTCTCGTAGGATCAACTGACACATTTGATGACCAAAGCTATTATATCAATTTCAGCAAATCTTGAAGGTGTTGAATATCAACAACATTCGTGAGTCATATGGCACTATCAACATGGTAGGTAATTCTAACACAAGTTTGAAATTATTTTTGCTAAAGCGCTTTTATCAATTAAGATGAAATTTTTTGATGTGAATTCATATATAATCAGGTTCCAACACAAGTGTAAAAAATCACTCAACTTAGTTTTCTCTCTCTAGAACCCCCCTAGAACTGGCCATGCTTTACTTCAGAATACTAAGACACCACCCTAGACTCCACCAGACTTGCTGAAACCACCGGATCAAATAACACATATGGAGGAAGATCCTACAATCCAGGACAAATTCAGAGACCAATTATTAAAAGCAGTGTTCTTGAACAAAAGCCCAGAGCTCAACATACTCTATAATCCATAGATTGCAACAGGGATCCTAGATGATGCAAGCGATTTAGAGGTGATTCATCTTACACTAGGAGACCAAAAATAAATATACCAACCTTGGAAATTCTCTGTCATCATCAAACTGTACGGGAAAAAACTTACTCACAACTACTTGAGGAACAAATTAACCAACCTTTGGAAACCCTCTGAGTCCCTTACTTTAATCGTAATCGACCTGGGGAAGGAATATTTCATTAAAAAGTTTGCCCAACCAGAAAAACATGCACAAAGTGTTGCAAGAAAGTCCATGGCTTATAACAGGGAGCTTCCTATCTGTCAAGAAATGGGAGCCAAACTTTGTGTCAGAGGAGGCTATACAAACCCATACTGCCATTTGGATAAGGTTAACCCAATTCCCCACCGTCACTCCATATTCTCTAGAGACTCCAATGGAGACCTCCGAATCGGCATCTCCCTCTGTAAGTTAATACACACCTGATAAAAACAATTATACCCTTATGTTGATTGAAGCAATCAAAGTCATCCCATCAATTAACTTCACCCATCACATCAATTACAAGCAATGGCTGGAGAGATAAAACACATTTTCTCATCCATCAACCCCCACATTACCTAAAAATGGTGAACCCACAGCACACCCAACCACAGTTGAAGAAACCCCTGATCTTTGTATCAACACCGCCTTCTCCGAAAAGGGCTTCGATATCCTAGGCAGAGCTCATTCTTCATGGAAAGACAATCTCACACTGTGTAATAGTAGGAGATCAACCGATAGTCCTAATAGGCCCAAACCAAACTTGGTTATCCCAAAGCATTAAGGTGCGAGTACATGGGATAATCTAGGGTCTGGGCACTCAAGTCTGGGACAAACCTTACACTTTGTCTAGATAATGAGAATGCTAAATATGATGAACACAGAGAAGATCAACTCTCTCATATAACATATCTTCAGGAGTTTACCTCTCGGCCCCACCACCACTAACCTAACCAACTTCAAAACTTTAAACTTTTTCCCATATAACCCCCCAATTCCAGAGGGAAAAAGCCAAACTAAGGATGACTACTTAGTGCTAGAGGCTCTAAGAGAGAACAGCCAAGAACTCAAACAAATCTTGGTAGCATTTGGAGAACTAAGAATAAATCACATTCTTTTAGAAAAATCCCTTCTCATAGAATTCAGCGAGTCATTAAACATGATTATTATTTCTCATTATCCAAGGGAGATGAAGATGTACTCTCTAATTCTAAGAAATATGGGCAATAAAGCCCCCTAGCAGCTACAGTGAGCCCATACAAGGGACAAGCATAGACACTTCAGGTGTGAAAAGGAAAAATTTTGCTAACCCAACCACACCAAGATGATGAATCTCATCATCAAGAACACGGGGAAAACCAAGAGTGCAAGATTCCATAGGCAATGTGGGGCTATGGTGAAAACTCACAATCTTGCCATGTTTGTGCTTCTGGAAACCAAAATGGCTGAGCACAAAACTCTCATTGAAACCCTCAAATTCAATGCACAAGTTTAGTCTAGTGCTTCAGGTCAAAAGGGTAGTATTATTTTCATGTAGAATGAAGATGATCTCAAATTGGATAGCATATCCATCACCAACCAGGGCAGTCATGTTATGGTTAAGGTAATTCCCAATTCTAAATCTTAGTTTTTTCTGCAATTTATGCTAGCCCTGACCTCAATACTAGACTTACCCTTTGGGATAAACTTTGTCAATTAGCACAGTTTAACAAAGAGGATTGGCTCATTAGTAGAGACTTCAACAAAGTGTTAAGTACTAGTGAGAAGATTGGGGGAAATAGCCCATCGTCCAAAAAGAATGTATGACTTTACACAATGACTCAACTCTTATAGCATGATAGATTTAGGATTTAAAGGTTATAAATATACTTTGACCAATAAAAGACATCGTAATAGACAATTTCTTATCTTGGAAAGACTTGATAGGTGCGTGGCCAATGAATTTTGGATAAAATGATATCTGGAATCAATAGTAACACATCTACCTAGAGCCAAGTCTGACCATTGTCCCCTCCTCTTTTCTATTTCTAATCAAAAGCCCCCTTCCAATAACAAACCCTTTAGATTAGAACATATGTGGTGTAGCTACCCCTTCTTTAAAGATTTAATCCATAAATGTTTTACCCCTCTCAGTAGCCACACTCAGGCCATCAATACTTTTCAGAAAGAGGCTATTGTCTGGAATACTAATATTTTTTGTAACATTTTTAAGAAAATGAAAAAAAATCCTTGCCAGTCTTGATGGCATTCAAAAATCAAACCATTACCAACATACTCACTTCATTCAAAATCTTGAACATAACCTCTTTTGGAAATATGAGGGCCTCCTTCAAAATGGGGAGGATTGTTTACTAATTAAATCAAGAATTAACTGGCTCTATGAGAGGGATTCTAACACTTTCTTTTTCCATGCCTCTACCCTCACTAGAAGAAGAAGAAGAAGAAGAAACAAAATTGTCTCTATTGGGGATAAGGTTGGTAACAACCAACACTAAGAAGAGGAAATCACCAAGCACATCCTTCAATTCTTCATTAAGCTCTACACTACCGACTGCACTCTCTCATTCCTTAGCAACCATGAACATAATGATGGCACTCCAGACCAGTTGCTTGACAAAATGACCAAATTAGATGCCCCCTTAAGAGACACTGAGATCCAAATTGCCCTTAAATTCTTTAAGCCCTACAAAGCTCCTGGTCCTGATGGATTACATCCAATGTTCTACTAAAAGTACTAGAATTTGGTAGGGACCAAAACTAAGGAATTTTACAAGGATATTTTTACTAATTCAACCATGCCCTCTAAAAATAATGCAACCCTTACTTGCCTTATTTCTAAGTGCAACAGTTCCACTTCTATGAGGAACTTTAGACCCATTGGCCTATGTAATACCAACTACAAGCTTTTCACTAAAATTGTAGTGAATAGAATCAAGACTCTCTTGCCTCATATCATTGGTCTCAGTTAATCAAGTTTCCTTACCACTAGAAAATCCAATGATCATTCCATTATTGTTCAAGAATACATCACTCACTTCACAAAAATGAAAGGAAAGAACCCCAACATAATCCTTAAAATTGATCTAGAAAAAGTCTTTGATAGACTAGAGTAGTCCCTCATTAGGAGTACCCTACTTCATTTCAACTTTCCCCTAAATTGACCCTACTTATTATGTCCTGTGTGTCCACGAGATCAATCTCCATCCTTGTGAATGGCAAGAAAACTCCCTTCTTTTAGCCTACCAGAGGTATCAGGCAAGGGGATCCCATGTCCCCATACCTCTTCACTCTATGCATGGAAAGGCTTCTAGAAGTATTGATAGAGTTGTCAACTCTAAGGCTTTGACTCCTATCAGCATCACAACTTGTGGCTTTAAAATATCACACCTATTTTTCATTGATGACCTCACTCTGTTCTCCAAATCCAATCAAGAAAATTGCATTTCCATCACTAACATCCTTAACTCCTTCTACCACTAATCTAGTCAAAAAATCAATCACTCCAAATAAAAAGTCATTTTTCTAGAAATTGCTCTACTGATACTTCTTCATATTACTCTACCCTCTAAAATATAAGAGCCAACCCTAATTTTGGCAAGTACCTAGGATACCACATCTTCAACAAAAAGCCTATCAATAGCTATTTTCAATTCATCCTAGATAAAATACATAGCAGGCTGACAGGTTGGAAAACCAAGTACCTCATAATGGTTGGTAGGACTATCCTGACAAAGGCCACTTTAGGCAGTATCCCTACTCACATCATGCAATTTATCAAGCCCCCACTAGGATCACTAATAGTATTAATAAAATCCAAAAGGATTTTATATGGGAGAGTGATGCTGAGAAAAAGAAACTTCACCTCCTTAGCTAGGATACTATCACCAAAAAGAGAGCTCTAGAAGGTCTTGGCTTACATAAGGCTGAGCTAAAGAATAAAGCTCTTTATGCCAGCCAATCTTGGAGGATTCTGCAGAACCCTAATAGCCTCGGGGCCTAAATCCTCCTCACAAATTACCACAGCTAAACCAAAAATAGGAGAGGTCAAGATATTATATTCAAAACTTGGGGGAAGATAAAGAATGGATGGAATAATTATTCCCTTGGCTAGGCTTGAAAGCTTTAAAAGGGGGACAAAGTGAGATTTTGTTTATAACTAGATTCCCCATCGAAGGTCCTTGAGAAATATCATTCAGGGTCCCATAACAATGATGAGGGATTCTTTACCATCAAGGAAATCTACACCAATACTATCTGGGACCTCTCCAAGATTTCCTTTGAACTTGCCCATAATGTGGTCTACATCCGTCAAGTTATCCTCTAAATCTCAATAGCACAAAAGAGGACACTCTTATTTGGTCCCTTACCACAATGGTATTTTTACCATAAGCAGTGATTGTGACTGCCTTAGGTCAGAGCACAACCTTAACAATGGTGGTTCAGATCCAAACTTTCACCATATTGGACAGCTGATTGTGCAAACAAAATAAAAATATTTTTCTATCTCATGTACCATGAAAGAATTTCCACCAACAACTACCTACACAATACCCAGGTAAACATATCCCAAATCTTTTTTCACTGCCCCAATGCCTTCTAATTCTGGAACAAGCTGAGTCTTTTAAGATCATCTCCCAACTGTGTTGACCTGAATAACATAAATAGCATAAACAGGATGGATTATTGGAGAGTCTCTTTAAAGAAATCTTACAATCATAATCTTACTTAGAAAAAACTTATCCCTCACTGTCTTTAGAACCTTTGGATTACCAGGAACAATAACTTGTTCAACTAAAGAAGGGAAATTGCCTCCCATGAACATGTTTTTAGTTGTACATAGAGTACCATCCCCTTATAAAATATCACAATTTAAACCTGAACCCAAAAATCCCCATCTATGTCAAGTGGGAACCCCCCCAAAGGGAACCTATAAGCTTAACATTGATGGTTTAGCTAATGTTAAACCAGGACCTAGGGAGTCAGGGGGTTTCTTTAGAGATCACCTAGGTAGCTAGAAGTTACGTTACCATAAGCATATCCCTCACATGAACTCCTTCATGGCCAAACTCCTAGCCTTGCAAAGGGTCTGCTTCTAGCTATAGCTCATAGTTTCAAACCTTTACAAATTGATATAGACTGCATATCCATAATTTATATTCTTATAACTAACCACCCTCTCTATTATAATCTCTTATGCGAATGTAGGTCGTTGATATTGGAGCTGGAAGCAACGATGTTTGTTCTAGCAAAGGAAGGGGCAAAGAACAACCTTTTTAGGAGCACTAGTGTTTTGTTAGTACCCCTTGTGTTTGTACGTGCCGCACTGGAGGCAAACACACAAGGAAATACCTTTTCTAGATAAATTAAATAATTTTTTTCAACCTACTAAGCCGGGATGTGGCTGAGACTATTATTTTGGAGAGCCATGTAGTGGCTACTATGACAACATCTATCATTTTGATTTAGTTTAATCTATGAACTCATTCTTTTGCACCAAAAAAAAACTAATTTTAATATAGACACTCTGAACTAGATTATTAATTCTGGATCTATAAATCATATGATAAGTTCAAATGAACACCTGCATAATGAGAGGATAAAAGGGCACACAGGATAGGTGCTATTACCCATAGGTGTTTCGGCTATAGTATCTCATATGGGTAATTTCTAGTTAAGTAATGAAGACAACATTAGTGATGTATTATATATGCCAACATTTAAGTTTAATCTCTTGTCTATTAACAAACTGATAAAAAATTTAAACTGTTGTGTATCCTTCTTTCCTACATGTTGTGTTTTTTAGGACCTCTTGTCTAGGGAGGTCAAGGGGATTGGTGATGTAGAAGATGGCTTGTATGTGCTGAATTAGAAGAATGAAGAGAAGGGAAGCAAAAGTTTATCTGCTCTCAGTAGGATTGAAGATCCATCAGTTTAATATAAAATATTGGGTCATATACTGATGAGTGTTCTTATAAGAATAAAAGAGTTTAACACTTTTAGTAGTTTTATTTTAGATCATTGTTCTATTTGTTCTAAAGCTAGAAAAGCTAGAGTCTCATTTCATATTAACAGCACAAGCCCAAATGTTGTATTTGATTTAGTAAACATGGATACCTGGGGTCCCTATAAAGAGGATATTCACTCAAAAATAAAATATTTTCATACTTTGGTTGATGATAAATCTAGATACATATAGACTTTTCTACTATTCTTGAACTCTGATTTAATTATTGTTCCAAGACATTTTCTATTAATGATAAAAAAATTGTTTGGTAAATATGTCAAGGTGTTTAAATCTGATAATGGAGGAGAAGTCTTTAATAAAAATTATCATGAATTATTTGACATGCATGGTATAATTCATCACAGATCTTGTCCTTATACTCCATAATAAAATGGTATTGTGAAAAGAAAGCACAAATAGTTATTGGAGATTGTTAGAGCTATCAAGTTTCGGGACTTGCCTAATAAGTTTTAGGGAGAGTGTATTGAAGTTGTAGCATATATCATTAATATAATACCTCTATATATTTTGAGAAATAAATAATCATATAAGGTGTTTTATGGGAAGCATATTATGTTATCACATCTCAAGGTGATAGAGTGCCTTGTTTATGCTACAAACCTACTGAGAGGTGATAAGTTTAATTCTAAAGCTAAGAAGTTCATTCTACTTGATTATGTTGTTGTTCAGAAAAGATACAAGCTTCTTGATATGGATACAAATAATACTTTTATTAGTAGAGATGTGGTCTTCCATGAGATTATTTTTTCTTTTCAATCTACAGAAATGAGTTCAGAAGATGATCAATAATTTTTTTTCTTATATTCAGCTACTCAACATTGTGATCATGCTCCTATGTGACTCCTTATGTAGTTGTGTCTTTAGATTTTGATCCAGAAATTATTTTGGATCAGTTTTCTATTTCTACCCCAGTAGGAGATCTAGTCATTGCTGGACGAGTCTATAGGGGGGTGTGGTATCTGTAAGTGGTAGGCAGACTTTGGCGGATCTGTTTAAGTTGGGTATGACAAATTTTGATGTAATCTTAGGCATGGATTGGTTGTATTCTTGTTATGCAAATTTGAATTGTCGAACCCGTAGGGTCATTTTTAGGTTCCCTGGTGAGCCAAAAATAGAATGGGAAGGTTGTTCCTTAGAAACTAGGGGAAAGTTTATTTCTTATCTTAGCGCCTGAAGGTTAATCTCTAAAAGTTGTCTTTATCATTTGATTCGGATTAAGAATTTTAATTCGGAAGGTCCTCATTTGACTTCGATTCTTGGGTTTAATGAGTTTCCAGAGGTCTTTTCAGATGATATTCCAGGTGTTCCTCCGGATAGGGAAATAGAGTTTGGTATTAATTTGCTTTAGGACACTCGTCCAATTTTTATTCCTCCGTATAGAATGGCTCCAGCTGAGTTGAGAAAACTCAAGGACCTAATTAAGGATCTTATAGATAAATGGTTTATTCATTCTAGCATCTCCCCATGGGGTGCACTGGTATTGTTCATGTGCAAGAAAGATGGTTCTCTTTGTATGTGCATCGACTACAGGCAATTGAATAAGGTAACGGTCAAGAACAAATATCCTTTGCCTCAGATAGATGATCTGTTTGACCTGTTGCAAGGTTCAAAGTTCTTTACTAAGATATATATTTGATCTAGGTACTACCAGTTGAAGATTAGGGAGGTGGATATCCCTAAGACTTCTTTTCGTACTAGGTATGGGCATTATGAGTTTTTAGTGATGTCATTTGGATATGGGCATTATGAGTTTTTGGTGATGTCATTTGGATTAACAAATGCCCCGGCAGTAATTATGGATCTGATGAACAGGGTATTTTTGCAGTATTTAGATCTATTCATCATTGTGTTTATTGACGATATTCTGGTGTATTCGAATAGTAAGGTGGATCATGCTAATCACCTTTGTGTGGTGTTATAGACCTTAAGGGAACAACGGTTATTTTCTAAGTTCTCTAAGTGCGAATTTTGGTTAAATGTTATGACTTTCTTGGGTTACATTATTTCTAGGGAAGGGATAGTGGTGAATCCGCAGAAGGTGGTTGTGGTAAAAAGTGGCCTAAACCTACCACTCTATCTGATATTTAGAGCTTCTTGGGTTAAGACGAGTATTATAGGCGGTTTGTGAAGAGTTTCTCATCGATAGTTTCTCCTTTGACTAAGTTGACTCAGAAGAAGGTTAAGTTTTCTTAGTCGAATGCGTGTGAGGGGAGTTTTGAGAAGTTGAAGGATAATTTGACTTCAGCTTTAGTTTTGACTTTGCCGAAAGGCAATAATGGGTTTGTGGTTTATTGTGATGCATCTCGAGTTTGTCTTGGTTGCGTATTGATGCAGCATGGGAAGGTAATAGCCTATGTTTCTAGGCAATTGAAGGTACATGAGAGGAAATATCCTACTCATGATTTGAAGTTATTGGTCGTTGTGTTTGCTTTACAGATATGGTGACATTATTTGTATGGGGTCCACATGGATATCCTTTTTGATCACAAGAGTTTGCAGTATATATTATTGTAGAAAGAGCTTAATCTCAGGCAGAAAAGATGGTTTGAGCTTCTCAAGGACTATGATATGTGTCTTCACTACCATCCAAGTAAAGCTAACATGGTTGTTAATGCTCTTAGTAGGTTGTCCATGGGTAGTCTAGCTCATGTGGAAGAAGGAAAGCAGGAATTGGTGAAGGATATTCATTACTTAGCAAATCTTGGGGTTTATCTCTTGGACTCCAAGTATGGTAGTGTTATGGTGCAAGAAGTGGTTAGATCATCTCTTGGTGTAGAGATTAAGGAGAAGCAAGTGTTGGATTCCCACTTGATAAAAATCAAAGGTAGCGTTGGTGAGCAAAAGGTGGTGGATTTTAAGATTAACGGCGATGGTACTTTGCGGGACCAAGGGAGGTTGTGTGTTCCTGATGTAATAATTTGCAGCAAAGGATCATGGTTGAGGTGTACGAGTCATGCTCTGTAGTCTATCCTGGTTCCACTAAGATGTACCATGATCTCAAGAAGATCTATTAGTGCGGTGGCATAAAGCGAGATGTGGTTGACTTTATGTCCAAGTGTTTGGTATGTCAATAAGTGAAGGCTGAGCAATGAGGCCTGGTGGGTTGTATCAAGAGCTTAAGTTGCCTGAATGAAAGTAGGAGAAGATCAATATGGATTTCGTTACCGGTCTTCCTTGGTCTCGCAACTAATTTGATTCGATTTGGGTCATTTTGGATAGGATGACAAAGTCTGTGCATTTCTTTCCTGTGCAGACTAGCTTTTCGATGGAAGATTATGTTAAGCTTTATCTTCAAGAGATTGTGAAACTACATGGGGTGCCTGTTTTGATTATTTCGATCGCGGTACGCATTTTATGTCCCACTTCTGGTGGTCTCTCTAGAAAGGGTTGGGGACTAAGGTGAGTCTGAGTATGACTTTCCACCTGTAGTTGGATGGTTAGGCAAAAAGAACTATTCAGACATTGAAAGATATGCTTAGAGCCTGTGTGATTTATTATGGTGGCAGTTTGGTAGAGCATCTACCTTTGGTAGAGTTTGCTTACAATAATAGCTATCATAAGAGTATTGGTAAGGGTCTTTTTGAGGCATTATATGGTAGGAGGTATAGATCTTCTATTGGTTGGTTTGAGCTCGACGAGGCTGATTTGTTTGGTTCAGATTTGGTTCGTCAAGCTATGGAAAAGGTGAAGGTGATTAGGGATTGGCTCAAGGTTACCTAGAGTCATCAAAAGTCGTATGCAGATGTTAGGCATAGAGATTTAGAGTTTGCATTGGGGATAAGGTTTTCCTTAAGGTGTCTCCTATGAAGGGAGTAGTGCGGTTTGGCAAAAAGGGAAGGCTCAGTCCATCTAGTTTGAGTTTGGTTCATCCGGTATTTTATGTTTCTATGTTGAAGAAGTGTGTTGGTGATTCGTCTTCGATTGCTCCTTTAGAAGGGTTGGATATCTTGAATTTTTTATTTTATGAAGAGGTCTTGGTTGAGATATTAGATAGGCAGGTTCATTGATTGTGGACCAAGGATATGGCTTTGGTTAAGGTTCTATAGTGGAACCACAAGGTGGAAGAGGCCACATGGGAATCAGATGAGGACATGAAGTCCAAGTATCCACTCGTGTTTTTTGCTCCTGATATTCGTGCAGAAGGTATGTGTTCTTGAACACATCTTTATTTTCTGAGTTTGTTAAAGGAAAGACTAATATCTTTACCTCTTTGTTTTCAAACTTTGTTTAAGGGATGTTTGATAATGCAAATGACTCTGTGTGTAGTTACCCCTACCTTATCTGTCATTTGGGGACGAATGTTCCTAGTGGGGGAGACTGAAGCATCCTAGGTTTGGACCTTTAGAAAATTTCTAGGAATCTCGTTATTTGGACCTATTATGACTCATGGTACAAGCCGTAAGTTGGGGTACGAGTGGTGAAGATATGTCGTAAGCTGACCAGTGTTAGTTGTTGGGATGGTCTTGGACACTGTAATGGATACGACTTAAGGGTATGATTTGTAAGGCATAGGTACGAGTCATATAGGTGACTCGTAAGGTGGTCAGTGTTTGATCCTCCTGGTGTTATATTCTGCCAGAGATACAGATCATAGGTACGGATTGTATGCTGAGGTTACAACTTGGTTGGAGGAGTTGTACACTAGACAGTGTCTGATCCATGGTTGAGGATTGGTTATGATTGGGTGGGTATCAACCGTAAGCTAGGTTACGAATCTTAAGGAGGTCAGTCATAACCCTGTGTCAGATTTTTATGGGAGTTAAGTGGGGGTATTCTAGATATTTTCCTACTTATCCAAATAAGGATCCACAACTTCTAATACACTTAAGAGGTTATTTACCCTATTATATTACTCTTAAACACTTAGAATCTCTTTCAACACATATCATAATTCTCTCAAGAGCTTTTGGGACAAAGAGCTAGGTTTTTAACTAAGGGATTAATTTGGAGCTTGTCTTGGTGAATTCTTTCCATTAATCTTCTTGGTTTAAGGTATGATTCTCTTCCCTACTTGCAATTTCAATTAAAGGCATGGTTATATGGTTGATTTCATGGTTATTACTTTTGCATGATTTTGGTTTTCAATCATTAATTTAAGGGTTTTGATGTTAGAGGCTTGGTTATGATTTCATATGGTTTTAATTAAGCTTTCTATGCATTAATGGTGGTTTTGGATAATGGAATTTCATGGTAATGGTTTATTGGTAATGGAATTTGGTTTTGGTTGTACTATGCCCCCAAGGTGTTTGATAAAATGCTTATAAAGATATGTTCATTGCATTGACTTATGTGAATGGAACTCTTGCTTGTTTTCAACTTATATATGAAACCTTAAATGTTTTTCAATGGTTTACAAAGGTTAATGGCTAATTGATTATGTTTGTGGAGAACATGGTAGTCTACCAAGAGGTTTAATAGTGCTAATGATAGGGCACTTGAATGTCCCCTTAATCTAAATGGTTTGGTTATGGATAATGCTTGCAAGTATAGTGGTATGATGATACCATTGGTTTGTCAAATAGCCTTGGTTAATAGATGGATAATTGGATTGTTTGGACTTGGTTTTAGTTGGGCATTAATGGCAAGGAGTTCAAGCTAAGCCGTGGAAAGGTGGCGATCATGGGGGGGATCAAAACCGTAAACTCATATTTGCCGATATGAGGTATCTTGAATGGCCACGTGAGAGTGTCACATTTATATTGGAGGTATATACTATTAATCCCAGGGTTATTACTTGGTCGTTCGGATACATACACCGAGACCCTTTCAGCAGGGGGAGCTGAACCCATATGGCCCGTGGGTGGTAGGACGACTAAGCTTCACGACCCAGGTTAAGGGTTTCTTTTAATGGCATGCTAAACCCGGTCCCTTATCCCAACACTTATATATGTATGGTTGTTTGAATTGGATGGTTTGCACATGGTTTTGATAAATGGCATAATTTTATCCTTATCCCGAGATTCAAGCTAGTGTTCACCCACTAACCCGTCTACTCGAGGTTGTATAAACACACTATGCAGGAACTGAATGTTCGACTCCTCTTTCATAGTTCTTGATGTGGGGACAACTTATTGGACTGAAGTGGTGAGCTTCCATCCTTTTAGAAGGCATCCTTTTATGTTGGACATTCTTAGACTTTTTATTTTCCTTTTGGATATTAGTTTTGGCCATAGTTGGGGGCATGTCCCAATCAGATATTATTCTTTTGGATAGAGGTTTTGTGGTACTTTTGGGGGTTGGAATAGGCGGGATTGGTATTGGTGTCAGCCTTAGCATTGGAATAAGCTGGGAGGCTGGCATCATCGGACATAATTTCTCACTGTTCCATCGTATTACATTTTGGGTTTGACTTTCATATTATGTTTCGATATTCCCTTTGGTTTGGTATAGTATGGATGGTTGGTTTGGTATGGACAGACTTGGTTGGGTTGGTCATGGTTGTGACCCTATCCCAAAGACTTCATGAGAGCATTGCGCAATCTTGTTATATGCTCGAAATTCAGCTCATCTAAGGTTGTATAAGGTGGTTGGGTTAGGTTAAGGGGGTGGTCCTTGGTCCTAGGTGGACTTGGAATGCCCATTACGAAATGGCCCTGGTCCGGGCTGCGTCAGTTTTACTCATCAAAGTGGGTAGGAAACAGTGTGCAAGCTTATCAAGTCCATTTATGGACTCAAACAGGCAAACAGACAATGGAAAATTAAGCTTACTACAGCTTTAATTGAATCTGGTTCTTAGCAGAGTCACTTTAATTCCTCATTGTTTACAAAGCATCATGGAAGCAACATATTTGTGGTAATTATTTATGTCGATGATTTGTTAAAAACTGGGAATGATTATGAGTTGGTTTTAGACACAAAGAAGGTCCTTCAAGATAAATTCAAGATTAAGGATTTAGGTGACATAAGATATTGAATTCGCAAGGAATGAAGATAAAATTCTCATGCACCAAAAGAAGTATTATCTTGGATTGATATCAGACATGGAACTCTTTAGTTCAAGTCCCATTGGAGCTCCTACTGAGTTGAATCAAAAACTAACTACAATAGAGTTTGATCTGCATTTTCCACCTGTTACACCCCTTTTTTTACCAAAAAGAATTGATTTTAAGTTTGAAAGTATCTTTATTATTAAGTGAAAAAAGGTAAAATTTGTTTAGAAAAGGATTCTTTTTCATTTGAACTCAGAGTCGCCACGTGGCATAAATCTGGTATACCAAGTTACCTTTGGAAATCCTTTTTCAAAATGATTTTTGACACTTCTAAACTGATCTGCGAATAGAGATTTCGACTAAGGAATTTTGTAGGCCGAGGGGAAGGTGTTAGGTACCCCTTGATCCCGTGGTTCAACCACGGTGACTTCGTGGAGTATATAGGCTAGTATGATGCTATGAAGTGAATAGACCAACAAAACACATAAAACAAGCAAACAAACAAATCAAACAAAGTTCAAAACCAAAATAATGTCCAGTCCAAATTATACAGTCCCAAAAATAGAAAAATACAAAAATGTAAATCCTATTCTAAACTAATCCTAGACTAAGCTCCACTCAACTCCTCGGGCCTGCATCATGAACGTCCTTCGCGTACAAGATACTTCGTGGCATTTCCCGATGAATAAATACAAATATCCTCCGGGTATTCCCCGACTAAATGAGTAAATTTTTTTCAATGCTATGAAAACCAACACCATTCAACAAACACTTCAAATGTTCACAATTCATCATTCCTGGGTTTGCCTATCTGAGTCTACTATTTGCCTACCCAGCTCGACCTATCATGATTCTAACATGTTCAACATCATCAATGAATTATAATTTATCCAAATTCACTTTTTCGAGACCAATCCCTCTCCCAAAATTCATTCTCACTCACAATTAACTAATTTTAATATATAATCCACCAATCAATCCATGACAATTTAAGAAGACCGAACACACTATCAAAAATTAGATCATCAATCACCATAAATCACGCAAATCACAACATCAATACATCATATTAAGATAAAAATGGAAAAAGATAGAGTTGAAGAATTGAACCTCAATCTGATGCTTTATTTTTCAATTAAACGGAGGAGCTTCATAGATTCGAAACCTCGAATTAACCTGACTTTGAACAAACCCGAACTCCCCAATCAATTTTGGACCCAGAACAGTGTTGGTTTCAATGCTGACTTCGACCCCCTTACTGTTTCATCATTTTTCGACGGGTATTATTGGTGACTATTTTTTCGTACCCCACTACTATTCTTGTTTTTCGACTGGTATTGCCGAGAAACCAGAATGGGTGTCGGATTTTAGAGATGGTGAGCTTTTTCGGAGCTCCAGCGAGCTCGACAGTGATGAGATCAAAGAAAAACAGGCGACAATAACGTTTTCCGGTGAGAACTCGCCGGAATGATCAGCATTGTCATTGTCTCTTTTCTCTCTTACTCAAATCTCTTTATTTTTCTGTGTTTTCTCTATATCTCTCTCCCATTTCTCTTTTACTCTCTAATTTCTCATTTTTCTCTCTATCTCTTTCTATTTCTGTTACTCTCAATTTTGATCCTCTCCTCCAATCTTTTATGTGTTCTCGGTGTGTATTGTTGTTGTTGAACTCAAAAATAGAGGAATCCTCTATTAAAATTGTGGGTCTCTATCTATCTTGGTGCATACAGTGAGGGTGTATGTGTACATTTCATGGAGTGTGTGTATTTTTTGTGAGTGGAAATTATGTGGGTGGCTTTTCAAATGAGAATGAGTGTATGCCTCTTTGTTGCAGTATGTGAGTGATGAATAATCTCACTCTCTTTCTATGAGAGGTGTGTGTGTATATGAGAGTGTGTGAGTATGTAGAAATTGTGAGTGAAAAAAGGTAGGGAAGGGAGTATGTGGGGGTAGGGATATAGGGTAGGGGTGTGAGATGGCAAAATTAGTTAGGGTGGGTGGTGAATTTATTGAGGGTTTATTAGGATAAGATTGTCATGGATTTGTTTATTTGGATTTTAGTGGGGGGATTATCACATGATTGAGGGTGCAAGGTAAGACAAACTAAATGGGTAAAAATACACTCTCGGGAGGGACAAAATTATGTGTCTACATCATGCCCCTCTTTGGATGTAAGCACAAAGTGTTTTCAGACAAAGAAGTAGACGAGACAAAATTTTCACCTGACCATTATTCAAAGGAAGTAAAATAAGGATAGAGTACCACCGAGCCTTGATTTAGGACATCCTACCAGCCCAAGTTATGAGAGAATCAAGTCACAGTATCTCAAAGGGTTGGAAGGAGAAGGATTATACCGAGTTGGAGAGTCGAGTGAGGTGTTGTCGAGGTTCTGGTTCGCGGCTCTGTCATTACATCAAAAAATGAAAATTACAAGTTAAAACATAAATAAAATTACAAAAGTCCTATCTATGCAGCTTTCTTTGGCTCTTAACTTGCTATTTCATCACCCTATTCTCAAGGCGGGCTCCTGACTTGCAATTTCTTCAACTTTTTGCTTGGCTTTCAATTTCTTCACCCTGTTCTCCAGGCGGACTCCTGACTTGCTATTTTTTCAATCTGTTGACTTTCAATTTTTTCATCTTGTTGCTTGACTTTCAACTTCTTCACCTTGTTTCTTGACTCTCAACTTCTTCACCTTGTTTCTTGACTTTCCATTTATTCTCCCTGTTTTTCAGGTAGGCTCCTGAAACTACATCAAAACTAGAAAGAAAATTATCCCCAACAAAAGTTATGATAGAAATCTCATTTTTCAAAAATAAAGTCTCATTTTTCAGGAGGATCCTAAATGATGCTTTCAATAACATGAATTAAAGTTTTGCCCCAGTTTATCATCAGAAAACTTTTGTGAATGTCAAATCCAATCATAATTACTTACATGTTGCAATGATGAACCAAGACTCTAACCAAGAAATGCATCTCTTGAGAGTAAGATTAAATGACCAAGATGAGGAAATGTGTCTCCCAAGAATTAAAGTGAGGAATTCTGACTAGAAAGTACGTCTTTTAGAGATAAATGTTTAAGTTTGGAAGTGTGCCACCTGAAAATGAAAGCTGACAAGGAAGTGCATCTCCTAAGGGTTAAGTGCAATGGTTCGACTAGAAAATGCAGCTTCTAGGAGTGAAGGTTCAATTTAGGAAGTGCATTACCTAATAAATAAAATCTGAATTACTCAGATAAAGAGGTGCATATCCTAGGGGTTGCATGGAAGGACTAGACCAGAAAGTGCATATTCTAGGAGTAAAGGCTTAAGTTAGGAAGTATGTCACCTAGAAAGCCAAACTTGAACTACCCTGACAAGGAAGTACGTCTCCTAAGGGTTAACTACTCAACTAGAAAGTACAGTTTCTAGGAGTAAAGACTTAAGTTAGGAAGTGAGTCTTTTAATAAGCGAAACTTGAATTACCCTGATAAGAAAGTGCGTCTCCTAAGGGTTAAATACTCAACTAAGAAGTACATTTTCTAGGAGTATAGGCTTAAGTTAGGAAGTGAACCACTTAACAAGCGAAACTTGAATACCCACCAAAAAAGTGTGTCTCCTAAGGGTCAAGTGGAATGACTCGACTAGAAAATGAATTTTCTAAGAGTCAAGACTTAAGTTAGAAAGTGCATCACCTAACAAGTAAAATTCAAATTACCCAATCTAGGAAGTGTGTTTCCTTACAAATTCCACTTAAATTACCCATATAAGGAAATGCGTCTCCTTACAAATGCCACTTAAATTACCCAGATAAGGAAATACGTCTCCTTACAAATGTCTCTTGAATTACCCAAAAAAGAAAGTGTGTATCCTTACAAATGTCACTTAAATTATCCAAACAAGGAAATGAGTCTCCTTACAAATTCCACTTAAATTACCCAGACAAGGAAATGTGTATCCTTACAAATGTAGTTTGAATTACCCAAACAAGGAAATGCGTCTCCTTAGAAATGTTGCTTAAATTACCCAAATAAGGAAATGTGTCTCCTAATGATTAAATGGAAGGACTCAACTAGAAATTGCAATTTCTAGGAGTGAAGGTTCAATTTAGGAAGTGCATCACCTAATAATGAACCTGAATTACCCTGACGAGGAAGTGTATCTCCTAGAGATATTGGATTAAGAGTTTAACCATGGTTTTGATTACCAAACCTGTACAGAAACATTGTATCTTGTATTTGTAGAAGTTATAAATTACGGCCTTTGATGTTTAGCCTTTTAAATCCTTGATTTGAAGGTAACATGTGTTCCTGTTTCATACAAAGAGAACTTGTGAGTTTAAAAATATGTTAGTTGGTCTGTGGGTTTAGCTTTTGCGACAATTGCTCTTGCCCTTGTCACATTTAACCTTGTGTCCAACCATTAGCATATGTGATTGACTTGCTGCATCATTGATCCAAACTCATATTATTAAGAGTGACTATGAAACAAACACAGTATCTCTGCTTTGTCATGCTTCTCGGATAAACCCTTTGAATCTTGGTATTTCCATGAGTTCCCAGACTTATTTGTTGACAAAACTTTTTGCATGCCTTATTTTAGCTCACAATCATGTCTCTTTCATGTGCTGGTATTTTGTCTTGCTTTGTGCAATTGAAGAAGTTGGTAGCCAATTTTAAAAAATTTTATCACTTGTTTTGACTTGAACTTGACTCAAAGACACGAGAAAAATACCAGTGATTTTTTTATTTGGATAACTGACTCAAGAAAATAAAAATAAAACTATAGAGAAGAAAGAAAAGATAATGAATGTCCCCATTGAAAAAAAGAAAAAAAGAATTTATCTGGAAGTGATTATGACATATATTTTGGATTAAGATACCTAATCTTTCTATCCAAACTTTCACCAATTGTTGTTGAGTAAATCGCCTCAAAAATTGAGTTGCTTTCATAGGTCAATTGCATTCAAAGACCTTATTTAGCTAGAGACACCTTGAAGGGTTTTCGTCAACAAGCCTCTCTCATTTTCTTAGCTAACTATTTCCCTATGGTTCTCATGAAGGTTTTCACCGATAAGACTCTCTCATTTTATCTGTCTCAACTTACCATCGTCTTATGGTGCCCGTAAAGGTCTTAACCAATAAAACTCTCATTTTTATTTCTCTCCTGATTCCTTATGCTTAAGAAATACAAGTAGTGTCCAAATATGTCATCATATCCATTGCATGCTTAGCCTTAACATTCTCAAAGATTGATCTGAAGGACTTTCTTTGGTTGTAACTTGGCTTTTGGATAAGGTTAGAAAAAAAGAATGGCATGAGGCCCAAACGACACTTGAAGTAGGGTAGGACTTACAACTTTTGGAATCGAATCAAACAATGAGGATTAACGCATGCCCCAGTTTTTTTTGGCTAGGTAATTCTAAATTATTTATTTGGTTAAACCGATCCCAGAGTAGGGCAACCTACATATATCACCCCCAAGAGAGGAGAATCGGGTCACACATAGTTCAAACAACTTGTTTTTTTCTTGATTTTGATTTTTTTCTTCTTTTTCTCTTTTATTGACTCTTTTTATCTTTGAGACTTTTTCTGACTCTATTTTTCTGAACAATCTTCTCCTTTCTTTCTTTTTGATGTATTTTTTTCTCTTTTTCCCTTTTTGAAACTTTTCTGACTCTATTTTTTTGACACTTTTTTTTTGCACTTTGATGACTCTATATTGATTCCAAAAGAGGGGTATGAAAGAAAATAGAACTAAAGGTCAAATATAGTAAACAAAGGATGATACAATGTTTGGATAGCAGAATGAAATGTCTTCTTCATATCAATCCTTGACAATGCAAGTACATATCATGCAATATGAAGTGAAAGATGAAGATCATTTGTGACACTTTAACCAGACTAACTTTAACTGAGCATGTGTATGACTTCTTCTTCTACACTTGTCAAACATATAGATACATCTTTGTTGTACATTCCTCACATCGAATGACCCATGCTTTTGTGGATCTGACTATCTTTCTATTTCTCTATTTATATAGGGATTACGCGTCCACTATTTGACCTAATTGAGATATGCTTATCAGTTGATGAACAAGTGTAAGACCCCGCAAAATCCTTAGCTTAACTTAGCCCTTTTTCAAGTTCATTAAGGGGTCCCAGACTTAGAGAATTTTTCTAAGTATTCAAACCTAGTGTTACTTTAGCCTTCATAAGTTGGAAACTCTATTTCGCAGCCTCTATGGCCTTAAAATGTCAATCTATAGGTTAATTCATGATCAGGAATGTCAGTAGGTGTTCCCGGACGAGTTTCGTATTTTTCGGACCTTGTTTGAACCACGTTTGGGGATCCAAAATAGTGTATCGACGCGATCTCGTTGCGATGCGGCAGACATCGTGTCGATCAATATTTTTTCTTGGCTCCCAGTGGCAATTTCCAGTGAACCGACGCGCACTCGATGCGGCGTTTTGGCTATCGCGTCGATGCCAACGACGCGGCGCGTATTCCTGTGCGTCGATAGTCCGATTTTCAGTCATTAAAAGTTGCATCCTTGGGGGTATTTGGGTTTTTTTCCACCCCTATTCAGCCCTAAAACACGAGATTCAGTCCTCATTGAGCAAAATATACTTATTTTCTCTCAAATTGCTCAAGAACAAGAACCCTAGGGGATTTAATTTCAACGCCAAGGCTTAAGATTTCCACCATTGTTCTTCAAGAACTTAGCAACCAAGGTATATCAAGTGTTCATCCAAGGGTTTCCTTCTACCCTTGGAGTTCAAGAACCCCTTTTAACTACAAGTTTCTGAGTTTGATGAATTTCATGGTTGAATTTGAATGTGTTCATGATTAGCATGTTAATGGAGTTTCTAGTTCATGATTTACTACAAGATTCATGTGGAATTGATTGATATGTGTGCATTATCATGCGAAACCGTGTTGAAACCCTTAAAGTTGTAAATGTGGAATTGAACTATGATGCTTACATGTTGTTTTAGTGTCATGTGCATAGATTATGTCCTTACGTTTGATGAATTGTTTATGTGAGTTGAATAGTGAAATTATATCATGTCAGTATATATTCAAGTTCATGTTATGCAAGTGTTTGCTAGAATGTCCCAAATGAATGTACGATGACCAAGTACTTAGCTATCATGTTTCAAGATTGTGTCATGTCGTATAATTTATGCTATCTAGTCATGGGGGTATTTAATACCCAAAATTTAGCTATTTACCTAGAGCCATGGTCAGTCACAGGATAGTATCAGTCATGTCACGATCAGTAGAATTCTGTCAGTTAACAGAATTCAGTAGTATTTTGTCAGTCCACGGAACCCAGTAGACTCAGTTTAGTTTAGTTATAAAGTACTATTAGAAACAGTTCAGTCTAGCCTAGAACAGTCTAGAATCTAGTCCAGTGTCTATTCAATTGGGAGTAGGATTCAGCACCGAGTGAACCCACGGATGGAGACTCACCTTCCAGTAGAAGGTGTGATTCTTAGAAGCAGTCCTTGTGTTCCATAACTACGTATACAGCGTGGGTTGAGATATCAACCTGCCAGTTGAGGGTTGATGAGGTGATCTACCTGCCAGTTGAGGGTACCACCGTTCTCGTTCAGAGCACCTTCCAGATGAGGGTAACTCAGCTTGTCTTTACCCGTGGCACGGTACTGACACCCTTTCAGATGGGGTTACAAGTTGGACCCCAATCAGTTCAGAGAAGGGCATGTTGGTTAGATGATTACTTCACACAGTCTCAATTTCAGTTCCAGTCTCAGTATAGAACTCAGTTCAGTTCTACAGAAAAATCAAAACTGTCAGATATAGTCACTCAGCTCAGAATGAAACTCAGTATAGTTCCACAGAATCAAGACTACCATATACAGTCACTCAGCTATCAGTAATTTAGTATCAGTAGGATCAGATATTAGTTAATCAGTATTCAGATTTGGTATCCCAGTATTATCACGATCTCAGTTACAGTCTACATATTCACGCATGTACTCTCATTCAGTTATACTCACGTCATTCAGTTAGTATTGTTCATGCATATGAACCCATGCATTTCAGTCTACTTCACTTTGCATACCAGTACATTCAAAGTACTAACGCATACCTTTCTTTTGCGCTATGATGTTTTATATCATAGTTTTATATGCGCGGGCTCCCGATCATACTTAGCAGTTCAGATATTCAGCTGACAGAGTTAGTGGTGAGTCCTCTTAGTTTGAGGACATGATGATTATTTCAATAGTTTAGCTTATTTTAGTAGTTCAGATTTAGTTGGGGACTTGTCCCATCAACTCCATATTTCAGACAGTTTAGAGGCTTTTTCCGACTAAAGTATTTTTCAGACAGATGTATCAGATTTGGTATTTGTTATACCGTATTCAGTTTTATTGCAGTATTGAACCTTATGGCATATTTTCCGCCTAATTTTTGCATATTTTAGTATTATTATTCAATTATTACAGCAGGTACCAGTTATGGGTTAGCTTGTGGTCCTTCAGGATTATGAGCACCGTGTAGCGTTCGGGGTACATACTTGGGGCGTTACACCAAGTTATTCTTGTGATTATCAAAATAATTGCCTTAAGTTTGAAAGAAGGCTTCAACGTGGTCAAAAATGTCTCAACACTCTACCTATTTTCTTAGATGCCTTTTTCTAACTTTAGCCCTCTGGTTTAAAGTTCATGTTTAAACTGGATTTTAAGATCTAGCTGAAAATTCCGCAAGCATTTCATATCACTAGAACCAACATAAAATGTACTATGTAAAGAAAACAAATAAACACATATTTAAAACACAAAGAAAAAGGGGACACTCTATTTAGTTAAAATGAAATATAGAAGGGTTAGAACATAAACGACAAAGGGACAAAACAAGATAAATCCCGAACTACAACCCTGAAATAATTTGGATAACAGAAAAGAAAATAAAACAAGCTACTAAACCCCTTCCTAGTAAGGAGAAGAGTGACTTCTCAATTACTAAGCCCGATATCTTAGCCACTGGTTTGCATGTCAGCATGACTAGAACTTTCACCATTGTTAATATTCTGCACCATAATTTATTTATCTTAAATCATCTTTTTGATTTCTCTTTTCAAAGCACGATAATCTTTAATATTGTGCCCCTGAACATCATAATGATATGCACATCGTACATTAGGATCAAAAATTCTTGAATACGGGTCAGGAGTATACCCAATGAGAAGAGTGATCATGCCCTACTATATCAATCTCAGGAATAAACAAGTATATGACTCTCCAATTGGTGTGAAGTTATCCCTCAACTTCTTCCTCATTTCATTGTTTCGCTTGGATCAAAAATTATGCCTAAAAGGGCTTTGGTATGTTTGTGGAGTTGGAGGATAACTCTGAGGAGTTGGTGCATGCCATTGTGGGTAAGATAGGGGTTGAACATGTAGTTGTGCATTATACACTGGATATAGAGGTGGGGAAATGTAGTATAATGGATTTTGGGAGTGATTCTGTAGAGCTTGGGCATGAACTTGGGTTTGAAACTGAGGGTAACGAAGATGTGGTCTTCTTAATCGTGCCCATTGTCCAACTACAATTGTAGCTACATCTTCCTCATTCTTCTTCCCCCCCAGTATTTCCTGAATCCTTTTGAGTTGCTTGAGCAGTTGCTTTCAATATTTCAAAACTCATAATGCGACCAATCTTAATTCTATCTCTATCATCTCCCCTATTTTGAGGACCTCAATAAATGGCTTGCCAAATGCAGATAACAAGTGTTGATAATATGTTTCATCCTGTGCTTAAATAAACACCTCCACTATCTTGCTTTCTTTCATTAGCGGTTTCACCCTAGCGGCTTGTTCACGCCATCTAATCACATACTCTCTAAAACTTTCGGTATTCTTCTTCTTCATATTAGTTAGGGATTTCTCATCAGGAATCAACTCCACATTGTATTGGAATTGTTATACCAATTCATTATCTAGGTCATCCCAATTATTCCACTTGCCGATGTCTTGATCAATAAATTATTCCGAAGCTAGACCCGAAAGACTCTCACCAAAATAAGTCATGAGTAATTCTTCTTCCCTCCAGCGCCCCTAAATTGGTTACAATAACGCCCCAAATGTGCCACTGGATCACCATGCCTATCTTATTTATCAAACTTTGGCATTTTAAAACCAAGAGGGAGATTAACACCTGGAAACATGCCCAGATATTTATACGAGACACTTTTGTAACCACCGAGTCCTTGGAAGTTTTTCATAACCAGTTCCAAACTTCCCAATTTTTTTGTCATTTCCTCTTGTTCTTCTATCATAACAGGCTTCTCAGTCTTAAAAGGAAATTCAGGCGGGTGAGTGTAGCCATAAGGACCAGTCAACTAAATGTGGACTCAGGATCATAATGTTGATCACCAGAAATATTCAATACAGGCTCTTTTGTGGAGTAGGGAGGCACAACCGGCGGATGAACATCAAAAGTAGGAGCTTCAGGTAGGGGTGGTACTGCAAAACCATAAATAGTAGGTGGATCCGAGCATGTGGTATTTTTGTGTTGGGGAGTGAGGAAATGAATATTGGAAGTGTTTGGATAGTGTTGCCCCGGAGGTGATCCTGATGCAAGTTGTGGCGTGTCAACAAAAAGGAAAAATTATACATATGACACAGGGGGCAAGCTAGACAGATATTCCATATTATCAGTGGGAAATGGAAGAGGCGGCAACCCATTAGCCCAAGCTTGATGCATTTCTATCATTTGTTGCCTTAACATTTGAACTCTTCATTAGCTTCTAAATTCTCATTCCCCGAACTCCCTATCTGATTAGTGACCACAACCTCGATATTCTTGTTGGCCATAACTTTCTCTTTGACTTGATGCAATATGAAGGAGCAGCCAAAATGCCACAAACCAACCACCTTAAACTAACTGAACAAATAATACAAATGCGTTAGAGTTCAACACTTTCTAAAAAATCTTTTTTTTTAAAAGATCAGTGAACCCAAGAAGGGCGCTTACGTATCTCACTCCCGATAGAGGAGAATCAGGTGTGCCTATTCGTGAAGTTTGACCATAAAAGGGCCAATAAAACTCTCGTTCTTTTTCTTTTTCTTGAAACTTTAAGAAGAAAAGAAAATAACAAATTGTCAAAATAATTGACGAAAATCTTTTTGAATTTTTCAGCTTCCTATACAAAATGAAACCTATGATTACCAAAGAAAAATCTTTTGGGGTTTTCGATTTTGAATTTCATATGAAAATAAAATTTGAACCTATTAAAGAAAAATATTTTTTGTAGTTTTCTTTTAAAGATGTATATGAAACACCTACTCTAAATAAAGAGTGAAGAAAATCTTTTTGAAAATTTTTAAATAAGATCACCGAACCCTAGAAGGGCTGCCTACGTATCTCACTCCCGAGAGAGGAGAATCAGGTGTGTGTAGTTCGTCCAAATTGGACAATTAAAGATACTAATGGACCACAACTTGAGGGACATGACCAAAACAGACAATGAAAAACGTCAATAAAGTTTTTTTTTAGGTTTTCAATTTGACACTTCACATAAAACTGACACCAACAACTATGAAGGGAAATTTTTTTTTTTGGTATTTTCGTTATATGAAACGTACAAAACTTCTATCATCTTTTTTTTTTGAATTTTTCTTTTATAAAAATCTACTATTAAAAAAATTGATGTTTTTGAATTATGAATGCTTGCTAAAGAGAACAAAAGAAAAATCTTTTTGATGTTTTTGTTTCTTGAGAAGATGAGTGTGAAAGGTAGAAAAATCTTTTTGAATTTTGTATTATGAAAAACAAAAGACATAAAGAACTCTAATACCCTAGGAAACTCTTTTGTGACTCGCTTTTCTTCTCCCTTTTTTTTCAAATTTTCCTTGCTACACACTTTCCTTTAATTCTAGCACATATTTTTCCCCAAATCAGTCCATCAAATGAACTTGTTACCTTCAAAGATGCAACAATTAGCACGTAGGGATGCTTTAGGGGTGAGTCTCCTACAAAGGACCAAGTGGATCCCGCTAGATCTCAAGATGATGCATATAAGCATGATCTAAAGGCTGACCTACGCTAGGGTTCACTAACAAGGTTGTTCGAGAGAGCGTATGGTCGATAGTGACTGCGATTTCTTTCCACCTACTCCATACCAGCCGATGGCTCCTCCTTCTAAAATAAGAGTGACTCAACTAGAGGTCGTGTACTACAGACTTATTGCAGAAGAAATGACTCGGGTTATGCAAATGATGACAGATATAAAGCGGTAACGCATAAGAGAAAAACTGTAAACACGTAGCACGTAGACACTCAACAATAATAAAACAAATACAAACAATAACACAAACAACGTCTATACACCCATAATGTCAAACTAAGCCGATACAACTCAAAAAATTCTAAAAACATCCCCAGCAGAGTCACCAGAGCTGTCACATCACTTTTTTACCAAAAAGAATTGATTTTAAATTTGAAAGAGTTTTTATTACTAAGTGACAAAAGGTAAAATTTGTTTCGAAAAAGATTCTTTTCCATTTGAACTCAGAGTCTCCACTTGGCATAAATCTGTTATGCTAAGTCACCTTTGCAAATCCTTTTTCAAAATAATTTTTGACTCTTTTAAACTGATATACAAATAGAGATTCCGGCTAAGGAATTCTGTTGACTGAGGGGAAGGTGTTAGGCACCCCTCAATCCCGTGGTTCAACCATGGTCGCTTCGTGGAGTATATCAGCTAGTATGACACTATGAAGTGAATAGACTAACAAAACACATAAAACAAGCAAACAAACAAATCAAACAAAGTTCAAAACCAAAATAATGTCCAGTCTGAATTATACATTCCCAAAAATAAAAAAATAAAAAAATATAAATCCTATTCTAAACTAATCCTGGACTAAGCTCGACCCGACTCCTCGGGCCTTCATCAGAAACGTCCTTCGCGTACAAGATACTTCAGGGTATTTTTTGGTGAATAAATACAAATGGCCTCGGGCCATTTTCCGGCTAAATGAGTATATTTTTTCAATGCTATGAAAACTAACACCATTCAACAAACACTTCAAACATTCACAATTCACCATTCCTAAGTTTTCCTACCCGAACCTACTATTTGCCTACCCAGCTCGACCTATCATGATTCTATCACGTTCAACATCATCAATGAACTCAAAAATGAAGGAGTCCTTTATTAAAACTGTGGGTCTCTGTCTATCTTGGCCCATACAGTGAGTGTGTATGTGTATATTCCATGGAGTGTGTGTATTCTTTCTGAGTGGAAATTGTATGCGTGGGTTTTCAAATGAGAATGAGTGTATGCCTCTTTGTTGTTGTATGTAAGTGATGAATAATCTTCCTCTCTTTCTGTGGGGGGGGGGGGGGATGTATATGAGAGTGTGGGGGTATGTGGGAATTGTGAGTGAAAAAAGTGGGGTAGAGGGTATGTGGGGGTAGGGGGTATAGGGTAGGGGGTGTAGATGGCAAAATTAGTTAGGGTGGGTGGTGAACTTGTTGAGGGCTTGTTAGTATAAGATGGTTATGGATTTGTTTATTTGGCTTTTAGTGGGAGGATTATCACATGATTGAGGGTGCATGGTAAGACAAAGTAAACGGGTAAAAATATACTCTCGGGAGGGACAAAATTACGTGTCTACACTGCCTACTAGCAATATTTTTAAGTTGTTAGGAGATCCTACAGCATATCAAAAACTTGTGGGAAGGTTACTATTTTTTATAATAATTAGGCTAGAAATAACATTTGCAGTTCATCTCTTAAGTTAATTCATGCACAAGCACAAGACCTCTCATATGAAAGTAGCAATGGGAGTGGTTAGATATGTGAAATAGTCACCTGGGATGGGAATACTTATGACATCCAAGAACAATAAGCATCCAAAGGCATTTTGTGATGCAGATTGGGTATCATGCCCAAACACTAGTAAATTAATCACTGACTATCTTGTGACTTATGCAGACTTCTTGATTTCATGGAAATCCAATAAGCAGAACACTATCTCAAGGAGTTCAGAGGTGGCTGAATACAGCAGTTTAGCATCCACTGTTGCAGAGATTGTATGGTTATTTGGATTGTTTAAGAATCTAAAAATTGACATATAATTGTTTGTATCTATATATAGTGACGATAAGTCTGCAATTCAGATTGCAGCTAATCTTGTGTTTTACGAGCGCACCAAACATATTGACATAGATTGTCATTCCATCAAAGAGAAAATACAACTTGGTTTAGTTCAACCAACATATCTAAACACAGCAGAACAGCCTATAGATGTGCTTACAAAAGGACTTACTCAAGTTCAACATGTTTATTTGCTTATCAAGCTAGGAATGAAGAATGTCTTTCATATACCTAGATTGATGAAGGATGTCAAGCAGTTAGTGAAGTGTACAACAGTGAACTGAGTGATGAGTTGTACACAGCTGTTAGTTAGGATTGGGTAGTTAGTTAAGCTAATTTAATTCATCAACTATTAAGAAAATTCTAGAAGATCTCTTGTCTATATGTAGAGGATTAGTCAGTAGCAATTATCAATTTTTTGTATTCAATCTCTCTTCTGCAGTTTATGATCAAAAAATATCTTTTTAGTTCGAGCATGTTGTTTACTGGTTATCCTTTTGCATTGATTAGATTTAACAAGAATGATGCATGTAGTGTGAGATCCGGATTAATCGGAGTACAAGCAACTCAAATTTCTTAGCACAACATTGATGTATATTATGCTTAATGAATCTCAATTATAATTGTCTATTGAAACAATAAGGTAAAAAAAGAATAATACTAATGGGGAAATCTTAGAATTATATGGAAGAAGATAGAGATTAGATCATAGATGAGAGATGAGACGATAACAGATTAAGCTAAAGCCTCAATATAATTTGCATAACCCCTTCACTAGGTAACTACCCTTTTATATGGTTGCTTAGCTCGGATTCCAGAGGAAATCTACTCTATTGTTGGGTTGTAACTTCATCTCAGACCCAAGCCCCTTGTTTACTAGGCTATTACTTGTTTGATCTAGAAAGCCTATTATCAGACTCATAAGACGGAACTTTAACGTAAATACTGAATACCTGATGAGAAATCCAAAAAATAAAATTATTAAACTGATATAGTTACTTGTAGAAAGTTTCGTACATATGATCAGTCTAACATCTTGGCTAGTACCTCTAAATATTCCACTAAACTTTCAAGGTGAGTCGCACAACCAAGAATAAAACGGGTCAATGTATTTATTACATGTGCCACAACCCCTCCCTCTGCCCCCTCCCCCTCCAAAAAACAAAGTAAAAGAAAAGGATAAAAAAATATTATTTTAATATTTAAAATTTATTGATTTGATTAATTAAGATTTTTTTATATATACGGCTCATATAAAAAGAAAGCATGTCTTATAAATAATTTCTTTATTTTCAAAGTTTGAACCGAAATCTCTGATCAGGACCACGTAAAGGGATAATCGATATAAAACCCTTTATAAAATATGGAAACATTTTGCTTGTGTGCATTATAGATGTCTTTGGAAGAGGAGACTAAAGGGCCTACAAAAAGGAACAAAGTACTTTCATTCATTTTAGAGAAAAAGAAAATGGAGTAGGTGAATTGAATGAAGAGAACCCTACCATATTACACATGAATATATACTAGTAATATTTTTCTTCTTTTAAATTTTTTGCTTCATTGCACTTTCGGTGGAATCTCATGCTTCATTTATTTATTTTTCTCTATAGTCTGTAATATTAACATTAATTCTTTTTTTTTCTTTTAACTCTTAGCAGATAAAGGTAAATTCAAAATTTGAGGCTTACAGATTTTATATCAACTTCAAGTGAATATTTAATAATAATTGAGTTCATGATAATATATATATATATGTGTGTGTGTGTGTGAGTGTGTATATTGAGTAACATTTTTAAATTGTTTAATTCTTGTAAATCCGTATGTGGTATTCTATATTCTCCATCTATGGCGGAAACGCTTTATAAGTGAGATGATTTAATTTTCTGACAATCCAACATACGCTAAAAAGGTTCTATTCAATATGGTAATTAAATTTTGGAATTTCTTTATTATCTAAATAATATTTTGATTTAATTAAACTTTAAAAAAAATTAGGATAGGAAAAAGTTGAAGAGAAATAAGAAATATGGTTCAAAGATTGGTAGCTTGTTATATACATTATAAAATTTGGACCTATTTTATTGACAGTTTTGGCATTATTGCGACTTGCGAATTATTTTTTTAACTGATAAAATAATCATACTTAGGAGATTTTGTTGTCGGATGAAGAAATCTTTTTAATGTTATAGAATGCACACCGAAATGTGCCGAGTAAAAATATGTTTGTTACCATATGCGGCATGCCATATACTTTAAGAAAAAAAAATTGTTTGTCGTAAAATTCCCCATCTTTATTCCTCCAAAAGAATATGGAAACTTATGGGTGTGTTTGGTATGATGAAAAATGTTATTGAGAAAATGTTTTTCTATTTTTCTTTGTTTGATTGTAATAAATTATTGAAAAAATATTTTTTAAAATAACTCATTTTCTTCTATTTGAGGAAAAATGGCTTTCCTCATAGGTTATTTTTTGAATTGACATTTTTGAGACGCAAGTACTAACAGATGAGACTTATGCCCCCGCCTCACCCCTCTTCCCCCACCCCAGCAAGACTCAAATTCACATTACTCAGAAAATTCACATTACTTAAAAACATTTTTTACTGTGTTTTGCTTCAATTTTTCACTGTTTGAAATAAAAAATAGTGAAGCCTAAATTTTTTTCTACTTCCAATATTCGTTGAATGTACTGTTATTTTCATGTGCATAGAGGAAGACTTACCGATGTTACTTTTGCTAATTGCATATTTCATTTTGTCATCGTTGTAGCTTATTTCACAAGGTTGAATAAGCTTGTCGTTTCGTTGTATTTCTATTGATTGTAGTATCTTGAGATTGTTCTGACAACATATTGAAAAATGTCTCTTGTGCTTGCTAATTAGTAGTTGCTTAAATTTTAGTGACTTGTAATATTTTGGTACTCGATATTGATATTATTTGTTATGCTTAAATTAGTTCTTACAAATTATTGAGTTGCTAGAGGCAGTGATATACTAGTTAACAGTTAGTAGTATTTTCTAAAAAATATTTTTCACTCACCAACTAAACACTAGAAAATATTTTTCTGAAAAATATTTTCTACTCACCAATCAAACGCCATAAAATATTTTTAAAAAAATATTTTCCACTCACCAACCAAATATGAAAAAATACAAATATTTTTGATGAAAAATATTTTTCATCATATCAAAAACACCCTATATTTTGTTTGTTTTGTTCAAATGAGGGGCTACTCATTTAATTAAAATGGAAGCAACGGGATGAGGACAAATGTTCTACTTCCTTCTGTTCTATTTCACATGTTAGATAGTTTGTCAATATACGAAGGTCTTAGATTGAATATACACATATGTTCATGAAAAAACATGGTTATTTTTGAAAAGTTATCTACTAAGTATCAATATAAGAATTCTCTTGAAATAACGTAATGTAGTAAAATCTACAAATATAAGTATTGGCTTTGTTGTATTTAAAAGGAAAATGTTTGTATTTCAATCTCTATATATATAGGCAATATCTCTTTATGTTCTCGTTATTTTAAAATTTAAGATATAATTAACTATTTCATCCTTTCATTTTTATTTGTCCGTTATATTAAAACAAATATATTTTAAGTTTAAAAAATTAAGAGAGAATTTATCACTCCATTCCTAATTTACTCTTATTATTATAGTTATTTTTTAATATATTTATTCCCCCAAAAAATTGAATATATTACATTCAATGGGTTATATAATAAAATTGTCATTTTATTTATTGCTCATTGGGTATGCCAAGGGAGCTGCTAAATGGCAATAATTTTTTTTGCCATAAAATGGCCATAGATGTACAAAAACCATACTAACATTTTCCTTAAATAAAAAAAAAGTAAATTTTTAATATTAAATGCAACTAAAATTTATGTGTGATAACTCATTAAATGTGAAGGAAAGTTATTAAATTAACTTTAGTATGTGAGACCCACCTAACATTTTCATCCTTCTCCCTCAATCTTCAATTTAGTCTTCTTCTTTTTTAAATCAAAATTTAAAACTAGTTTTATTACTACATTAATCATAATTATTTAAAATATATTTTATAAAAGTTCATCAACGATTATTAATATATTGATCATAATCCTTTAAAATATTTTTAGAAAAAGTTCATCTATAATTAACTAATTTTGAACTTATCACAATAATAAATTTATTATTATATAAAAGTCATTCAATTCTAAAGTTTATCACATTTTTATAAAACATTAGCTAGGGTTGATAAATATGAACGATATAATTTTATAATGTGTCGGTGTTATTATATTTAAAGTATTTTGAATTTTGATTGCTAATATTGAAATATTTTCAAATTAGACTTACAAAATTAAAAACTTATTTAAGTATAATTTAAATATAATAATTAATAAAATTATTTAATTAGAGTACATATTTTTTGCCATAATTTTTTGGCCCAAAAATGGCCATAAATGTATAAAGACTATACTAACATTTTCCTTTAAAAAAAAAAAATCTTTATTATCTTCTAAATTCAAGAAGTTAAATGTAACTAAAATTTATGTTGAATAAATTATGACTATCATTCAATATGAAAGAGGAATATTTATTTAACTTTAAAATGGGAGATCCACCTTAATTTCACCTTTTATCCAATCACATCCTCCCTTTTCGTCCTTCTCCCTCAATTTTTCTTTAGTCTTTTTTTATCAAAATTTAAAACTAATTTTATTATGTATTGATCATAATTCTTTAAAATATTTTTGGATAAAGGTCATCGGTGGTTAACTAAATTTTGAATTTATCACAGAAATTTATTTATTTGTTATATAAAAGTCATTTCATTCTAAAGTTTATCATAAAAGTATTTTTCTTAAACCATTAATTAGGTTCAACAAATATGAAAAATATGATTTTATAATGTGTCAATGTTTGTCATGTCTAAAATATTTTAAATTTTGATTATCATTATTGAAATATTTTCAAATTAGACTTATAAATTATTTAAACATAGTTTAAATTTATTAAAATATAAGAATTAATTAAAACTATTTAATTAGAGGATATATTAATAGTGAATATAAGTAATATTCACAAGTTATCAAATTACCGTAATATAGAGGTACAAAATACAACAATAATGCATCTTGATATCTTTAGTTGTTGCTAACTAGGGTCCACAAATATAAATTTTGTGATTTTTACAATTTCTATAATGTGTCAATATTTATTATGTGTATAATGATTTGAATTTAGACTGTCGTTAATGAAATATATTAAATTATATTTAAAATTTATCTAAATATATAGCTTAAATTTTATTTAAATATAATATTACTTAATTAGAGATCATATTAATAACAAATATAAATTATAATTTGCAAATTATAAAATCGACGTAACATAAGGACGTAAGACGACAACATCAATGCATGACTCTCATGAGTTGTTGTTAACTAAGATCAAAATATATGAACTATACGATTTTTATAATATGCCGATGTTTACCATGTTTAAAGTGTTTTGAATTTTGACTATCGATATTGATTTATTTTGAAATTATACTTAAAAATTATCAAAATAAAATTTAAATTTATTTAAATATAATATTTAATTAAATTACTTAATTAAAGGACATATTCATAAAAATTATCAGTAATGATTCACAAATTATCAAATCAGCATAACCTAAGGATTTAAGGCTACGACATTAATGCGTCTTGATATCTCGAGTTGTTGTTAACTAGGGTCAACACATGTGAATTGTATAATTTTTAGGATTCTATAATGTGTCGCCGTCTATTATGTCTAAAGTGTGTTTGAAATTTGACTGTTGTAAATATTTAAATTATTTAAATATATAGTTTAAATTTATTGCAAGTTGGTTCGAACACCACTACTATAAAAAATAATTTAAACATAATTAATAATTAGAGGTCGTATTAATAACATACATAAATGATAATTTGCAAGTTATCAAATTGGTGTAACACGAGAGCCTAAGCCCCCCACAACATTAGCGGAAGACTTTTTAGGATTGTTGTTAACTAGATTGACACACATGAATTATATGAGTTTTATGATTTCTATAATGTGTTGATGTCCACCATGTCTAAAGTAAGACTCGTATTTGATAGCAACTAACCCTTATAAATGATACTAAATTGATATTCAAGATACATATATTATTTATTAAAATATATTAATAAATAAATAAATATATGTATATATATAACTAATATTATAAAAATAATCGATTCATGTTTTTCAATAATTTTTTACGACCCGCGTAATTTAATTCAAAAGAAAAGAAAATATGAATCTATAACCTTGTTCCACAATAAAATTCTATTTTAATTCAATAATTAAAATAGTAGTGTAGTTAATCAGTTATGGTAGATGAATAAATAAATAAATAAATAAATAAATAAATAATAAAAATACATGGCATAACATAAAATTACAAGAAGTAATGATTGACAAATAAAAAGAAAAAAAATGGAACATAAATAATGTAAAATAAAAAATTAAGATTAAAAAGTACAAAATAAAATAGTAATAAAAAATTCTAATAGTACACAAATATTGTGGTCAAATATTTTTTGTGTTCTAAATTTTAAAGACAGAATATTTTTATGTCACAAATATATCAGTTTTTAAAGTTAAATGACGTTTATGTTTGAATTTTTTAATGTGATAGAATCAATGTTATGTAATAGCAGATAAATTTTACCTCTCTTTGATTTCAGTTATTCAATTTTTCAATTCTTTTTAATTTTCACCTACAACATACCTAGTGTAAGTGAAAAAATTATTTTTCACACGATAAAAATTAATTTAGCAATAGTAACCTCAGCTTGTAGCCGTAATAAATTATTTCAAACAAAATATTATAATTAATCAATATTTCTACTTCAGGTTATTAAGAAATGTGAAAACAATTAAATGTGGACATAGTTAATTTTTATTTAGAGTACTAAGAAATTATGACAACGGTTAGCTTAATAGCTATAATGAGTGATTATTTTGGGTTGATGTTTATTAGGGTCAACAATTATGAACTCTATGATTTTTATAATGTGTTAATATCTATCATGTCTAAAGAATTTTGAATTTAGACAATCGTTATAGAAATATTTTTTTATTATATTTTTAAACTATTTAAATATGTTGTTTGATTTTTTTAAACATAAAAATAAAATCACGTAGTTAAAGTTCATATTAATAATAAATATAATTAATGATTCACCAGTTAATAATTATATTTTTAATTCACCAGTTAACAAATATAATAATTAAAGTACGTAGGATCGCAAGACCATAACATTAATGTGTGACTTTCTTGAATTGATGTTTAACCAATATCGATTTTTTTTTAACTATATAATTTTTATTTTGTGACGATGTCTATCATGTATAAAGTAATTTGAGCTTTGACTATCACCATTGAAATATTTTTAAACTATATTTAAAAAAAAAAAAAAACTATTCAAATATGTAGTTTAAATTTATATAAACATAAAAATTAATATAGTTCCTTAATTAGAAATCATATATATTAATAAAAATATAAATAATGGTTCCTAAGTTATCAAATCAGCGTAACATAGTGACGCAAGACAACAACATCAATGTATGACTCTCTTAGGGTATTGTTAATTAAAGTCGACACTTATGAACTATATGTTTTTATAACTTGTCAATGTCTATCAAGTCTAAAGTGTTTTAAGTTTTTTATTGTTTTTATTAAAATATTTTCATATTATATTAAAAATTATTTAACTGTGCAAACTTTTAGTTTTAAAACTCGTAAATAATTCTTATTTTTTTCTTTATGTATTTTTCTTATCATTTATAGATAATTTAAGTGTAAGATTAACATAGGGTAAAAAAAATTTCAACTAAGAAAATTTTTATGCGAAATTTTTAAATGTTATGTTGACTTCTTTCTGCTCTACTTCTAAAAATAGATAGAAAAGATTTGAAATGAAAAAAAAATCGTTTGAATTATCATGAGAAAAATTATAGCATAATTAAAATTGTACAACTGAATTCATAAAAAAATAATTAACTTTTTGTGTTGAAAATTTCGACAATTGCTTATTTTTATGTAATAATAAACTACGAATCAGATTTCAACAAAAATAAAAAACTAAAAGTTATTCAAAATATTGATAGGTTTTAAGATATATATCTATACCTCCTATTTATCTATATACAATAAAGAGATATAAAATTTAAAATTAAAGATTAAAAAAATAAGATTATTTATACGATAAAACACGTAATTAAGTAGATATGATACATAAATATATAATGCTAAATTAAAAATTTCAGATAATACTAATTTGGTCACACTGATTTTGGATTTATGAGAATATAATTAATTAATTTTATATTATTATTTTTATTCTTTTCAAGCAATAAGTACTATGCAATCATATTTATGAAAATTATGTTAATTTGTTCATTTTCATGTATTGAGATAGTTTCCAATGTATTGAAAAAGAGTAATAAAATAAGTAATGAAAGAATTTTAAATTTAAAATGAAAGGGGTAAAAATGTCCAAAAGAAAATTAGTTTATAGTGTGAAAAAGATTTATTATTATTATGATCAAATTTTATAGCCAAAAGATTTTTCCGACTTAAAAATAGACCGTGGAAGTACTCCTATTAGTTTGCACCTTTATCTTTATGCAATAAATGTGGAGAGATATTAATATGGTGAAAAAAAGAGTAACTTTTGGGTAGACTCTGAGGATCAACAATCATAACTGAACGGAGTACGGTAGAATCCCTCGATACGATGATCCGAAAAGTTCCTCCGAGGGTGATTTTCATACAATTTTTGCGAGAGCTGGAAAAACGTTTACAGGTAAAACACCATATCCATATAACTGCTTGCCACCTATGCTCCGCCATCCATTCCAAATTTAGGAACCTAGGTAATGGAATGGGCGGAAGATGAATGTTAATTGAGAGCAAAGAAAAAAATAAGGATAATTATTTAGACAATTATTTTTTAGCTAATGCTTTTAAGGGACGTGAAAAAAATATATCAAATAAATAAATAAGAGGAAATAATATAAATAAATAATTAATTTTAAAAAAAGGACGAAATCGTTATAATAAAATGTGATTACAAGTGTAAGCTATTTTTCATGAGAATCCATTGAATAAAAGTTTATCTTGTTTCCGTTTTTCTTCAAATCCGTGATGCCAAAAGTCTTCAAATCTTTTACTTTTAACCGATTTCTTGAAAATAGAAAAAGTACACTACGTAAGATTGATCCAAAATTGAAGCCGTTAACTTAGGTAGAAAAGTTTCATAATTTGGATAATACTAAAATGCACGTCAAATTGCATTTTGTTATAAATATATTGGAATATCTACTTTACCATATATAGTGGATGTCTATTTTACCATATATAGTGAATGTTCATTTATGGAAAAGTTAGAAATCCAAGGTTAACTAGACAAATTAATTAAGGGTGACAGAAAAGTTTCAAAACTAAAAAAGAGTGACAAGTCTTAAATATTGAGTAGAGGTGACAATTTTAAGATTAGTATTAATGACACTAATTTTAAAATCCTCAAGTTTTATTATTTACGCACAGATACCTACATCATATTTACACAAAGATCCCTACACCATCACCACCACTCCTCCTCCACACCCTTTTTGTTGTTGTTGCCACCGTCACCTCCTCTTCCTCCACTATCACTATCACCACCATTGCCACCTCTTTCAGATTCACCATTATTTTCTCCCTCTACATAACTATCGTCTATTTTTCTTCTTTCTCCTCCACCATTGTCGTTATCAACACCGCAACAAATGTTATCTTCTCATTCGGCGTCACCATCAGCACTACCACCTCTTTTTTACCATTAATATCACTTTTTCGTGGGCTCCTCCTCCAACCACATATTTTTCATAAATTAAGTAAGTATTAAAGTTGTTGTAGCAACTATCAAAGTTGCTGCAACAACAGTCGAAGTTGTTGCAGCAACTTCAATAATTGTTGTAACACAACAACTAATAATAATTGTTGCAACAATTACCGTAACTATTGTACCAACTATGGTAGTTGTTGAATTTGCTAAATTATTTCTTTATTCATTTTTAAAAGAAATAAAAAAAAATCAAACTTCTCAATTTTTTTTAAAAAAATATTCCATGAAGATTAAAAAAGGAAGAAGAACAAAATGAAAAGAGAAAGAAAAAGAAGAAGAGAAAAATCTAGAGAGAGAGAAAAAATAAGAAGAAAAGATTGGGGGGGGGGGGGGGAATAAATTTGGAGAGAGAAAGAAAAAAAGGAAAGATAAGAAAAGGGGGAAAATTCTAAAATTTGGAGTTGGGGGACTTTTGAAAAGTTTAAAGAGTTTAAAATTTTTCATTTTACACCCCAATTTACTTTAATCACTAATTAAAAAGAATTTAAATTGAGTTGGTCAAAGTTGTCACCAATTTTAATTTTAAAACTTATTTGTCACCCTACACTTAATTTTCTCAGGTTAGTTTTTCCCTATAAATAAAAAGTTTTTCCTTCATTGTAATTACCCCTCAAGAACTCCTCAAGAGTAATAATAATTACCCTCTCTTCTCTCTCTATTCTTCTTCTTCTTTGCTTTATATTTCATAACACGTTATCAGTACGAGACTCTGTCAAACAAGGTGAGACTATAAATCTAAAGGTAATTTCAAGGTTAGTAATTCCTTATGTTATTTGTCTTTTGCTACTAATGATATAATTATTGTCAGATTTGAGGAAAAATAATTGATTTGGAACTACCTATGTTATAAATTTGTTCATGAAGAACAATATTATTAAAAAAATATGATGATGAATTTAAATCTCATCTCATTAAGAGGGTAAGACATTGGGTTAAAAGTTTCAATGCACCATGATGATAAGATGTTGGGTTCAAGTTCCATTGATTTATACCTAAAACACCTTTATATGGATAAGACATTGAGATTGGATCTCAATGTACCATATTGATGACATTATGATGGCTAAGGCAAAATAATGTATTTTTGATGAAAGGTTATGAGACATGTCCCATTGAATATGCTTCATTCTCTGAAGTGAATGTGGTAACAGTGCATAATATGTTTGAAAGAGACAAGTGATTGAATGTACGAATATAAGCATGGTGGGACAATATGAAAATTATTATCAAAAGTGATAATATTTTCATACGCTTATTATTATTATAAGAAATGTTAGAGAAAAATTCTCGACATTATATGCATGCTTCGATTTTTTCCTGAAGTGGCAATATCATGAAAGAGATTCTAAGCTTGCATAATTTGATACGCTTAAAACACAATTATATTCCATTCTTGAGGAATGAGAATTTCGACTATTATAAGTACAGATCCATTCCCTAAGGTGAATGTAGTAATATTTAGTAAAACTTATTAATATAAACGTACATTTAATTGTGATGGTATCACAATAACTCACCTCCGAAAGAGGCTGAATAATTTTGAAATCTACTTCTGAAGTAGTAAAGATGAAATCTATTCATGTCATAGTAAATGTAAAATTTACTAAAGTAAAAGGCACATGTCATGATAAACTTGGAGTTTACTGGTATAAAAGTTCATAAGTTGACATGGACGATTACGACATTCCAAAGATGTGCATATATTAAACATATATTGAAGAATTAAAAAATTCTTCACGTACTTTGTATGGTGATTGTCCTCATGATAAGTTGGTTGGACCAACTAATTTTGGGATTGGATTCCTTAAAATTTGAAAAGTATAAAAGGTGAATAAGGGTCCGTTCACCTATCATGTGATATGTTGAAAAGATGCATCAATAAGATGATCACATGTACATTTATTGTCAATCTGCAGTTTGGCATTCATAATGTTGCTTGCTCAATGAAATTGAAATAAAAATATAATTTTCAGATTGTGTAATCAAGACAAGTCATTTTGATAATGTTGATTTGGCATAGAATGTTTTCGACAAATAGCTGAACTATTGTTAATGAGAACAAAACTTTCATGTGTTGGTTTGAAATATCATATACAAAAGTACTTGTATCAAATCAATATATTATGATCAATTCTCTCTCAAAGTTGATTCTAAGTCAGAAACCACACGTTGTCCATCTAATAATTTTGATGTGAGATATATGATTAATGAATATACTATAATGTACAAAGATGGATTCCTCAAAGAAAATTGAGGATGTATGTTAGTTTTTCTAACATAAGGGGGAGATTATAAGTAGCTATGAAATATGTTAGGAATTATCATCAGATCCTCATTCAAAAGATAATTCAAGTCAAACGCCGAAAACATCTCATATTTAAGCTGTAAGTGTTCCTATTTTGTGTCCCTAAAGGACAAAGTCTATGCATGTGTGAAACGCGGTAGACCAGTCGATTTCAAATGCAAAAGGATAAGGAGCAAACAATCATAACAAGAAAACAATGTGCTCTTGAAGAGCCTACGACATAACACTTCATGAAACCTTATGAGAGCTTCAGGTACCTAAAAATAATGAAGTGACGAGATTTCAAAATGTCATGTCACATTATGAACCAATATAAAATGATATATCATCGATGATATCTTTAATATAATATTGACACAATATTGTAAAAGATTTTGAGGATCTGAATTCTACGTTAATTTAAGCATGCTGACGTAGAAACATTTATCAAATGACATGAAAGGATGCATCTTGATAAGTATAACACTTATTTAATTTGCAGTCCATACACTTGAAGATGTTACACATATTATTATTGTCACTTGACAAAAATCTATATGAAAATCCCTAAAGGATTTAAAATGCTTGAAGCATATAAAGTTTCTGATAAACTTGTTTATTATCCTTCTAAGAAATAAATTGATGGTTTGAATATTATTGAAACTCTTAAGAGTTTTCAAAAGCAATAGATTATTTGCTGAAATGAATAATACACCAATTTAGATTGATTATGAAGTATCATATCTTAGTGCAATTGATGCACTCATGTATCTTGCAAATACTACAAGACTTGATATAATCTTTTCAATTAATTCGTTAGCAAGATTGCAGTCCCGATCTTATCAGTCATGCTAATGTTGGGTACTTATCTGACCTGCATAAATCTCGATATCAATAATGCAATGTGTTCACATCTGGGGATACTGCTATATCTTGGATATATACAAAGCAGTCTATCTAGCCACTTCATCGAACCATGCTAAGATAATAGCTATTCATGAAGCAAGCCTAGAATGAGTATGGTTGAGATCCATGATACATCTCATTCGAGAAAATATGATTTGAAATGTGACAATGTGACCACAATTTTATACGGAGATAATGCAGCATGCATATCACAACTTAAAAGAGGATTCATCAAAGGAGATAGACGAAACACACTTCATCAAAGCTTTTCTATACACATGAGCTACAAAAGAATGGTGATACTAACGTACAACAGATTCGTTCAAGTGACAATGTGGCTGATTTATTCACCAAGTCTCTTCCAACTGCAACTTTCAAGAAGATGAGGCACAAGATTATGATGCAAATGTTCAAGGATGTTCTCAGTAGGGGAAGTTAATACGCGTTGTACTCTTTTTTGCTTACGAGGTTTTGTCTCACTGCGTTTTTCTTGTAAGGTTTTTAATGGCAGCTTATATGCATATTGTTAGAGATGTGTACTCTTTTTCCGTCACTTGATTTTTTTTTCTCACTGAATTTTTTTCTAGTAAGGTTTTAATGAGGCACATTATCTCTCAATTAAACATTTAAGGGGGAGTGTTCTAAATATATTATCATATATTGTGAATGTCTACTTTACCATATATAGTGGATGTCTATTTTATCATATATAGTAAATGTCTATTTATGGAAAAGTTAGAAACCCCAAGGTTAGTTTTCCCCTATAAATAAAAGGGTTTTCCTTCATTGTAATTACCCCTCAAGAATTCCTCAAGAGAAATATGAATTACTCTCTCTTCTCTCCCTTTTTTTTCTTCTTCTTTGCTTTATATTTCATTAACACATTTCATATTTGATATTCATACTCAATTAAATTTGAATGACTTGTTATTGGGTTAATTTTGAGGGCAACACTTTCAATAAGATTTTCTCTATTTCAAGATTTGTATTCAAGACCTCTAATTAAGGATTGGGAGATTTCAACTATATACCACCCACAACTCATATTAATTACTTTACTATTTTTGTCAAATTATAAGCAACTTGGCATCTGTATATTAAAAATACTGGTTGTCTTTGTTCTACAAAATAAAAAGTATTTTGAAGAAAAAAAAAGGAGAATCACTGTCTAGTTTCTACTGCATGAGGCATCATCCATCATTATTTTTGAGCTAATGATTATCTCTTCTTAAATTTCATTTATTTGTTGTGATTTTTATTTTTATTTTTATTTTGTCAGCCCCACATATTAGATTCTGTGAGCATATTTTTAAAAGGTGTTAGCTTGCGTTTATGATAATTTTAGCACTTATAATACTTCCAAGGATGGAAAAGTGGAAAGAATATTATTAGCACTAATCTTTATTTTACCGAGTATCATTATTACTTATGTTATTCTTTAACTTTATTATAATTGATATTTTTTAGGGATAATTACATAACTTAGTCAATATTAACTCCTAATTATCTTATTTAACCTAGTTTCAATTAATTACAATTCATAACCTCCTCTTACATATTAATTTTTCATAATTACAATTTATAGCCTCTCTCATGTATTTTTTTTTTCTCTATTTTTTATTACTTTCCTTTTATTCCTTCCTTATTTATTTTTTTATTTTTCGTTTGCTCTTTCTTTTCTTTTTTCCTTTTTATTTTTCTCTTTTTTTTTGTTTTTTCTCTATTTTCTATTATTCTCTTTTTTTTCAGTTTTTTTTGTTTCCTCTTTCTTCTTTCTTTTTTCAATTTTTTCTTTTTCGTTGTCTTTTTTTCATTTTGTCTTTCCTTGTTTTTTTTTCCTTTTTCGATTTTTTTCTTTTCCTTTTTTTTTCGTTTTCTCTTTCTTTTTCAATTTTTTTTTTGTATTTTTTGTCTTTTCCTTTTTTTCTCATTTTTTTTTGTTTTTTTCTTTATTTTTTATTACTCTTTTTTTTCTGTTTTTTTCTTCATTTTTTATTCTCTTTTTAATTTCTTCTTTTTCGTTGTCTTTTTTTTTCTTTTTCATCTTTTTCTTTTTATTTTTTCTCCTTCTATTTTTTTCTTTTATTTTTTTCTCTATTTTCTATTACTATCTTTTTTTTTTTGTATTTTTTCTCTTTTTTTTTTCTTTTTATTTTTTTGTTCTTTTCATTTGTGCGAACTAGCAAACATAAATACAAATGCGAACTATAAAATATAAATAAAAAGGCGAATTATAACATATAAATACAAGTGAGAACTATAAAATACAAATATAAATACAAATGCAAATTATAACATATAGATACAAGTGTGAACTATCATTTATATTTTTTAATTATTGAAAAGGAACGATTGATTTTCCTTTTACGAATATTTTTTTGTATTTATTTATACGAGTTGTATTTATTGATACAAATAAATACAATTTAAATTTTTATAAAATACAATATGTATTTGTATTTTTAAAATTGTTGGTTTCATTTGTTTGTAATTGTATTTGTATCAAGTGGTATTTATTTATTTACAAATACGAATAATAATTTTGACATACAAATACAAAACGGTAAATTTGTATCAAATGATACATTGCATATTTATATATTTTAGAATCGAGAAAAGACAATTAATGCATTTACTTGTCTGTATACAAATACAAATGATAAATTATACATAATCACGGTTAAATACAATATGCAATCAACTTACAAATACAAATACAAATACAAATACAAATATAATCTAAATATACAAACACAATAAAATCATAAAACAAATATAATCCAATATAATATACAATCAATTATAAAATACAAATACAAAACAGTTCTTTAAAATACAAGTGTGAAATATATAAAATATAAATGATTGTGCGAACTAACAAATACAAATACAAGTGTGAACTATAAAATACAAATATAAACGAGAACTACAAAATACAAATACAAGCGCAAACTTTAAAAAATAAATACAAATATAATTGTATCAATGAATATAAAAATATAAATGACGGTGTGACTACAAATAGATAAACAATTATGGTATTTATGTTATCATCAATGACTTGTGCTCGAGTAGTTATATTTTTTAAAAATATAAAAAATATAAAATAGAACAAAGAAATGATAAAGAAAATAAGTACAAAAAGGAAGAAGAAAAAAAGAAAGAGATAGAAGAGAGAAAAAAAATATTAAAAAATGAAAAAAAAATAAAAATAGGAAAAACTAGAAAAAAAAAAAAGAAGAAGAAGAAAAAACGAGGAGAACACAAAAAAGAAGAAATATAAAAAAAAGAAAAAGAAAAAAAAATGACAGTGTTTTTGACAAGACTAAATATGTAGTGTATTTATGTTTTTATGAATACAGACTGCTAAATAAAAGTGAATACATCAGCCGTGAATCGAATACATCAGCTAAATGGTACTGTATTTATATTTTATATGAATACAAATTATTGATAAAATCGAATACAGCGGACGTAAATTGAATACAACGACTTGGTAATTATGTAAAATATGGCTATAAAAGGTGAATTTTCCAGCAAAATGTAGCTATTTTTGAAAGATTCTTTTTTTGTATTTTGATAATAATTTTTTTAAAATTATTTTTATCATAATTTTTTATTTTTTTTATATTTTTAAAATTGATTTTGAAAACTATTTTTCTAAGTCGAGGATATATTGAAAACTACTATCTTTTTACCTTATATAAAGCAGAAATATGATCCGCATATCAATACCAAATTTCATGAAATCATACCCCTCTCTTTTTTTAAACTTGTGAAATCATACTTCACATTTGAAATCATACTAATTTGTTTGTCACAGTCTCTTTATTTTATTGGATTTCATTTACCAAAGTCAACATTTTCATTTATTTTCTTCTGTAAACTTTATGCTTTACTACTAGTTACTGTGTGCAAATTATGGCTGGAAAAAATTGACTTTTTGACACTTTTTTGGGGACCATGATTTATGCATTCGGCGCTTAATTTGAGTATTGCAGTTTACTTTTTAGTTAGGATGTATTCGATGGGAAGGAAAATATCTTTTCTCATAAAAGATATTATTATAAAAATATTATTTCCTTCATCTTAATTGGTGCTTTCAAATTTCAAGAATCAAACTATTTATTTTTTAAATAATTTATAAATATATATATTTTTTATAAATTTAAAGATTTCATGCTTAAATTTATTATTAAACTTAAATTGTTCGACTCTCAAAAAATAAAAAATATCGCATAAATTGAGACAATAAATATATATAATCTAAATAAATATTACTCTCTTCGTCTCATTTTATGTGTCGCTATTTGACCGGACACAGAGTTTAATAAATAAGGAAAGACTTGATAATATTTACCAAATTATCCTTTATAAAAAAATGTGCTACTTTTTTTTTCGGAAAAGGGTTAAAAATATCCCTGAACTATGTGAAATGGATAAAAAATACCCCTTGTTAGCTTTTTGTCTCAAAAATACCCCTCCCATAACGGAATTCGGAAAAGGATAAAAAATACCCCTGAACTATCTGAAATTGATCAAAAATACCCCTCATTAATTTTTTGGCAAAAAAATACCCCTATGTTAAATATTTGGCTCAAAAATACCCCTCCCCTTAACGAAATTCCACCAAACATGCCACCGAGATAAAATAAAAAACCACGTGACTATGCCACATTACCCTCCACAGGTAAAATGTTAGTATTTTTTTAATTATATGGCATTCCTTTCTTCTTGATGAAGGAGTTAAATAAAAAGATTATATTCAGTGATGTTGATTTATTTTTTTTGGACTCAATGAATGTTGATAGTTTTTCTAATTTTATGTTTAATCATCAAGTATTCTTAGAATTTTTGAAAATTACACTTTCAGAAAAGTAAATGACATTTAATATATTTTAATCATTAGAAAAATATGGGTATAATTTTCTTTAATAATCTAAGTGAAACTTTATCATATAATGAAAAAAATTGAATAATTTGTACTTCTTTAACAAAATTTATTTAGTACCTTCCCGATGTCGAGAAATTCCCAAAACGTTAAACTAAATCCAGTAAAAATACTGATTTATTTTATTTTATTTAAATATTTTTAGAAATTTTTAATTTTTCTGATCATATTTTTTTCAGATCAATAAAACTGCTTTACAAAAAAATAAAAATAAAAATAAAGAAGAAAGGAATGTCATATAATTAAAATATACTAACATTTTACATGTGAATGGTAATGTGCCATAGCCACGTGCTTTTTTTTTTTATCTAGGTGGCATACTTGGTGAAATTTCGTTAAGGGGAGGGGCATTTTTTGAGCCAAAAAACTAACGAGGGGTATTTTTGATCCATTTCAGATAGTTCAGGGGTATTTTTGATCCTTTTTTGAATTCCGTTAAAAGAAGGAGTATTTTTTAGCCAAATATTTAACGGAGGGATATTTTTGAACCAAAAATCTAACGAGGGGTATTTTTGAGCTATTTCAGATAGTTCAGGGGTATTTTTAAGCCTTTTTTATTTTTTTTAATTAAGTGGGTCCAATAAGGATAAAAGTGTAATTGTGTTTTTAAATATTTACCAAATAAGAAAATATGACATTCTTTTTGGACGGATTAAAAAGAAAATAATGACACATAAAATGAGACGGAGGGAGTATAAAAGTTGTGGATGAGAGGTGGAGGTGGAGACTGGGGACATCAGTGTGGGTGTTAGAGTTGGGGGCTATGGAATGAAAGATCAAGATGAGGTATGTTGAAGAATGAAAGGACATAAAATTAATATAAAATGTTTACTTACAAAATTCATTTTTCCTATTTTTATATATAGTTACGCATTTATGACTTATTTTAAATCATAAATCTAAAAGAAAAATTTGTTCACTTTAAAATTTTATGTTCAATCAAACGTCTTCGCATAAATTGAATGGAAAGAACGAAGTACTCCCGTCTCAATAGTCAATATTACTCACTTTCTTCTTAATTTGTTCAAAAAAGTAATATATTTCTATATTTAGTATTAAAAGATTAATTTTATCCTTAATAAAGTAATTTATAGCCATGCAAATTTCTATAACTCATTTTAGATCACAAACTTAAAAAAATAAATTATTTTTTTAAAAAATTTGTATCAACTAAATTATCTCACATAAATTGAGACGGAGAAAGTATATTACTTTGCTTGTCATAACCTTATTCAAGTCAAAATATTGGCAAAATGGTTCAGTGGACCCCTGTACTATGTCCGTTTTGTAAGTTGGACACTTCTACGTACATGTTTGTCATCTGAACCCCTGAACCTACTAAAACGCAACTTTTTAAACCCTTTGTCGGTCTAATCAGCTGTGCGTGTTGTACAATCGCGGCCACGTTATTAAATATTTGTAAAATAATTTTCATGTATTAAATAACGTGTCTAGAGTATAAATACTAAATTTTGACCAAAATTTTAGGTCATTTGGACTCTTCTTCTTTTCCCTTCGTCTCTCTCATTCGAAACTCAAAATTACCCCCATTTTAGGTTAATTTAGGCCGATTGTTGTTGAAGGTTCTTGCAATCCGTGTAAGTATTTAATATTTCAGTGTAATTATAGTATTTGATAGTTTATTTTGAAGCTTCTAGTCGATTTAATGGAGTCCATTCTAGTGGTTTTAGGGTTTTCGCGTTTATGAACTTTTTTTTTAAAATTTTTGGGTGATTTTGTTCTGTTTCGTGTGTAGTGTTGTTGTAGGTAGTAATTTGCCTTCAATGGCATATATCGGAATTTTGATTAGAATTTAGGGTATTTTCATAAAATAAAAAATTGGGTCCAAAAATTTTGGGGCTTTTGGTTTGTTTGTTGTCTAATGCTACTATGATGGTAATATATAGCAGTTTTATGCCTTCAATAATATTTTTTGTTATTTCAATTACATTTTAGAATTTTTTTTGGTAAATTCAGAATTGGGTTCAAAAATTTTGGGCCTTATGATTTTTTTGTTGTTTAATGTTCCTATTAAACGTGTGTATAGTAGTTTTGTGCCTTTGATGGCATGTTTTGTTATTTCGATTATATTTTAAGATTTTTTTGGGTAAAATCAGAATTGATTTTTTTATTCCTTTATTTTTCTTTAAAAATTAGGGCTTTGTGGATAATTGACTAATGTATATGTTATCTTCTCATTGTACAAGTTTTCTAAATAAATGGACATAATTATAACACTTCAATTCACTTATGGGGGTGTCTTTTTATCAGATCCTGATTTAAGGTATTCAAATGGAGTTCGTATTCCTAATAAAATTAGAGTAGATGTTGATGAGCTTCATGTTAAGTTGTTTCATAACTTAGCAGCAGATTTTGATGTGGAAAAAATTAAAATCTTTTGATGTAGAGTAAACAAAAAAGGCTATTATTACAAGTTAGAAAATGATGTTGATGTTTTAAGCCTTATCAGTAGTTTAAAAAATGAAGATTTGGTTGATGTATATGTAGTTCACCAAATTAGTGAACCTATACTTGCTAATAATGATGTGACAGCCACTCCACTATTATTACTACTTAGTAATGGTGATGTGGCATCCCTTTTTGAAATTGATAGGGTTGATGTGTCTTTATTTCATCCATTAAATATAAATGAAGATGAATATATAAATAAAAATTAGCCTCCTAGGGTAGACAAAGAAAAAGCTAAGGTTTCTTATGAAGACTTAGGTGAAGGTCAATTTAATGATTTCTCCACATACCATCTCCAAACATCTGATTCTGATTTAGATTTTGATATCACTGATTCTGATGGTGATTCACTTTATGATGTTGATGAAAACATTGAAGAGTTGAGTGATTCTGATGAAGAGTTACTTCAAGCTAGGAAGTCTAACATTGTAAAACAAGCAAAAGAAAAGGTTGATAGGGTGATCTAGATGAGATACCATCTGGATCAGTAAGTATAGATGCTGGCTTTGAGGATATTTGTAAGAACAAGGGGGTTAGATATGGAGGTAAACTAGGTGGGGATGACCCTTATTTTGATAGTTCAGATCCGGGTAGTGGCATTAGTGATGAAGAGAAAGGAGATCTTGTTGATGATGATGAAGTGGTAGATCCACTACCTAGAACTTCATCTAACAAGATCTACTTTGATAAAACTGCAAAGAAGGTATGTTTTCAGTTGTATATGATTTTTTTGAATGTTGTCGAGTTTAGAGAGGCACTTCAAAGTTACTCTATTAAAAAAAAGTGTGAACCTTAAGTTGAAACCTAATGAGAAGAAAAGGGTAAGGGCTAAGTGTAAGCATAAGGGTTGTCCTTGGATTATTCTTGGAAGTGTTGATAACACAAAAATTTTTACTGTGAAAACTTACTTTCCTGTACACAAGTGTTTTAAAAGGACAAAAAATAAGATGTGTAACCCTTTGTGGATTATTAAGCATTACAAGGATAGGATTATGAGTGATCCATCAATAAAATTGCATCAGATTCAAGCACTTTTAAGAAAGGACTATGGGTTGTGTGTTAGTAAAACAACCTGTAGAAAGACAAAAATTAGAATAGTGAATGAATATTTTGGTGATTTTGTTGAAGAGTTTTCTAAGTTGTATGACTATGTTAAACAGTTGAGGACCACCAATTCTGGTACCACTGTATCTATTAGGACATCCAAGAATGCAATTTCAGAAAAATAGGTGTTTATGGGCATTTATATTTATCTTGGTGCCTTAAAAAATGGATGAAAAGAGGGTTGCAGAAGAATAATTGGTTTAGATGGTGCCTTTCTCAAGGGTGTATGTAAAGGTATCTTGTTGTCTTGCATTTTCAGAGATGGAAATAATCAAATGTACCCTGTAGCATGGGTTGTGGTTGATAAAGAAACCAAGGACACATGATCTTGATTTCTTAGGTGCATCAGCCATGATTTGAAACTTGAAGAAAGTGGGGGTGAAGGCTTAACAGTAATGTCTGATATGTAGAAGGTATGACTGTTCATATGTTCATATTTTTCAGTTATTTATTTTTTAGTTTGCTGCAGTGATGTCATTAATGTTTAACTACTGTTTTACATGTTTTGATAGGGTCTTCATTTGGCACTTACTAATCTACTGCCTAATGTTGAGCATAGATGGTATGCTAGACATATATAGGCCAACTGGAAGCAGGTTTGGAATGGTGAGGAAAGGAGAAAAAAATTCAAGGGCCCCATTTGAAGTGTATTTGCAAAAGAAACTTAATGAAATGAGTGAGTTGGGAGTTGAAATTGTGGAAGATTTGCTCAAGTACAACAAAGAGGCATGGTGTAGGGCCTTTTTAAAGAAACATAGCAGGTGTGATGTGGTTGAGAACACCATGTGTGAGACTTTCAATAGTTGAATTTAGCTGCTAGGTTCAAGACAATTATCACTATGTTGGAGAAAATAAGATGCAAAGTCATGGAAAAAATAAATCAAATAAGAGATTTTTCTGAAAAATGGATCAGTGATATATCACCAATGGCTATGGAAGTTCTTGCAGAGAATGGTGAATATGCAGCCAAGTATGAGGTGAGGTTTAATGGTGATATGGTCTTTGAGATTGGTGATCCACCTTATACACATGTTGTTAATGCGAAGAGGAAGCATTGTAGTTGTAGGTCATGGCAACTAAAGGGAATTTCTAGTGCACATGCAATTGCTGCAATGCATTACAAGGGATGGAATGTGGAGTCATTTGTTGATCACTGGTATCAAAGAAAAACATACCTGAAGGCATATGATAAATATATTCAACCAATGAAAAATATTAACACGTGGACAAGAAGCACAAGACCACCAATTGAGCCACCTGAGATTATTCCCATGCCAGGAAGGCCAGGTAAAAATAGAAAAAAGCTAAGGATGAACCTGTTGAGAAGAAGTTTGAAAAGGCTACAAGAAAGGAAAGAAAAATGACATGTTCTGTGTGAAAGTGTATTGGACACAACAAGAAAGGATGTCCAACTTTAGTAAGCTAAATCTTTTCTTATTGATGAATTTTACTGTTTTTGAATGTGTTTTTGACCTTTTCATATTTTTTTGTAGAAAAAGATTTCAGTAGTAGTTTTGGCAGGCAACCAAGTGTGTAAGCCAACACTAGTACTGCAGCTGCTGCTGCGGCTGAGAGAGATGCAAATACTTCAACTAAATCAAGCAACAGAAGGACTGCAGGAAGGCCCTCAAATGCTCACAGTGCACCGAGAGGTGCAGGAAGGCCTATAAATGCTCACAGTGCACCAATAGCTGCAGGAAGACGTGCAAATACTGTATCAGTTGGTGGTGTGAGGCCTACAAGTGCCTCAACAGCTAATATAAGACCTGCAGCTGCTGTGATGCCCACTACCACTTCAGCAGTAGGTAATACTGCTACACAATCTACAACTCAGCAGTCTACTAGTGGTGTTGGTGCCCAAAAGAGGAAGACTAGTACAACTTTGAGAGGTGGTGCAAATCTGGCATATAAAAGATCAATGCAAAAGAAGCAGGTTTTGATGTGCTGTTTGGACCAAGTGGCAGTGTGGTAGAGAAGGTAAGTTTCATATAATGTAATTTACATTTAACTGGTATTATTTAGTGCATCAATAACTGATTTTTTAAATTTTTACAGTCTGAAAATACTGATAGAGTGTTGCATAGTCTAACACTTGTTAGTTCAGTTCCAACTAATATTGACTTGGGTTTCAAATCAAATGGACTAAGGTGAAAATGTGGAGCTACAGTAACTCAAAGATAACTACAAGAACAGAGTTACAAAAGATCAAAGGCAAAATCATCTACAACCACTCAAGCCACAACAAGCACTCAAGCCAGCAAGAATCAGTTCACAACAAGCACTCAAGGAACTCATTAGTGTAATTATCTTTCTGTATTGATCCCAAGTGTTGTTAAGATAATTTTTTTTAAGACTTCTGATTCATTTCTCATTTAAGATATTGTTAAGACAAATTTTTTTATGTCAACTCTTGTTAAGACATTATATATGACAGATTTCTATGTTGGCAAAATGGTATTTGTCATTAAATATGAATTTTATTTTATTGTACATAGCAACTACATAGATCAAGTCATCTTAAATAATACAACAGATAGAAATCAAATGACAACAGTAATGCTAACAGTGATATCACTACTAATGCTTGATCTTTCATGTCTTTCGTGCCTTCCATATCTTCTCAGTCATTGTTGTCTTCGTTGCCTTTGATGTCTACCTTTATATTGTTCACTTTCATCAGTCCATCGAAAGAATCCACAACCAGTACCAACTTGATATTTTTGACATCCCTAAAACATTCTTCCGGGGTTGGTTGGTGTTCTTGACATCTTAAGTTTCGCGTAAAGTCCACAATAACAAATTCAAACTGTCATGGTGTTGCAAAAAATTACATAAAAAATTAACTTTCCAATATTATAAACATAGCAGGAAAAAAAAAAGAACAAGAACTTAGAGAGAGAAAAAATAGAAAAGAAGGGAGAAAAAAAAAGCTCAAATTGCTCCAATAATGGCATTGGAAATAAATGAGGAAGAAGGAGCATTTATAATACCCTTTATAACCGTTGGGGACCCTTTTTTGATGGCTGACGCGCACTTTGGGATTGGGATACACGTTCCTATGTGGTCCCAGCCACATAGGATGCCACATCAGAAATTGTGTTTAAAAAATTATTTGTTAGTGGATTTAGAGATCCAGATGAGAAACATGTAAGTATAAGTGTCCAACTTACAAAACAAACATAGTACAGGAGTCCATTGAACCATTTTGCCCAAAATATTTTAACAAATTTTCCTTTCCTTTCCTTTCCCATTGTTTCTCCCTAATCAAACCAAACCACATAAAAGGAAATCCATTCCTCTTATTTTCTTTATCTTCGTGTACATATGCCGTGTGTATATTATATCCATCTACTTATATTTTCTCTTCTTTTTTCAATAGACACTTAATTTATTTTCTTTAATTGAAAGTAATAACTCCTCCTTTCTTTTTAATTCTTTATGTCGTTTCTCTTTTTCCTAAAATCCAACTGAATATTTTGTCCATATATGTACAAATAGTGAACAGCTCATAAAAAACCTTCCCCTTTGTCTTTCTCTTTCTTATTTCCTTATATACCACGACTCTGCAAAAAAAATTAAACACCTAGAAAACTCTATAAGAAACGTCTAAACTTTCTATTAACCAAAAAAAAATAAAAAAAAATGGTGAATTTTCATCTGAATATTTTTATTTTGTGTTCTATTTTTGTTATAGTTTCTGGGTTTTCAGAAAAGCTTCAAAGGTTGACGTTTGATGAAGGGTATACACAACTATTTGGCCATGATAATCTTATGGTTCTTGAAGATGGAAATTCTGTTCATATATCTCTAGATGAAAGAACAGGTTTGTTATTATTATTATTTTTGGTTTGTTTTGTACTTTTCTCTGTTTTACTTTGTTTGGCACTATTTCATTTTTAGTCCTTGGATTTTCATTTTTACGTGTTCATAATTTTAGAACACAATGACTTTATGTGTTACTATTTGAATTTTAAGTTTAATATTTATATATTTAACAAATTTCTCAATATAAATATTATGTTTGAAGTTTGAACAAAAGCTTTTATGGAGTTGATTGTCTGAAGGACTACTTAGCTTGTGATATAAAAAGGGTTCATTTTAATATTTCAGCAGAAAATTATATTATTTATATATGATTAATTTGTTTTTATGCACATATATAAAGTTAATGTTGAACTTTATTTGGGCTCTTAATGTATTTATATCTTTATAGTTTGAATTCTTTAATGAAAAATTATGAGTCCTGCCACTTGATATTTTAAATTGTTTAGTTTTCCTCCACTAATATTCAGTCAGTATGATTAGTTGTGTCCTAAATTGGTTCATGTGCTAATATTAGTGTTTTAAAATATTTAAAAAAATTGAATTTGCTACGTCAATATTATCACCTGAAATATACAAAATCCCCATAGAGGATAATTACGTAAAGTAAACTGATTTTTGAGGAAAAAAAAAAAGAAATATAAATGACATTGATGGCAAGTTAAGTGACTATTCAAGCAGTCTTACTTAGCTTTTATGTGGAGGAATATAATATTTTACGTTTAAGATTACGAGATTCAAAAGCTGTATAGCCACACAATTAGATGCTATTATACAGGTAATTATATTCAATTTGATGGAATTATTTTATTTGTGTTAGGACATATTTAAGATTATAAATTTTTGAAATCTTATTTGTTTTCTTAAATTCGTAGTGAATTAAATTATGTCAAACAAATTAAACCGGAAAGTACTAATTTCTTCTTAATATAATGGTTTCTTTATTCAATGAAATTAAATTTAATTAGTTGGAAATTAATGGATTAATTTGCAGGAGCTGGATTTGTGTCTCAAGACATCTACCTTCATGGCTTCTTCAGTGCTTCTATTAAATTACCGGCTGATTACACTGCTGGAGTAGTAGTTGCATTTTATGTAAGTAAAAATTAATACCCTCCCCATTTCTAAATAAGTATTTTTTGTCTTTTAATTTGATTCCTAAATAGTGCTTGTTTAAGTCTTTAAGAATATATTGGTCATGTTCTTTTAAATTTGTCCTTGCTTAGATAAAATGTAATCAATGTCAACTTGAAAAGAGATAAAATTAAATTAATGGTAAGCTGGTAAAGTTATCTTTAATTTTTTAGGAATGAGTAATTTATTAAAGGGTGCGCCCAATCAAAAGGAACACTTATTTAGAAATGGAGCAAATAATGTATTTTGAACCTACCATCATAGTCACGTAAATTGAAGGGTGTTCAGTTGAAGATAATATATACGTGTGAAATGTAAATTTTGATTAATATACACAATCAAAGGCGGAGCTATGCTTATCCAATGGAGTTAATTGACACCACTTCAATGAAAAACTATAATGTCCAAATAGGTGGAATTCTTTATTTTTATATATAATTTCTATATATAAATACTTATTAGTTGAATTTCTTTAGTTTCGTCGTATTTTTACCTCTTTATATTTGAGTTGCCTGAGTAGAAATTCTGATTCCGACCATGTACATAGTGTAATTTTCTATAATCTAAGTATGATATTTCGATGAATGACCATTCTTCAATATTCTGTGATTATCACATAGGGTCAAATATGTTTTCTAATGGTGTATTTCTTTAACTATCTTGTATTCCACTGTTAATTTTTTATTTTTACTATTTAACTGATGACAGATGTCAAATGGAGACATGTTTGAGAAGAACCATGATGAAATTGACTTTGAGTTCTTGGGAAATATTAGAGCAAAAAACTGGAGGATTCAAACTAACATTTATGGAAATGGTAGCACAAATGTTGGCAGAGAAGAAAGATATGGACTACGGTTTGATCCAACTGAAGATTTTCATACATACACCATCCTATGGACTGAGAACCACATCATGTAAGTACCTACTTCAACTTTCCCCTTGTAATTTATTTTCCTGATCTTTGTTTTATATCGGTGGCGTCCGATCAGTTTGCATACACCTTCACTAATTCACAAAGTATCTACTACCTCCCACTAATATAAGTACTTCGGGTAAGCTTGTCCGCCAAAACTTAAGCCAATGAGGAAAAATTGTCTAGCATTTTTTTATCTGTGTTAAGTTTGAAATTGTAGTATCTAGTAGTTTTTTTCACTTCATTGACCAATGGATCAGACTTTCATGCTTTTATTGATTTTGGTTAAGTACTTTGTAGTAAATGATTTGCCCTGCCTTTTGGGCTTGTTTTATGATGTTTATTTGTTACGATAAAAGTATAATTTCTTTATCAACAACTTCCTATTAGACGTGTCTTGTTGTTTATTCAGTGTCAATAGTGGATGTAGCTTCGTAGCTACATGTTTGAATCCAGTATTTTTGACAGCTAATATCAGTTCGTATGTTAAAAACAATCCAATTTTAACAAATTCTACATTATGAATCCATAATTTCAAAAGTAAAACAAGTTCACCATTAAAAACTTTCTTTAAGATCCAATCAAATTCAAGTCCTGAATCCGCCTCTATTGACTTTCATCCTGGTCTAGAGGTACTAACTTGGCTCAACTTAAAATCTAATTTCATACATCTTATTGGGGTGACATAACACCCTTTGTATACACCACATGTATTTGTGGTGTTTGTAACCCAACCATTGATTATATTTTGTTTGTTTTGTATGTTTTTATACATTTTCTTGCAGCTTTTATATAGATAATGTCCCCATAAGAGAGATCAAGAGGACACAAGCAATGGGTGGGGACTTCCCTTCTAAGCCAATGTCTTTATATGCTACACTATGGGATGGATCTAGCTGGGCTACCAATGGAGGCAAATACAAAGTCAATTACAAATATGCCCCTTACGTCGCCAAGTTCTCTGATTTCGTCCTCCACGGATGTTCAGTTGATCCAATTGAATTGTCACCTAAATGTGACACTGTCCAAAATTCTGCATCCATTCCAACTGGTATATCCCCTGATCAAAGACGAAAAATGGAGAGCCTTAGGAAAAAACACTTGCAATATTCATACTGCTATGACCGAACACGATACAAGGTCCCTCTATCTGAATGCGTAATTGATCCCAAGGAAGCTGATCGTCTCCGAGGGTTTGACCCCGTGACCTTTGGTGGCGTCCAACACCATCACAATAAACATCGCCACCAGAGGCAATCGAGGAGGGAAGATGCTTCGTCTATATAAAAAGAAGGGTATTGTAGTTTGTCTACATTGAGATGTTGATATTTTTATCCAGCTTGATTGAGGTTATGGTAATTTTTTCTTGTGAATAAAAAATATAGAAAAGAGGAGAGGTAAATGGGATTTAGTACTCTATATTTATCATGAGTTCATACCTTTAGGGGTCCTAGCTTGCTCTTACTGATGTCTAGTCTTTGTGCTTCTATTATAAGTTCAATTTGATGATGATTTTTTGTGTACTATGGTTGATATTCTGAATAAATAATACATAATTTTAGCTAACATATTTACTCTTATAACATTGCTGCAGTTGCAGAGGAGGCAGGGGCCTCCAATTTCTGAATGAGTCAATGTTAATTTTAAATTTATAAAATGTTTCTCCAATTATGTATCGAAAATATCATATGAATTAATCGAGTGATTTCGTTGGTGAAATGACAATAGATAAGTGATTTTGTAGGTGAAATGACAATGATTGAGTGATTTTTATATTCTAAAATAAAATTAAATGATTTTCTAAGATAAAATTATAATTGCGTGACTATCAATGGGATTAAGTGGACTCACATGCTGAAAAAGTTTGTAAAAGATGGTTAACAGAAGCACAACAAAATGCATTAGCCAAAGGGAATGGTATAAAAAATTGAAGCAAACAGAAAACATGTATGATTAAAAGAAGGAAAAATTACAGTCTAGAGATAAAATAAGTTTTAAATTATCTAGTATGATTAAGATTTTAAATAATTTTCTTACACAGTTTTTTTTAGTTTATAACTGTCTTTATATGAGTCTTCATATACAAATATTCTATACAATGTATATAGTCAATATATGATTCCCTCTCACTACAAATATTCTACAAAATATATATAGTCAATATATGATTCTCTCTCACTTAATTTTTCAAACACACTTCTCTCTCTCTCTCATCTGATAGACTATTTTTACGACTAATATAACTATCCCTCAGAAATACATTCTTGAATTTGCTTGTTTTCTCTTCTTTTTCTGTCAATTTCTGTTGTTCAAAGCGAAATAAAAAATATCCATTTTTGTCGAATACGATAATGAAGCCGTTTTTGAGTAGAAGTGATTCATATGAAGTTGTTAAAGTGTTTTGTTTGATGCTTGAAAGTGAAATTTTTTGTGGAGCCAAATACATCGGCAGACGCCTTAATTTGACACGAACTTTCACTTTGGTACCTAAACTAGGCGTCTGACGAGGCCAATATGTATAGGATTCTGTTGCTCGTACTCTGTCAAATTCTAATATAGTTTATGATATCGTCCCACAGAGATTGAAAGATCTATGCTACAAATTTGTAATATCTTGACTATTATTTGAGAGAACAAAATTGATGAAGGTGGAGTTAAAATTATAGGTTACTTAAAACTAAAGCAAATCACTTTTTGAAACATTGATAATTAAAAAAGACTTGGGAATCATTAAGTAAAATTTTTACAATAAAATCTCTGTCTACAAATTATTTCTTTCCTAAAGAATAATTGCTTATTGCTAATACAATTATATTTTGCGACTAAAATAATTAATCAATTAACACTTTGTGAGATTATGTCAATCAACTAATTTAATTCTAGTAATTATTAAATCAATATTATCTTGTCTGCGTTGTGTTAAAAAGGATAAAAGACCTCTTTTGATTAGTCCTTAAATCAATAAACTTATTTTAGTCAATCACTCCGTGAGAATTAGAACTGAAAGAAATAAGATGAAGACCTCTTTAATCAATAAACTTGTTTGAATTAATTCCTTCGCGAGAATTAAAATTTAAAGAAACAAGATCAAAGATTTTGAAATAATAGATAACTAAAGCTTATTTTCACTCCACTATTTTACTCATTAGATGTCATATGTTAATTTTGCTCCATGAGAATTATAAAATTAATATAAAGATGACTTAAAGATAAAAGGATTAATTGAAAACTATTACTCCAACACAAGTTGAAATATAAGTGAAAATCTTCAGGCCAAGATGTGTTGAGACTTACATGATATTATAAAAATATATATCAAGCTTCATTAACTATTCCAACAAAAAGAGATTACTCCATCATGGAGTAAGAAAAACTAAGAAGAAAACAAGAAATATTATTACTATAAGAAAATGATTAGAGAAAGAGACCAAGATCAACTCTTTCTTTCTCGTGAGAAAAATTAGAAAGAACATTAGAATATTAAATAGATGGTAATTGAATGATCTTCCTCTACAACATATGTCTATTTATAGATAAATTTCTACTTTGAACCTCGACAAGAATTACAAGATATTTTCAATATATCCAAGATATCTTGATGAGAAATTGACATGATACTAATTTGTTATGAAATATTGATAGTATTTTGGCATGACAAATATCATGAAACTTTGATAAGAAATTCAAAGACTTTGGTGAGAATATTCACGATTTTATCTTTCTTGTTCTTTTATAGTCTTTGATGAATTTATAGTGGATTGATCTTCATTTATTGTCTTATATCTTCTTTCTTTCTTTTTCTTGTTTCTCACACTACTAAAAAAAAATAGTTTTTTCGACCACAAAAAACCGACCACAAGCATGTGGTCACAAAAAACTGACCATATGTGGTCGGTTTTTATTTTTTTAAAAAAAATAATTTCAATAATTTTTATATTAATTATTATTCATTTTAAAAAAAAAAACGACCACTTGTGGTCGATTTTTTAATTAAAAATAAACTAAAAATAATAATTTTAAAAACCCGACCACTTGTGATCGGTTTTATTTAAAAAATATATTTACTTAAAAACCGACCACATGTGGTCGATATTATTTTAAAATTAAATTTAAAATATTTTATAAAAGCGACCACAAGTGGTCGGTTTTTAATTAAAAAAATAAAAAATAAAATAATTTCAAAAAATCGACCACTTGTGGTCGGTTTAATTGAAAAGTAATTTTAAAAAGCGATCACTTGTGGACGATTTTATTTTAAAAATTAAATTTAAAATATTTTAAAAACCGACCACAAGTGGTCAGTTTTGGAATTTGAAAAAAAAATAATTAAAAAATCGACCACGTGTGGTCGATTTTATTTAAAAAATACATATTTTTTAAATACATATATATTTTATACTAAAAAATATAACAAATAAAATAAATAAATTACGTTAAATATAATCTTTATCTTTTACTTATGTTTCAATAAATAAAATAATTATTTTCCTTTGTATATACGTTAAATGACGTTAAACATGCATAATCTTTGTATAACAAATATGTGTATATATATCATACCGTTGAGATAATGATATTATGCTATTATTGCAGTTATAATAATGTAACGTACATATATAACCGATAATTCATCAAAATATAATGAATGTGTTCTATTATGAGGTAATATACTTGTGGATGTGATGTATATATATTACGCATTCAAGAGTTCATATATATATATATATATATATATATGATGTAGTGATCGGTCGATGAACGATATAGTCAAAAACTAGTAGAATCTATCCAAACATATTATTGAATATCGTGATTTGAAAGGATAGAAGTAATAATATACTGTACGTTGAAGTTATATTAATGCAAGCTAATCAAATTAATCGATAACTCATCAGAGTATGTATATGAAATACGTCGCATTATATTATTGGATAATATACTCGTGTACGTATGTGATGTATATAGTACGTATTTAGAATTTGATATAGTCGATAGTGTGTATGTGTGTGTATGTATAGGTATATATATATTATATACATATTATATAGTGACGATATATTAATGATATAAGATAAACTAACAGATAATTCATCTGAGTATATGTGAAAGACATTGTATATTATTACGAGGTAGTAAAATCGTGTATGTGATGTATATAATACGTATTTGAAAGATGATAGCCAATTGAATATATTTATATATACGTATATCTCGTGTAGTGACGCATGCGTAATCGAAAGTTAGATAACTGAATCTATATATCAAAATATTTTGAATAATACGTTGATATCATACTATTGAGAAAATAGATATACTATTTTGTGTCAATGTAGACACACGTATATTGTTGAAGATGTAATATTTATAACAACATCCAAATAATTTAATGCAATGCATATATATATAAATCAGATAATTAGTTATTTTATCATAACATTAACACGAGTAGTATATTTCCTCAATCGTATAATAATATCAATGAATTTTGCAAATTACGATAAATTTTTGGTTAATTAGATTTTAAATACGATATTATATATATATTGAGGAAATATACTACTCGTGTTAATATGATGATAAAATAACTAATTATATGATTTAACTTTTAAAAAAAAATTGACCACATATGATCGTTTTTCGATAGTAACTTTTTAAAAACTGAATCAAACACTTATATTTTATTCTTTCAATAATTTGTAAAAAATGACCACATGTGGTCGATTTTCTGGAATTTTTTTACAAAAACCGACCACATGTGGTTGATTTTCTGAAAATTAATTAAAAAATATTTTATTAAATAAATTAAATCTTACCCGACCCCACCCGACCCGACCAGACCCAACCAAATAAGACAATTCCCAAATTGAAATCGTGACCTACACATAAAAATTAACACACTAACACAAAAATTGGCTACATACACACACCAAATCCATCACAATTTGACCCCCGACTGTCGCCTACGACGAGAGTGCCGCCGCCGAGCTTCCAACGCCGCCTCCCAGGTACCATTTCCATTTTCATTATCCACCTAATTGATCTAGAGTATAAAATAATATAGATTATAAGAGAAAACACCACGAAGCTAAGCCCAAATGAATGGGACAATCTTGTCTAAAACCTCTGAAATTCCTTCCATTCTGTTCACCTAAAACTCGACCATTCTCTACAGCCTCCACTAAATTTTCACTCCTATGTTCTCAAGGTTAGATAAAAGAAGCTTTCAACAAATTTTCTTTTCTAATATGGAACAACCCATCACATTTCTCTTCCCTTTTACAATCGTGCATTCAAGAAAACTATTTTTCGCTCACCAAACAGTTACATTCTCTCATAATAACCTCTAGATGTTTGAAAGACAATTTTTTTTTGCAACCATTTGCTCAATGCATATGCAAAATTGGGTCAGTTAGATATTGCAGTTCAACTATTTGATAAAATGCCTAAAAGAAATGTGACGTCTTTTAACATTTTGATTGGTGGGTATGTACAAATTGGTGATTTTGACACTTTGGTGTCTTTATCACTGTTAGTGACCTAGAATTTTCATTCCTCTTTTTGTATAGATCGAATATTTATAAGAACTCGAAATGTGGTTGGGAATGTGGAAATTGATTGTAGCTAATGGTCAAGATTTTTCTTATTTTGCCTAATGGTCAAGATTTTTTTCTTCTAGTTGCCTAATGGATTACTTGGAATTAGATGTTACTGTATGACAGAATTTGAATTTGTGAAAATGATTGCTTTGCTATTTTTTCGGTGATCACTTATCACTTTTTCTTTAATTTAGGCCAAGCAAAGGTAAGTTGATTTTTCTTTATTTTCTTATAATGAAGTCTTTAAATGTAGTTTAGTTTGGAATTATTCGTTGTAGAAGGCTTTGAAAGCCATAGAAATTTTGTGATGATTTTATGGTGTGAGAGAGACATGCGGTGCCTCTACTTATTTGCTCTGTTACACTTGTTCAATTGTTTGACTTATACTATAAATGAATATGTTACTTGAAAGTGATTAAGTGTAGCTACTTGAAGGTAAACTTTTATTTTGAATTTTGTTGAAGCATAGGTACTTGAAATGTGAACTTTTTATTTTGAATTTTACTACGCTTGGTAATTTGTGAGGTGACTTAGTGACTTGAAATTGATTAAGTGTAGGTACTTGAAATGGAAATTTTTGTTTTGAATGTAGTTTAGTTTGGTAACTAGTGAAGTAACTTAGTCACTTGAAATTAATTAAGTGTAGGTAACTTGAAATAGAAATTTTTGTGTTGAATGAAGTTTAGTTTGGTAATTTGGGAGGTGACTTAGTGACTTGAAATTGATTAAGTGTAGGTACTTGAAATGAGAATTTCTGTGTTGAATGTAGTTTAGTTTGGTAATTTGTGAGGTGACTTAGTCACTTGAAATTGATTAAGTGTAGGTACTTGAAATGGAAATTTTTGTATTGAGTGTAGTTTAGTTTGGTAATTTGTGAGGTGACTTAGTCACTTGAAATTGATTAAGTGTAGGTAGTTGAAAGGTGAATTTTTGTTTTGAATGTGGTTTAGTTTGGTAACATGTGAGATGACTTAGTCACTTGAAATTAATTAAGTGTAGGTAGTTGAAAGGTGAATTTTTGTTTTGAATGTAGTTTAGTTTGGTAATTTGTGAGGTGACTTAGTGACTTGAAAATGTTGAAGTGTAGGTAGTTGAAAGGTGAATTTTTGTTTTGAATGTAGTTTAGTTTGGTAACATGTGAGATGACTTAGTCACTTGAAATTGAATAAGTGTAGGTAGTTGAAAGGTGAATTTTTATTTTGAATGTAGTTTAGTTTGGTAATATGTGAGGTGACTTAGTGACTTGAAATTGATTAAGTGCAGGTACTTGAAATGAGAATTTTGATTTTGAATGTAGTTTAGTTTGGTAATATGTGAGGTGACTTAGTGACTTGAAATTGATTAAGTGCAGGTACTTGAAATGAGAATTTTTGTTTTGAATGTAGTTTAGTTTGATAACTTGTGAGGTGACTTAGTCACTTGAAATTGATTAAGTGTAGGTACTTGAAATGGAAATTTTTGTATTGAGTGTAGTTTAGTTTGGTAATTTGTGAGGTGACTTAGTCACTTGAAATTGATTAAGTGTAGGTAGTTGAAAGGTGAATTTTTGTTTTGAATGTGGTTTAGTTTGGTAACATGTGAGATGACTTAGTCACTTGAAATTAATTAAGTATAGGTAGTTGAAAGGTGAATTTTTGTTTTGAATGTAGTTTAGTTTGGTAATTTGTGAGGTGACTTAGTGACTTGAAAATGTTGAAGTGTAGGTAGTTGAAAGGTGAATTTTTGTTTTGAATGTAGTTTAGTTTGGTAACTTGTGAGGTGACTTAGTCACTTGAAATTGATTAAGTGTAGGTACTTGAAAGGTTAACTTTTTTTTTGAATGTAGTTTAGTTTGGTAACTTGGGAGGTGATTTAGTCACTTGAAATTGATTAAGTATAGGTACTTGAAATATGAATTTTTGTTTTGAATGTAGTTTAGTTTGGTAACTTGTGAGGTGACTTAGTCACTTGAAATTGATTAAGTGTAGGTACTTGAAAGGTGAGTTTATCATTTTGAATGTAGTTTAGTTTATTTTTTTGGGAGGTGACTTAGTGACTTGAAAATGTTGAAGTTTAGGTACTTGAAATGTCAATTTTATCATTTTGAATGTAGTTTAGTTTGGTGACTTGAGAGGTGACTTAGTGACTTGAAATTGATTAAGTATAGGTACTTGAAATGTGAATTTTTTATTTTGAGTATAATTTAGTTTGGTGACTTGGGAAGTGACTTAGTGACTTGAAATTGATTAAGTGTAGGTACTTGAAATGTGAATTTTTATTTTGAATGTAGTTTAGTTTGGTGATTTGGGAGGTGACTTAGTGACTTGAAATGTTGAAGTTTAGGTACTTGAAATGTGAATTTTTGTTTTGAATGTAGTTTAGTTTGGTGACTTGGGAGGTGACTTAATGACTTGAAATGTGAAATTTTGTGACTTGAACTAATTACTTGAATCTGATTGATTGTGTAGATGGAACCTGATTATAGCTGGATATATCAACGGAATAATGATAATAGAATGGGTCTTAGGGTATTAAGCGTGGTTGTCGTGGAAATAAAATTGCTATTAAGGCGATGCATTATTTACCTGTAATACCAAGGTTGAAGAGGTTGTATGCTTAAAATAGCTCAGCTCCTCATATGAGAAGGCACGGTGAAAATAGAAGGCCCACGGGTGTTATGTGTCATCCATCTGATGGAAAGGCTTGGAAGTATTTTGATGCAACTTATCCAGATTTTGCAGCTGAGCCACAGAATATTCGTTTCGTATTATGTGAGGATGGCTTCTCCCTATTTCTGTTGGTGCTATGCCATATTCATATTGGTCTGTATTTATCACCCCGTATAATCTTTCTCCTAAAATGTTGATGACTAGTCCATATATATTTCTGAATTGTGTTGTTCCTGGCCCGCGTAATCCAAAAAATGGAATAGATGTCTACTTGCAACCTTTGATTGATGAACTTCAAATTTTATGGCATGAGAAGGTTGAAACTTGGGACATTTCACTTAAACAGAATTTCAATCTGCGTGCATATCTAATGTGGACTATTAATGATTTTTCTGCTTATGGAATGTTGTCTGGGTGGATGACAGCTGGAAAGTTAAAATCTTTCACATTGAGACATGGCAGGAAAAATTCATGGCTTGATTGTCATCGTTGTTTCTTGCCACCTAATCATGAGTTTAGAAAACTAAGAAATGCATTTAGAAAGAATAGAACTGAACATGATGGTCCACCTCCAAGGTTATCTGGTCATGACATCTGGGAGATAGTTTAGGATTTTCCTAAAGTTAGCGAGGAACCATTGTATAGGCTTGATGGATATGGCATTTCGCATAACTGGACTAAGCAAAGTATATTTTGGGAGTTAAAATATTGGCTAGATAATTTACTTAGAAATAATATTGATGTCATGCATACTGAGAAGAACTATTTTGAAAACTTGTTCAACACAGTTATGGATGTCACCGACAAGACAAAGGATAATCCTAAGGCCAGACTTGATTTACCAAAATATTACAAGCATAGAGAATTAAACTTATAGGAGGGACCCAATGACAATGTTCTTAAGTCCAAGGCTAGTTATACATTCAAGTTGGACCAAAAGCAAAAAATGTGTGAGTGGGTTCAAAGTTTAAAGATGCCCGATGGATATGCCTCAAATTTAGGAAAAAGGGTTAATATGGCATAAGGAATCGTACATGAAATGAAAATACATGATTGTCATATTTTCATGGAATAATTACTTACAATACTTTTATTGGTTTACCTGAAAACATATGGAAACAATAGCATAGATTAGTTTGTTCTTCAAAGACTTATGTGCCACCACATTAAAAGAAGAAAATCTGGCGCGAATGGAAAGTAATATTGTTGTTATCACCAATAAGTTAGAGAGGATTTTTCCGCCAAGATTCTTCGATGTGATAAAACATCTTTCCATTCACCTTATTCACGAAGCTCGGCTAGGCGGTCCAGTTCAAAGTAGGTGGATGTATCCATATTAACGGTAAGCAATTGCAACATATTTAAATTCATACATATCTTTTTAATATAGTAAACATCTAATCTTAAGATTATGTAGGGCAATTGGAAAATTTAAAAGGGGTCCCAAAAATAAACATAGGGTAGAAGACTCTATAGTTAAGGCATATCTTGCAAGAGAAACGTCTCAATTTTATTCATACTACTTTGGTGATGAAGTTGCTTATTTAAGAAACAGACCGAATCGTCATCAGAACAATGAGAATGAGCCTTATTTGCAACCGATATCAATTTTCAATCAAACTGGTAGTAAGGCTAAAAAGATCATATTTCGCCGACTCACTACCATTGAGCACAAATCAGCAACTTTGTATCTCTTGCTGAATTACCCAGAAGTTGAGCCCTCTCTAAAGTAAGGAGATTAAATATTAACATATCTTATTTATTTACTTGTTCCCTTAAGGAAACTAATTGTGTTTCGCATGTTGGATCTTCAGTTCATTTAAGACTCAATTCCACGAAAATTAAGTGTATGCATCCTTTGCAACATGGTTTACATATGAGGTTCATAAGTGTACTAATATTTCTACAACTTTTAAATATTTACACATTCTTCAACTAAATGTGACCGCATACGATTAGTCACCAAATGTGACCGCATACGATCAGTTCTTGAGAGATATTTCTTTGAAATCGGTTGAAGCTCGTACAATGTCCCATTACACAGTAAATGAGTCTAAATTTTCCACCGAAGAACACTCCAGAACAAGAAAACAAACAATAGCGGTGTTTGGGTTAAGGGTGATGATGATGTTGATTACTTTGGCATCATACAAGAGATCTTAGAACTGGAGTATGCTAGTTTCCTAATAAAAAAAATTGCCCTCTTTCGATGTAAGTGATTTGATCCAGGCACAAGAGTACATAAGGAGCATAACATCATTGAAGTAAAGCACAATAGGCCGTATCCTATTTATGATCCCTTTGTTCTCACACAAAATGCTAAGCAAGTGTATTATGCTCATTATCCATTGCGCAGTGATAAGTATGATTGGTGGGTTGTAATAAAAACAAATCCTATAGGAAGGGTGGAAGTTGAGAATATGTTGAAGACCGGTATCAAAATGAAATGTAGATTGATCACCAGTTAGTGGACATTGATTTAGTGGATAGTTTGAATTACCCAAAAAATATATTTAAAGAAGTTAATATTGCAGAAGAAGAGGCTGGGTGGGTAGGAGATGAGAAAACTTCCGAAGAGGATGAATGATTTAGTGAAGAATCTTTGGGAGAGGAGGATTAGTTTGTGTAGGTTGTATTTATTATGTATTGATGTTTTTATGCTTTGTACTATTTACCTTTATGTTTCTTGTTTAAGATTGATATGTAATATACTGTGTAAGATTGTTGTTGTCACTTTTCCATAATTTATGTAGTAATAGAAATAGTCTCGCCTATCTCGTGTTGTTGGAGCGAGCCTAAACTTGCTATGGTTATGTAACTATTTTACTAGTGTTTTAATACTGATTTAGTGATTTGAAATGTGAATTAGTAACTTGAAATTAGTTACTTGGAATGTTTTCTTATATATTCATTTTGTAAGGACTAACTACTTGTTAACTTTACATAATTTAGATAGCAGGTAAAGGTGACAAAGGTAAGCAAAAAGTTGATCCTACAAAGACAAAAAAGAAAAAACAACCTCCACCTTATATACGACCGACAGGTATTCATATATCTAAGGGTCGTTTTGTTGACGCGCCATCATGACTCTCATATTCTAGGTCGTCGCAACATTCAATTCCTGCTCCTACATATGTGAGTCCACTTCATGGATCTACAGTGACTCATTCTGCTCCCATCCCTGTGTCACCACCATCACAGTACTATTAGACGACCGCTGGAACATTCGGTCATCTACCATCGTCTGTAGTACCTTCTAATAGTAGTCACCCACATTCTTACAGTGATTCTTCTAGATCTATTGGCTTGACAGATCTTCATCTTAGAGGCAATCCATCCGGTCCTTCAGATCCGCTCTCGCCAGTGCATCCACCAGCACTTGATCCGCAGCCCGGAGATAGAGATATTTATCGGAGGCGGTATATTATTTCATATGGAGTAGGGTAAGATTTCTAAATATAACAACATTATTCATTTTTCATTTACTATACTATTATGCTCTATGAAATTACTGTTTGATCTTGTGTTGTAGGTTTATTCCCGATGAGGAAATTGGAAAAATTACGACTAAATGCATTACTCGGCACTTCAACGGTTATTGGACCAGTTGGAAAAAGGTTCCAGGAAATGAAAGAGAAGAATTGTTTAAATAATTTCATGTAAGGATTTAACTTATCGACTACTTAACACATTGTTAGAATAAAAAATTAAATATTATATTTTTATTTTTATTGTAGAAATATTTTTGGTGTGATGACGCACATGTCCATACTATAAAGAGGAATTTTTATAGAAGAGCTAGAGGCATGATGAACGGTCTGTTGGATTATGCCAGAAAGAACAGGGTACAACCAGGGTTTATACTCGAACCTATGTGGCCAAATTATCTTTGTTATTGTAATAGCGAAGAATACCAAGTGTTGAGTAAGAAAGGAAAGAAAGTCAGGGCATCATCCAAGGGTGGCTCTCTACATACTGCGGGTACAGTTAGTCTAATTACTGTGGAGCAAAAAATGGTATGTAACTTTTATAGTTCTAATTATTTGTTTCTATTTAAATTTTTAATTATTTGAAGATTAATAATTTTATCATATGTAGGCAAAAAACTAGGGTAGGAAGGTAAGACAAGATGAGGTATTCGAGGAGACCCATGTAAGGAAGAAAAAGAACCCAACTGATGAAGATGTCTGGGTTGAGTCTCGTGCAAAAGCTACGCATGTCAGAATCAAATTTTGTATTTATGAATCTTTTTCTCAAAGTTGATATTATTCAAGTACGAGTAGTTTAATTTTTTTTACTATTAATTTTAACTTTACTTTGAATGTAGGACAAATATATGCAGCTTGTTAATGAGTATCGTAGTACTCAGCCTCCTGAAAGTCAGGGTGACGCAATACCTGAAGAAGTAGAGAAAGAGTTATGGAAAGAAACTGTGGGTCCTCCAGTTAGAGGCCAATACTACAGATACCACAAAAAATATTTTAGCGAGAATGTTAGGTCTTTGTCTGATCCTATATCCTATCCCTCATCAGTTAATAGAGAAACTGTTGAATCACTAAAAACATATGATTTGTAAACTCACTGAAGATCTTGCTGCACACAGAGAGGGCAAACTAGAAAGAGGAGGAAACAAACATCACAAATCAGCATGCTGTAGCAGCAGTTCAGCTCTTTTATTTGATCTGCAGGAATTCTTCCTCCTTGTCCTGGTGATGCAATTCAGGATGCAAAAGGTCTAGGCCCACTGGATGATATCACCACAGATGAGGAATCAGATCCTGTGTGTGCGACTGAGGATGCGGATGACGAAGAGGATGATGAGTGGTAGTTTTTAGACTTTTGTATGTGTTGTAGTTTAGATTTGGAGATGAGTTGTAGTTTTTACACTTTTGTATGTTTTTAGACTTGTATTGTATGCCAGTTGTTTGAATAAAATGTAGCATATATATTGTATGCTCATTTGTTTGGTTGGTTGATGGAATGTAGCATATATAAGCTGTTATTTAAAAAAAAAATTACCAGAAAACCGACCACATGTGGTTGATTTTTCTGGTAATTTTAATAAAACCGACCACAAGTGGTCGATTTTGTTTTTAAATTAATTGATTATATTAAATAAAAAAATCGACCACATGTGGTCGGTTTTATAAAAATTAATTAATTAATTTAAATAAAAATACCGATCACAAGTGGTCGGTTCTATTAAAATTAATTACTTAATTTAAATAAAAAATATGCCATTTGTGGTCGGTTTTATGAAAATTAATTAATTAATTTAAAAATAAAATCGACCACTTGTGGTCGGTTTATTTTTATTTTTTTTTATTTTTTTCTTTTAAAAAATAATATTAAATTTTAAATTATATATATATATAAAATCGACCACACGTGGTTGATTTTAAAAAAAATACCACGCTTTTACCGATCACGCATTTTGATCGATTTTGTGGTCGAAAATACAGAAAAACCGACCACATTCGGTTGATTTGTGTGGTCGATTTTTTTGTTTTTTTAGTAGTGTCATGCATTCTTTTTCCTGCAAGAATTGTTAGAAAATATAGGAGAATTGAATATATTTATTCATTCTTTTTATTTAAAATTATTATTTTTATATATTAAAATACATGAATAATTTATATTCATCAGCGTTGTTCATTTGGACACCAAAATCAGTCTCTAAATGTGTCATTTTGGCACATTTTTCATATTCTCAAAACTAGTCAAAGTGTGTGATGTCAAACTCCATCCACGTGGAAAAGTGAACGAATTCGAATATGAAACGTGTAATTTTTATTTTTAATTTTAAGAAAACACTTTTCCTTTTTTTTTCTCCACAGTATCTAACCCCCTCCTCCTCCTTCTCCTTCTTCTTTCTTTTTTTCCTTGTCATTTTCCAACTTTTCAATCACCCACAAACATCATACCCAAATTTTTTTCCCTTTCATTTTTCAACTTTGAAATTACCCACAAAATTCATACATGAGTTCGAAAAACAACTAATGTAATAATTCATTGTTCTTCTTTTCTCATTTACCACAAGAACAATTACCAGATTTGTGCCGAAAATCGATGAACACACACAATGAAATTTTTATTTTATTTACTTCATCACTTTCTTTTTTTCATTTCTTTCTGTCTAAGAGAAAAGCAAATCACACTTGTAATTTTTTTTTTGTATATTCATCTTCCGCTAATTTTAAATTTAGAAATTAATAAAATCTTAATTCTAAACAACTATTCATCATTTCTGATGAATGTATAGAAGTAATTATGGATATAAGTATAGCGTGAAAACAAGATGATGAGACCTAGTTGATCCAATTTTGAATTATAGACAAACTATGTTCCCCTTTTTTCATTTTAGGGATTTATCCTTTTTTTGTTGATTTTTTTATTGCACCAGCTTGAAAGAAAATTGATATGGTGCACTTAATTTCTGAGAGGTGGTGGTGTAATCCAACAACATTTTATACGATTTTTTAAAAATTTATGGTGAAAGGTAGAGGAGAAAGAGTGGGGAAGAAGGAGAATTAAAATATTGGAAATGAAGAAGAAGGTATTAATAAATAGGGGTGGGTGAATATTATTATTTAATCCAAGTCAGATGTCAAATCAGATGAAAAAAAGCTTAACACGCGTCTTAGGTTAGTGAAAAATATGTGAGCTGTCAGTTGTACAAAAAGTGTCAAAATGACACAGCGAAGAACTACTTGAGGTATCTAAAATGAACAACGTCCACTTTAGGTGCTAAAGTGAAAGATCATGCCAAGTTGAGGTGTCTTTTTGTGGATGAGTATTTGTTGTCTATAATGTTGAAAGCAAATTCAAGAATGAGTTTCGTTAAGCAAGGAATGTAGAGTCATGAATTACTGAGAAAAATGATACTTGGATCAGATGTATTTTTGCAAAATTGTTTGATTTCTATGTATGTAAGGCATGAATTTGTTAAGTATGATCACCAAGTATTTGATAGAACGTCTATGAGAGATTCTGTTTCGTATAATAAGGTGATTGATGGGTATGTTAAATGCGAAATGCTTGATGTTGCATGTTATTTGTTTGATTTTATGACGAAAGAGATGAAGAATTTGATTTCTTGTAATACGATGCTTAATGTGTATGTTAAGTTGGATCAAGGGTTTGATGCTGTTTGATTTTTTAGTTGTATCATTGAATTGTATTAATATATAAATTTCTTGATAGTATCAGTAAATTCATACACATTTATACATTTTAAATTTATATATTTATACATATAAAATGTATTGTGGATATGTATATATTTTATGTCTACATTTATATTTTGGATATGGAATGTTTTCATGCATTATATTAATTTTTTGTATATACATGTCCTTAATTGTATATAATTGTATGAACATATGCATTTTGTGTATTTATTTAATTAACTATATATACACGTCCTTAAATATAATTCTGTATACTCATTTGTTTAATTATACATACACGTTCTTAAATTTATATACTTCTATTTTGAATGTATTTTGTATATGAATTATTTATATATGCTTAAAGCCTTAGTATTTAATATTTTGTTGTTTTCATTCTGTATACATATACATTTAATTGTTTTATGTATACATTTATACTTTCTATATATGAATTAATTTGATAGAATTAATTATATATATATATATATATATATATATATATATATATATATATATATACTAGTCTTAGTATACGCGCTCCGCACGTGTAGTTTACTTTAATGAGTTTAATTTTATAAAATTACTTTGAAGTCTATCTTTTGGCGAGAAGAAGTTTGTGCTTAACTAATAAATTTAGAAACCACTTTAGAGCAACTATTAGTATTTGACTAAGTTTTTAAATTTCTTTTAAATGTATTTTTCTCAAAAATACTTTTAGAACAAAATTACATTCATTAACCAAGCACAAATAAATATAAATATTTTTATTCATAAGAAAACAAATCTGAAAATCACAAATTGAATATCCATTCACAAAACTTACAACTCTAATTCATAAAGTTCTATATAATCAAAAATATACTCATAAACCTAGAAAATTATTGAACTTAAAGTTGAACTAACATGACGTTATGCGGCGCTTACATTACAAATATTCACAAAATAAGATTACAAAGAAAATTATATTAAAAACATCATAAGATTTAATATGCTTTAGTCAAATAACCTACATATTGAAAAACTGATATTACAAACACAAAACCTAGAGAGAATAATCTCTCCAAAACAAAACTCTTTACTTGTGAATGCTATTGTATTATTTGTAGCAATAAAGAATCCTCAATTTATAGAAGTCCAAATTTTTTTCCTCCAAAAAAGGACTAATCAAATATGGAAGAAATATTTTCAAAAAAAATAATATTTTTCATAAAAAAAACTTTAATTATGGTAGAAAATTTGAGCAAATCCTAAAAAAAAAGAAACACTCTTAAACTTGGAAAAAAAGTGTGATATGTAATAGTATAAAAATCAAAGATTTGTTTAAAACTTTCCTTAATTAGAAAGTCCATAAATTACAAAAATAAATATTTATAATGTACGTTTTTTGGGCTCTTTAGATTTTTAATAATTAATTAATAATTGAAGGAAATAGGTGAAAAGACAATTTTGTCTATTATAAAGTTTTTTAATGAAGGGTAAAAAGTTCAAATCACTTTTCTAATGGTCTTCACACTTTTAATATATATATATATTGGGTGTTGATTACTATCCATTTTATTAATCTCTATGTAACTGGAAAGAGAAAAAAAAGATTTTAAGTATTTTGCATTCATTTTTTTTCAATTGTGTAATATGTATTTCATATATATAATATGTAATTGTATACATATAAGTTATTATATATACTTAATGTTTTGATAAAATTGTTTGTATATATACTTGTATATACAAAATATATACAATCATAAAGCTTCATATGTTTCCATAAGCCTAGATATGTCCATCTCCTTAATCAACATCGCAGTCCTGCACTCCTTAACCACTCTACCTGATACCCCTGACATAAATTTGCTCATTCTGGATCTACTGTCTGCTACTACATGGGGATCATACCTGGCTAACTGAGTAAACTTGAGAGAGTATTCTTTTACGTTCATGCTACCTTGTCTGAGATTGATGAACTCTAACACTTTGGCTTCTTTATGCTCTAGGGAAAGAATCGGTCTTGAAAGGCAGTAGCAAACTCTTCCCACTCTATAGGCTCTGCATCTATACCACTGTCTACCTTCCACTACTTAAACCACGTATGAGCTACATCTTATAGCTGATAAACATCTAACTCAGCACTCTCACTGGAAGTCACTCCCATGATATCTGTGACTTTCTGAACTTGGTCGAGGAACTTTTGTGGATTCTCTTTGGATTTAGAACCTGAGAATAGGGGAGGATTCATTCGGGTGAAGTCCCGAATCCTGGCTGCAGCATTATTGGCCACTGAGTTGGCTGGCACAGCAGCTGGACGTTCATTCTGAGTTGTAACTGACTTGTCTAGAGTAGTGAATGCAGTCCTGAATTCTACATGGGAGACATGCTCGTCCAAGGGATCTGCCTGAACGTGCTGAGGGGCTAACTGATTTTTGTTTCTTCTTTTGGGAGGTATGTTCTGTAAATGTAAAGGGAGAAACGGATTAGACTGAGAGTTAAATTTGAGCTCATACTCACTGGCACGACATGAATACTGAAAGAAGGGAAACTATTCCTAAAACATCTTATAGCCTCTTGTACATAAATATGGTGCGCAACGCACCCATGCACAAGACTCTACTAGATGCAATTTTTCAGACTTCCTAGGACTCTATTGAACCTTAGGTCCTGATATCAAGTTTGTAACGCTCCGAATCTGATACCCGAAATGCTACACGGTGCTAGTAGTCCCGAAGGACCACAAGTTAACCTATGACTGATATCTATAACTAAGCACTGCATAATATACTGTATAAATACAGAATAAAAGGCCTAAAAGTCCATAAGGTTCAAATATCTGATAAAATATAACATCTGGAAATATGGTGTATCAATATCAAAATTGAAATAAACTGTCTGAACATACTAGTCTGAAAGCCTCTAAACTGTCTGAAAACTGTGGAGTTGATGGGACATGTCCCCAACTAACTTCGTCTACTAAAACTGAAATAATAAAGTAATGAAATAATCATGCTATCCTGGAATGATGAGGACTCAGTGCAAATCTACTGTTGTTGGCTAAATCTGAAGCTAAGTACGATCGGGAACTTGAACGTCCAAACCTATGGTATAAAACACTATAACACAGAGGAAAAGTATGCGTAAGTACGCCTGAATGTACTGGTATGCAAAGTGAGGTAGGCTGAATGCATGGGGTTCATATGCATGAACAATACTAACTGACTGAATAACATGAACGTGAGAATATATGCATGAATACGTAACTATAAATGAGATCGCGATAATACTGACTACTGAGTCTGAATACTGATAACATGAGTTTCGTATAACTGATATACTGTTAACTGAGTGACTGTGTCTGACAGTCCTGATTTTGATGGAACTAGCTGAATTTCGTACTGAACTAAGTGATTGTATCTGACAGTCCTGAATCTGAAGAACTATCTGAGTTCTTTTACTGAGACTAAGACTGAGACTGTGAGAAGTAATCATCTAACCGACATGCCCCGAATCTGAACTGGTAGGGGTCTAACCTGTAACTCCAACTGGAAGGGTGCCAGTACCGTGCCAAGGGTAAACACAAGCTGTGAGTTAACCCTTTCTGACAGGGAGCTCTTCCGTCGACCCCTCCTATTAGGAAAACTCAAATGAGATGTATAATTCCTAGAATCGTAGGGGTACATCTCAACCTACGCAGGCTACGTAGTTCTAGAACGCAAGGATTGCTTCCAAGGATCACACCCTTTATTGGCTGACAGGTGAGCCCTCATCCCTGGGTTCACTCGGTGTTGAATCCTACTCCCAACTGAATAAACACTGAACTAATTTCCTAGTTCACAATAGGCTTGACTGATATGTCACTGACCATGTTACTGACTGAACTGGACTGATTTTACTAAGTTCCGTTGACTGACGGAATACTACTGAGATTTGATAACTGATTGAAATTACTTAGTACTGTGAAGGACTAGACTGATATTGAATTTACTGAGTTTTCCTAATTCATGTGACTGACTGAATTCTAAGGATCATGGCTTGACTGAGAGTATATTGAAAACTGACGCTGGCTCTAGGCACACAACTAAATTATCGGGTACAAGTACCCCCAGGACTCGATAGCATGAAACTAACAAGACATGACACTTCTTTGAATACATAACCATAGGCCATAATTCATAATACAATCATTGGGGGATTTCATGAAGCACTTTATATTCATAATCTTGTACATGGATAGAAATGCATTCAAACATATCATAATTTCACAATTCTAGTCTCATGATCATTCCATCAAACAACTATAAGACATAGATTTAGCATGGGAGTCATTTTGAACATCTAGTTGTAGCCTAAGTTCATCATGTAGATCAACAAAGAGTCATAAAATACAATTCTACTCACTTAGGCATTTTATCAAACACATGGGATGCATATACTTAGGCTTGGGCACGAACACTAAACAATTACATCTTGGCTACTCTAATCAACTCAATTTTATGAAATTCAATCCACATGCTAACATAATATCAAGGAATACATAAAGATTCCATCATGGAAACCACACAAATCAATAACATGGATACAATTTCAATCCACAACATGAACATCATTATTTAAGCTTTAAAAAATGATTTCTTAAACTCCAAGGATGAAGGGATCCTTGGATGAACACTTTACATACCTAGGTGGATGATTTCTTGAAGATTGATGGAGGAAAGCTTGAATCCTTATCTTGAAATTGATCACCTAGGGTTTCTTGTTCTTGAGCAATTGTGGAATAAGGAATGTATTTAGCCAAAAGAGGGCTAAATTTCGTGTTTATGAGGGCTGAAGGTCGAGGAAAATGACCTAATTACTCTTAAGGATGCAGTCATTTAATGACTAAAATTGGGCATCGACGCGTTGAGCGACGCGGCGCGTCAATAGCACCGACGCGATACTTGATGCGTCGCTCCATGATAGCGCCAAGCCTCTGTACTTTTGGCTCTGGCAACCTGCAACAATGTTAACCAACGCGATAGGCGACATGGCGCGCGAAGATCGCGTTGGTCCACTATTTTGGGACACCAAACGTGGTCTAAACGACGTCCGAAAAATCCGAAACTTGTCTGGGAACACCTATTGGCCTCCCTGATCATGAACTAGCAAGAATACCGACCATAAAGGATATTAAGGTCGCGAAATAAGATTGCCAACTTTCGAAGGCCAAAAATAAACTAAGTTTAGAAACTTTGCTAGAATTTTCTATGTCTGGGACCCCCTTGAAAAGCTTAAAGGACTGAATTAAGCTTAGGAATTTTGCGGGGTCTTACAGTGGTAAATCATTTCAATTTTTTTTTGTATATTTTTTTAAAGGTTCTCCCTTTTTGACATAGAAATGACCATTCAAAAGTACTTCATCTGTCCATTTTAGTTATTCAAATTTATTTATTCTATCTAAAAAAATAAGAATAAATTTATCATTTTGTGTCTTTTTTATCCTTGTTATTAAATATAAGAGAGTTTCAATGCTTAGATAACTTATATTAACTAATTAGTGGTAGTATAGTAAGATCAAAAATACTTGGGAGGTCCACATGAGAAGAAGTAGCTCAAACAGACAAGCCAACCGAGAGCAACTATAATGAGAGAATGGAACAGTGTCCCAATACAAACTGGCCTAGTTCTTTAACAAAAGAATGAAGTTTCGACTTTGTTTCATTGTTCATCCATGAAGCATAGTCAAACTATTTCAAATTGAACAATAACTTAACTTAAACCGTTTTAGCCTAGAAGATAAAATTCTCTATTGTTATTAATTATGAACCAAAGACAAACAATAAATTAAATTAAACTACTTGTAGATTTAAAAAAAAATGCAATTTCTTACTTTATAAATAAGTATTAAGAAGTTTTTTTTTTTTTTGGTCATCTTAGCATTGTTCTAAACTTTTCTTATAGCTTAAAGTTTATGATACAATACACAAACGTACGTTGGATATTTCATAACTAGATATAACAGTCCGTGCAAGCACGGGCTCAATGCAGGTTTTTTTTTTTGTATCATTTTATGTGATACAAAAAAAATTTTGAGAGTCAATTAAATTTTTAATATATTTTTTTATATTTTATGTTTTAATTATTGTAATTTTCAAGTAATATATGTGACTCATTTGCTACAATTTCTAATTTATGTGACATTGATAGAATTTTTTATTTGAACAGTCAATCAAATTTCTTATGTGTATTTACTTATTTTATATTATTAATCATTGTGATTTATAATACTTTTATTTTATTTATAAATAATATTTGTTGTGTCTAATAATAAAGCTTAGAGTTGGCATATGTGCTTACCAGTAAACAAGAATTATAATAAGGGTATTTTGGATTTTTAATTTATATCATTTAGGTGTCTTTCATATTGAAAGTCACGTTGTCCATCATTTCTTCAGTATATATCTTTCTTTGTTCTAGTTTATGAATTCTGTATCTCGATCAAATAGTTTCAAAATGAATTTATCTCAGTAATCAAAATTATGTATCTCAATTTTAAATTATGTACGCGGATGCTAATTGTGTATCCGAGCAAAAATGGTGTAATTAACTGTTACATTCTTAAGTTTAAAATTATGTATCTCAACTTCAAAATTATGTATTCAGATGCTAATTATATATCTGAAAATTACAAAATTACAAAATTATTTGTTATTTAGTAAATAAATAAATAAAGATAAAAGTAATTAAGAGTAAACTTGTTGGGATTTATGTAACTTTTATTTTTTTTTATTAGTAGATGATCGGTTTATTGGACTAAAAGAAGGATGTATAAAATATATATGTATTTAGTTTTATCTTAATAAGTTTGAATAAATCTTTATTTTTAATTTTAATCCCGACATGTGTGCTTCATGTTAATTTAATTCATACAAAGGGCATTTTGATCATTGACTCCACATATAAAATATATAAGTATTTAGTTTTATCTTAATAAGTTTGAATAAATATTTATTTTTAATTTTAATCCCGACATGTGTGCTCATGTTAATTTAATTCATACAAAGGGCATTTTGATCATTGACTCCACATGTTCATAGTGAATTGTTGAGGATGTATACGTGTTGCAACTACACATTCAACAAAATATGTGGTCGTGTCCTGCTTTCTCTAACTCTCTTCCTAGGGTCTTTCTATCCTTCTTTTCTTCTCTGTTAATCAAGAAAGGAAGAAGATCAAAGCTAAGATCTGAATCAAGTATGGTTCCTTCTCAGAATGATTTCATATTATATATCTCCAATTTTTTATTGGATGTATGCTTGTATCGTTGGTATCACTGAATTTTTATTTTCGAAATTAGCGGGCTAGCCCATATCTCCTTTTCCTTCCCTTCATATTTTTTCTTACACCTAACATATGCAGCAATACCATGGCGTGTTTGTCTCCTTCTCTATCTACTACAACATCTCTTCCACCCTAACCATTGTTTATTGGCGACATTGAATTTCACAAAATGAAATTTTTTCGGTGGTTGAAATTGTGGTGAAATGACAAAAAATGCCCTACTGTTAAGCTGGCAGACAACCGTGCTTTGTGGCTCTTATAAGATTTGAGATCTACCCTTTCGCTTCTTCTTCACCATTATGTCGTTATCGTCATCGTCAAATGGAGTTTTATGGTGGTTGAAATTTTTGTGAAATGACACAGGGGTCCTTTGGAATGGGATTTTGTGGTGGTTGAAATTGTTGAGAAATGACACAAATACCCTATAGTAAGCTCTGCTTCAAGTCACTTGTATCTTCGTCGTTATGTCGCCATCGTCGTCGTCGTCGTCAAATGAAGTTTTGTGATGGTTGAAATTGTTGTGAAATAACAAATATGTCCTTTGAAATGGGATTTTGTGGTGGTTGAAATTATTGAGAAATGACACAACTGTCCTTCAATAAGTTGGCAGGACAACAGTGTCCTGCCTGCTTCAAGGCTTCAAGCCACTTGTATAATACTAGATCAAGAGCCCCTGCAAGCACGAGCCCAACATATGTTACTTTTTGGTCTTAATTTATATGATATAGATAAATTTTGAAGAGTCAATTATATTTTCTGTATGATCTTTAAATATTTTAAGTTTTTAATGATATACAATACTTTTATATAATTTTTAGACAATACATGTTACTTTTATTGTCTGAATTTATGTGTCACTGATGTAATTTAGAGAGTCAACCAAATTTTCTATATAATTTGAAGATGTTTGTATGATCTTTAAATTTCTTAAAGTTGCTAATTCCTGCAATTTGTAGTACTTTTACATAATTTTAAGATAATATATGCTACTCTCTTTGTCTCAATTTATGTGACACTGATGGAGTTTAGACAGTCAATCAAATTTTTTACATATAGTTTTACATATTTTGAGTTGTTAGTTCTTGTGATTTATAGTACTTTCTACTATTTTCAAATAATATGTGTACTTCTATCCTATTTATGTGATTGTGATAGTCTATGGAGAATCAATCAAATTTTATAAATCTCGATAATATTTTAAGTTATTAATTATTGTGATTATGATTTTTTTACGTTATTTTTAAATAGTACATATTACTTTCTATATTCCAATTTATGTGCCTGACAAAATTTCAAGAGTCAACAAACCTTTTTTAGTTCTTCAAATATCTTAAATCGTTAATTATTATAATTTACAGTAATTTTTAAATACATAGCAGATAAAAAATAAAGCAAATAAATTAAAATGAAGGATTTACTATTATATTTCTTACTTTATTTTTTAATACAATATGTTACTTCCTATATTCCAATTTATGTGGTTGATAAAATTTCGAAACTCAACAATTTTTATTTAGTTTTTCAAATATCTTAAATTATTAATTATTGTAATTTGCAGTAATTTTTATGTAATTTTTAAATACACAATAGACAAAAAAATAAAATAAACAAATTAAATAGAGGATTATAATATATAAGTGGGCTTGGTCGGCAAGCTGGGAGGACAACCTCCAACTGCTTACCAAGCCACTTGTATATAATAGTACTTGTCAAGTGTACGTGCTTTGCATGTGTGTATGAAGATAATAATAAGTGTATATAAAAGAATAAATTTCTATCATTTATATAGAACAATATACTTGATCCGCCTTTAAAAATCCTGCTTTTATGAATCTGATCCATTTAAAGTCACGTAAGGCTAGTTTCTTGATAAAGAAAAGCTTATCCTTCAAAAGATTTTTTATTTCTCTCTTTTCATACTGCTCACGCCAAGGCATGTAAAATCATATTCCATTTCATGCACCTTCGCATTCAACACAAATAATTATAAATTATACAATAAAGATATGGAATTTTTTTTTAAAAAATATGACATTGAAATATCAATTATTTAATATTATACTTTGAAAGAAAAAATATTCTTTAGAGTCTTGATGACGATACTAAAACATAAAATGAGCAATTCAAATTATCCTTGATGAAAGAAAGAAATCGGTTATAAATTTGATTTAATAACGCATGAAATCTCTAATTATCATCATGTTTTATCTTCTAGCCAACTAATGACTTTATTTAATACTTGTTTGACACTATGATTTGTTTGCTATTATGAGAAATCTCAATTTTCACTTTATTTTTATCTCAATAAGTTTAATAGTTTGCTATTACGAGAAATCATAATTTTCACTTTATTTTTATCTCAATTGATTTTTTTTTAATGTAAGTATGATTTTGACAAAAGAGTATTAACATGAATTACGCCTTAATAAGAAGTAGAACTAATATGAATAAAAAATAAAATTTAGAATAGAAAAAACATACCTTAAATTCACTTGTAATCGATACGAAGCTTTGTCCGCATGTTTCACATAAATCTTTCTTCATCTGCACAAACATATTAAAGAATTAATCAATAATGATTTATTTATGAAGACAGATACAAATAATAAAAGATTATAAAAAAATCATCTTAGAAGTTAGGATCTTCAATTTTGTTAAGCCTAATTTAAAGCAACAATAAAAAAAGACGAACTTATTTTGAAGGTAAATTTAAACAAACAAACAAAAAAAGGCATTAAATATAGGAGCTTAAAACCCCAGACAAACTTATTTGCAATCAAAGGAAAACATTGAGAAAGGTAAAAAAGAATTTAATGTGATTCTTTACATGTACTCTATCTGTTTCGTTTTAGTTGACCCCGTTTCTAAAAATATTTGTTTTAATTTAGTTGTCCTTTTGATGAAATCAAGAAGATTTTATTATGTTTTTCCAATACTACCCTTAACATTAAATGTCTAAACAAAGTGTATTTATCCAAATTTATATTTTTAAATCATAATTAATAAGGTTAATTTGGTAAAATAAATTCTTAATCCATATTTTTTTAAGTGGGTGTGCCAAGTCAATATGGGCTAACTAATATGAAACGGATGAAGTATTATTATAAGACTGTCAATTTATTTTCATAGATTTTAGGATTCATATATTTTATGTAGTTTAGGATTCTTAATCTTTCCATATATTTATTTTATGAGGGGTTTTCCATATATTTTAGGAGTGCTTGATCTAATAATATAATAATTAGAGGAAATAGGTAAAATGATGATTTTGTCTATTGTAGAGTGTTCTAATGAAGGGCAAAAAGTTCGAATCACTTGTCTAAGGGTCTTCATACTTTTAATATATTATCTATGTCTATATCTATATCTATAATACATTTAAAGTATAAAGACCCTTAGAAAAGTGATTTGAAATTTTTGCCCTTCATTAAAAGACTCTTCTTTAGACAAAACTGTCTTTTCACTATTTTTTAATTTATTATTTAATTATTTTTTATTATATTAACTAGACTTCCTAAAATATATGGAGCTCCTAAAATATATGGTAGGAGAATTAATTAATATTTTTCTTTCTACTAGACTTCCTAAAATATATAGCAAGAGAATTGATTAATATTTTCTTTTCTACTGTTCAATTAGAAAAATACTCCTAAAATAGGTCTCTATTAAGGAAATGCTTCTATAAATATTGAGATGTACGTTAAACTAGAGAACAAATCGATTTGCCTATTGGGAGAATATGATTGATGCTCATCTAACTTGATTCAATTGCATGTCTAGATTGGTGAATGCTTGATTTTATAACCCTCAACTTCTTCATTGTTTTTGTCAGAATAATAGAATTCAACAGGTGTGTATATATATATCTTCTTTGTTTTCATTCAAAATCATTGTTTAGGGTCAAAATTTTCGCTCAGACAAGAATTAGTTGGATCAAAATCGAAGCTTTATGATCACTATTGTGTTTTTATTATAGTTTACAGGTCGTAGATGAATGTCGGTTGGTCTTGAAGAATTTCTTGTGTAAAGGTCAGGTTTAATTGTATTGTTTTGATATTTTTATTATCTTATTATTTTATTTTAATTTACAGATGCTAGATGAATGTGGGTCGGCTTTGAAATTTTTTTTAGGTAAAGGTTAGGTTTAATTGTATTATCGTAATATCTCTATTAATTTGTTATTTTGGGGTAGTTTACAGTTCGTAGATGAATCTCGATCGGCTTTGAGAAATTTTTGTGTGTAAAATTTAAGTTTAATTGTATTATTTTGATATCACTTATATCGTATTATTTTGTTGCAGTTTACAGGTGATAGATAAATGTTGGTCAGCTTTGAGGAATTTTTTTTATGTAAAAGTTAGGTTTATTTGTATTATTTTGATATCTCTATTATCGTATTATTTTGTTATTGTTTACAGGTAGTAGATGAGTGTCAGACGACTTTGAGAAATTTTTTATGTGTAAAGATTATATTTAATTGTATTATTTTGATGTCTCTATCATTGTATTGTTTTGTTGCAATTTACAGATGTTAGATGAATGCCGATCGACTTTTAAAAATATTTTTGATAAAGATTAGGTTTAATAAATAAATTCTCCATCTTTACATACTCAAAAGATATTAAATTTAAATATTATATTCATCTTTAAACAAATATCCTATTTAGTGTAATGTTTGAACTCATTAAAGTAAGGTACACGCATAAAGTGCGTACATCTAAACTAGTAGATTATAGATATAGATATAGATTATAGATAGTAATAGTTCAATTTAGATTCCTAGAAATAAAATGTAAGGGTTTATAGGGTGTTCCAAATACTTCAAGGATCTGATTGCACTAGTAGCAAAGGTTGAGGAGGAAAAGTGAAAATAACAAAAGATGTTCTCCCAATGTTGAGTAATTCTTGGCAAACGGCGGTGAGAGTGAAAGCAATGGCGACGTTGGCAACGTTGATGCGAGCTATGACGAAGAGAAGCACAAATCATATGCCGTCGAATCAACCTTTGCCTTCACTAAGACGAGCATTCTCCTTATACGATCAAATCAATCTTATCAATAACGTTCCTGAAGATCAATTGCGCTTCCAGCAGTACTTAATTTCTTATTCTTCAATTACTACTATAATTTTTGTTATATCATATGTTGCTTTTTTCATCAAATTACTAGTGTAATCGACCTATTTTATCTGAAGGACACTTGCATTTTCATCTTCTTTTTTTTTTTTTTTTTTCCAATTTTAGGCGTCTTAGGTCGTATTTAGTGGCTAATTCAACCAATTATTTGACATTCATATGGTTTTAGTAAATTGCGGTTACTGGTTAGAGTTCTTCATGCAGCTTAGGCATGCTAATTGACCGTTATTATATTTGTTGAGGAGGTTTATTGCCTCAATGGACCTGTATAAGGGCAGTTTTAGAACATACTAGCTGAAATTTCTTTTGGAAACAGCCTCTCTACCTCGTAGATAAGGTCCGTGACACTCTATCCTTCCCAAACCCCACTTGTGGTATCACACTGGGTTGTTGTTGTTGCGGAAATTTACTTTTACCCTCTGTGCCTTACTTCCTTTCCCAGTTCCAATTTTAAGTTCAATGGTCAATCACTAAGCATACATTTTATGCTGGAGTAGGTTCAAGTCATTGTATCTCTATATTTTTGACAATTAGCTTTATCAAAGAATTTTAAGATGATTTTTCTTATTTCCTATTAGCTTTCATGTTCACACATCCTATTTACTCTATTCTTTTTCTTTTTGTTTTATGGCAATATTAAGTTGTAATAAAATGAACCGACCAGAAGAATGGATGTCTATCCCTCTTTTGGGGTTTTGTTTTGTGGAGGGGCAACAAGGATAGAAAAAAGAGACACATAAATTATACATAGGACTGTTGGTAGAGGACATGATGTTTTATCTCAGCTTTAAAGGGTCCTAGGGGAATGGGGAGGAAGAAAACAGCATGCTGCAGTTGTTATCTAGTTGTGCTTTAGCTCTATAACAGTGTTCACCCAAAAATGAACTGGCAGTGGTCCACAATGAACTAAGAGAAGTAGAAAACCACCCACACCGTTTATCAAATAAATTATAAAACCATCCATACATATGGCAAATATTCACAAGTACTAATCTTTAAATGTTAGTTGTTGTTGTTGTACTAATCTTGAAATGATCTTAATGACTTGTGTGAGTCAAAATGTGGTCCTTAAAAAATTTGTCTGGTTATATGATATTGCTGAGGAGTATTAATCAAGCTACAAATTTAGATGGCTATCTTATTAGTATTATACTAGGCTTGTGGACTCTTTTGTGCTTTTACATCTTATATTGTCGCAAGCTGGTTTAATCGATATGATCTGTAGCCTCATTGCACTTGGTGGGATTATACAGGGTATGTTGTTGAATGCCCCGCGTTCTAAATTAACATAGAATAGTAATTTGGTAGAGTTACCATCATAAATCCCTCTATCTGGTTCAATCGATATGATCTATAGCCTCATTGCACTCAGGGGTGGATGACTTCTTTTAATATCTCTTTTATGAAGATGCTTCTTTTGCCTCTCTTTTGGAATTTAATTTAATTTATTAATGCCCCACGTTCTAAATTAACATAGAATGGTAATTTGGTAGAGTTCCCATCATAAGTCCCTCTATTCTGATAAGCTGCATGAGGGGTTGAAGTCACCGTAGTGATTCCCAGTAAAGTCAGGCGATTAACATTGAGGGACTCTGCTCCTCTGCTATGGTTCCTAGGTTACTTCAGATCCTAGTAATCAAGTCTTGTGCTTGATTAGCATGAGTTTAAGATGAAAGCATGTGAACAAAGGACGTAAATCTTGGACTTAGAAAGATAGTAATGCTTGGAGTGCTTAGAAATTTGTAAATAAATTGAGTTAATGGAAAAGAGTTGAATATGTGGTATGTGAAAACGTCCCTCAAACGAGTCCTTACAAATGAGAAGTCATCCAAGGGAATTCCAAGTAATCCTCCACCGTCTCGGTAAATATGGGGAACATGCAATGTGTGATGCATGATATCTATCTATATACAAGTGTCTTGTTTATAGCTGTAGGAACATCCTTCAAAATGTGCTCTGGATTGATTTTTGAAGGTTCGGCGTGTTTAATTAATGTTGAGATGGTTCCTTGCTTGGTCGATTGTGTGTTTTTCATATTGAAACTAACCACCTTAATTTCACGTTCACCCGACATTCATTCGTTTCTTACTTCATTGAGAACCAATTACTTGAGTGGGTCGCCATATGTAAAATCTTATGTGACTTGTGCACGATATCTTTTCTTCTTTTTCCAATCCTTTAGGGTGAATGTTTGGCTTATCTCATCTAGGTAACATTGCCATGATTGATAACAAGCTCCAAAGGGTGTTGCTCATGTCGGAACATTGTGGTTCAATTTAAATTTAATGTGGTCATTATCCAATCAGATAGCCTAAGAAATGCACAAATGGCTTCATTCCATGCCAAACTCCAAATTTGGTGTTAACATACTTCCTTTCTTACAAAAAATTAAGTTGTGGTATTTTTTCCTTAAACTTCAGATTTTTATGTGTTTCAGTACCCGATGTATACCCAGTTGATTCTTATCTTAATATCTTTTTTGGCTTCTTGTAGGTTTACTGACACCGGTTTCAGAGTTAATGGGGCACATTATGAAGGTAGCTTGCTTTGTGTTGGGAACTTGCTAATGTCTTGGCAGCCCAAAAATCTTTCCGAGGTTACTCCAGAAAGGTACTTAATTTCTCCTCGTTGAACAGAGATTTATGTTTCCTTCTTTTCTAGTAATCTACTAGAAGTAGGGAATACTGCTGATAGATTTATATAAATTGGACTATCCTATTGAAGTGTGGGTCAATCTGGTTTAACTTGTGGTCGATTGAAGTTAAGGATGCAGGGAGTTAGATACCCAGTAGCTCAGCGGATGACCAAAAAGTGACAGCAGGGTGTAAGAATGTGATATTCCCCTTTAAGTTTCCAATTTCTTAAAAAGAAAGTCCTATCATATGTCAAACAAGAACAATAGTTGCCTGGATCTAACTTCTACACTATCATATGTAAATTTTCCTTGTAAGGTTCGGCAAAGCTAAAAAGTTAATCATATCTTTACACGCTCCGTTGGAAAATAAACTATACAAGAGTAAAACTCTCATTTTATAACTTAGCCAGGTCAAAGTGGGAAATTTCATTTTGGGGTACTACTGTAAAGGAAGTAACTGTTCAGAACTGTTGTATTATATAGGTTTGGACATTTTACTCTGTCACAAAGTCCTACTCTTTAGTTTGTTGCCTGGACGTTGTTTATGAAAGGCCTTTCCCCTTAAAAAACCCAAATGTTTCCTTTTTCAATGTGGTTATATATTCACATCTGACATGTCATTGTTATGTGGCATGCAGCTTATCTATCTTCCAGACAGTGCGACCAGTTCCAGGTGAGTAGCAGTCAGTCTATTGTTGAAGAATACTATGCTCAGCTGATGTTTCTCTGCAATTACCTTCATTTTCGTGTATGGCATTGTTAGAAGTGAACCAAGCAAGTTATATCTTTTTTCTTTTTGATCTCTCTGCAAATCCGTTTACTCATTTTCCTTCACAGAATTGATTGAAATGTTTAGAAAATCTTTCGGCGGTACACAGCTTTATCTCATTTTGTCTTCCACATAAAAGGGGGAAGTATTACTATTATCTTTCTCAATAAAATAAAAATAAAAAAGGGAAACATTATTTAAGTCTGTCAAGTTCTGACGTGCGCATCACAACAACAACAACAACAACAACAGGCCCAGTGTATTCCCACAAAGTGAGGTCTGGGGAGGGTAAGATGTACGCAGTCCATACCACTATCTCCGTAGAAGTAGAGAGGCTGTTTCCGATAGACCCCCGGCGCAGAATCTCGAATAATACACCAAGATCGTAAAGGAACATGTAACAGGAAAGGTTGGCATGCAGACATAAGAAATAATAGAAATAAATATCAGCGAAGTACGAAATAAGAGAAATACGAGCAATACGAAATAAGAAATAAGAACTAGGACACCCACTTACCCACCCCACCCGAACTCACCTGGCTAAAGGCTCCTACTCAAGGACACAGGCCTGGGGTTACTGCCCGGATACGCACTCGCGCTCCTAACACCTAGCCACAATCCATACACTCGCCCTAACCTTCTACCCTAATCCGCGACCTCTACACCTTTCTGTCTAGAGTCATGTCCTCAGTGAGCTGCAGCTGCTTCATGTCATGTCTAATCACCTCCCTCTAGTATTTCTTCGGCCTACCTCTGCTCCTCCTAAAGCCATCTAAAGCCAGTCTCTCACACCTCCGAACTGGGCATCCGTGCCCCTCCTTATCACATGCCCAAACCATCTCAACCTTCCTTCTCGCATCTTATCCTCCACCGAAGCCACTCCCACCTTCTCTCGAATAGTCTCATTCCTAACTCTATCCCCTCTAGTAAGTCCACACATCCATCGCAACATTCTCATTTCCGCCACCTTCAGTCTTTGGATGTGGGAGTTCTTGACTGGCCAACACTTCGCTTCATACAGCATGGCCGGACGGACTGCCACTCTATAGAATTTTCCTTTAAGCTTAAGGGGGACCTTCTTATCACACAACACTCCCGAAGCGAGCTTCCACTTCATCCATCCTGCTCCAATACGTTTAGAGACATCCTCATCAATCTCGCCATTTCCCTGGATAATAGACCCAAGATACTTAAAACTATCCCTCTTACAAACAACCTGGGAATCTAAACTCACCACCACTTCATCCTCCTGACTCGCGTCACTAAACTTGCATTCCAAATACTCCGTCTTGGACCTACTCAACCTGACGTGCACATCACACTGTACTGTAAATCTGACTGGTGCAATTTCCTGCTTGAGAAGGATTTACTACTGTAGTACTGTGCTTGGTTGGGTCTCTTGGCTAAACTTAATGTGGCATCTGACATAAGCAAATATTTCTTCATTGATACAGATCATTTTTGGAAAGTTATATATCCCTTTTATATATTGGTAGTAGTATTGTTTGAAATCAAGGGAAATATTTTGAATTTGTAATTTAAGGTAGTTAAATTTTTTAAATTTTAACTAATCATTCAAAGGTCCAAGTTTAATATGTTTTTTCTGGATTAACGAGAAAACCCAAGGGCCATTGGGGCATAATTTATAACCCGGTGAATAGTGGATCCGCCCTCTCTACCCTTCTCCACTTAAATACCATGCTGTCTGTAGCGGGTTCAAACTTGGTTGGGTCTCTTGGCTAAACTTAATGTGGCATCTGACATAAGCAAATATTTCTTCATTGATACAGATCATTTTTGGAAAGTTATATACCCCTTTTATATATTGGTAGTAGTATTGTTTGAAATCAAGGGAAATATTTTGAATTTGTAACTTAAGGTAGTTAAAATTTTTAAATTTTAACTAATCATTCAAAGGTCCAAAGTTCAATATGTTTTTTCTGGATTAACAAGAAAACCCAAAGGCCATTGGGGCATAATTTATAACCCGGTGAATAGTGGATCCTCCCTCTCTACCCTTCTCCACTTAAATACCATGCTGTCTGTAGTGGGTTCAAACTCAAGTCGATGCCTAACCCACACATCACAAGCTACGTTCTTACCACTAGGCCAAAGTCCTAAGGGCAAATCCAACGTTTTAATATGCCTCCAAACATATTAAGAACTTGCTTGGTAAAAACATATTGCTGTTTTTTATAGATTTAAGAACTTGGAGAAGCAGCCATGAGTATTCTTGGTAGGTAAATATTCTGATTATTCATGGTGGTTAAGTATTCTTAGATGGATAAAAAGAAAAAGTAGTAAAATAAATTCAGAAAGTATGCTCTACAACAACAACAACAAACCTAGTGTATTCCCACCAAGTGGGGTCTGGGGAGGGTAGAGTGTACGCAGTCCATACCGCTACCTCCAGAGAAGTAGAGAGGCTGTTTCCGATAGACCTCCAACTCAAGATAAAGAAAAGTAGACCAAAGCGTAATTAAATAAGAAGCAAGATGGATGACATAACATGACAAGGAATAAGAAACATAAAAATAGAAGTCAGAGCAATAAGAAATAAAATAAATAAGCGCAATAGGAGAAAGAGACCCACGCCCGCCTGACCGGTCTCCTATCTTTGGACCCAATCCTAGGTTTACTAGCCCGACTCAACCTGAGCTCTTCTAACTACTTACTAAATCCACGCACACAACCTAGCTTTCTACCCTTATCCGCGACCTCCACACCTTCCTATCTAGGGTTATGTCCTCAGTAAGCAGAAGCTGCTCCATATCATGTCTAATCACTTCCCTCCGGTACTTCTTCGGCCTACCTCTCCTTCTTCTGAAGCTATCTAACGCTAACCTCTCGCACCTAAGAACTGGGGCATCCGTGCCCCTCCTCATCACATGCCCAAACCATCTCAACCTTCCTTCGCACATCTTATCTTCCAACAAAGCCACTCCGACCTTCTCCCGAACGGTCACATTCCTGTCTCTATCCCCTCTGGTAAGTCCACACATCCAACGCAACATTCTCATTTCCGCTACCTTCATTTTTTGAATGTGGGAGTTCTTGACTGGCCAACACTCTGCTCCATATAGCATAGCAGGATGGACTGCCGCTCTGTAGAATTTACCTTTAAGCTTTAGTGGCACCTTCTTGTCACACAACACTCCCGAGGCGAGCCTCCATTTCATCCAACCAGCTCTAATACGGTTAGAGACATCCTCATCAATCTCGCCATTCCCCTGAATCATAGACCCAAGATACCTAAAACTATCCCTCTTTTGGACCTTCTGGGAATCCAACCTTACCACGACATCATCCTCTTGCCTCACCTCACTAAACTTACATTCCATATATTCCGTCTTGGACCTACTCAACCTGAACCCCTTAGGTTCAGAAAGTATGCTCTAGCTGCTCTTAAAATATTTCATGGGTAAACCTATTTATTAATGGATTAATACATAAATTGACCCCTGATCTTGTACCGAAATCCCTGTTACAATCCCTTGACAACCGGGAACCTTTTACACACCAAATGTTTGAAAAGGTGTGTCTAATGCACACTTCATTTAAATAGGTGAATGTCGCACACCAATAAGGTTGTGACATGTGTCATTAACCTTAAAAAGAAACTCCAGCTGAGTTTTTTTTTGAGAAAAGGAAAAATTAAGGGAAACTCCCACCCAGCTCGTGAGAATCCAGTTCGGCCACCAACATTGGCGTCAACCAACATTGGCGTCAACTGAGGGTAACCTTCCCCAAAAAATTAACGACGACTTACCCAGTATATTCTCACAAAGTGGGGTCTAGGGAGGGTAAAATGTACATAATCCGTACCAAAGAAAGTTAGAATTATCCAAATCTTTTTTCAAACCAGCTTTATTAGCTTTTTAGAGTTTGGACTTTATTAACTTTTCCTTTTCACATATTTCAATCATAATGAGCTCAAAAAGGATAAAAAGGGAAAAGTTTTTCACTGATTTTGAGCAGCAAAAATATTATTTTAAAAAAATGTAAAAGGGGAGGGATCAATTACAGGGGTGGGGGAAGACGAAAAAGGAGGAGAGGATTGGGGAAGAAGAAGACGTGGGGAGTTGGGTTGTGGGATATTTTTGGGTTTTTCTTTTTTTAATGTGAAACTAAAAAATGAAATTAAAAAAATTAAAAGTCAAACACGTGCTATTCATATAAAGCATCTGATATAATTCTTTTTGGGATTCACTCACCTCTTTTCTGTGGATTACACACGAATGCCACGTAACTGAAGCGATGGGTTTTAGGCACACTTTTTGAAATGTATGGTGTGTAAAAGGTTCCCCATGATCAAGGACTGTGTAACAGGGGTTTCACTACATGCTCGGGGGTAATCTATGTATTAAGCCTTTATTAATTGAAAAATGATGGTAAAATTTTGTATAAAGCAAGAATAGTTGCAGCTGTGCCGTGTAGATATATCCCCCATTTACTTTATTTTTGCCAATAACTGATTAGAGGAAAAAGCCTGATTGATGATCAGGGTAGATAGACTTTTTCAAAATATCTTTTACTAAAATCTGTGTGGTTTTTGGTCTTTCTCCAATACTTGTGAAATGAAATACGTAATTAACTTGAACAGGATTCAGGAATTTGTTTGACCTTTAGAGAATAAGAGAATTATGGATGTCCAACGACACCCTTAGCTTTGAAGACTTCAGTGTAGAAGGAAAATTCAGCATAAGATGTTGAGAAAATCCTCTCCAAAGGGTGTGATGTTGCTGTTAATGAAATGGGTGAAAACCTTGGTAACTCTTGGAGGGCAGAGTTACAATCGCTATCTGTATGATGGGAGGTAGTAGGTATCCAGTGGAATAATTACAGTGCATGCAAGCTATCCCAAAAACTACGGCTATAAGAAAAATTATTTTATGGTTATGTCGGGATTATACAGAAAATCCAACTCCGTTTTGATTATCATTTAACCTAACAGTATTGACTTGGTTCCTGATTTTGTCGAGAGTGACTATCTTCATAAGTTTGTACTACTCTTGGTGTTCATGCTCTTTTTTTTCTTTCCTTCTAATATAACTTTACTGCAGAGATTCTTCTTCTTGGCTGTGGGAAGTATATTCAACCGGTAAATCCTGAGCTTCGTGCCTTTATTCGTTCTATTGGAATGAAATTGGAAGCAATTGACTCTGTAAGTATATGGTTCTTTGTTTATTATGAAAAATGATGTGCCAAAGGAAGGGGATATGTCCTCATTTATGTTCTATATTGTAGTTATCAGATTGTGTTGATAGATGAGATGGTTAGCCATAGAAGTTTCAATCAGTATCTATTTTTATTTACTACATCATATTCATACCCCTACCATACTCAACATCTCTGGAACTTTTTGCCCAAAACTACTATTGGAAGATGAAAAAAGGTGGATCTCCTTGATATTCCTGGACCCAGACCAAAGGAGTTAAATACAACTAGAGAAGCCAGCGACGGAATCTAGAACAGTGACATTTTAACTAGTTTCGTGTTTATCTCATTGGTTAGTGAATTTCAAATGAGCATTATTGGTAGGCATAAATATTTCAAGATATTGGCCAATGTTTCGGAAGTGGTTTTCTCTTCCTCTTCTCTAAATTTTCAATTTCATTTAAACATATTATTTCTTATTCGTGTGATTCTTCACAAAATATGCTGTTTAGGTGTTCTGAGCCCATAACTGAATGACACATGTTTTGGTATATTGATACCAGACTACTCACATGAAAAAGTAAATTGCTATCTGAACTCCAATAGCTTTGCCAGTTGCTTATTAGATATCCGCGTATCGTGTTTTTATTTTGCACATATTTCTTGGTCGGAGCTTTCTTCTTTCTCTCATCCATTTTAAGTTGCTTACATTCCGTACTTCATCTGTGTTGCAGAGAAATGCTGCATCAACGTACAATATTCTAAACGAAGAAGGTAGGATTGTGGCTGCTGCCCTTCTCCCATATGGAATAGAATCATAAGGCTTTCATGTATATGCTTTTTCTTTCACAAGTCAAGATCTGATTACTCATCCGAGCCAATCACTTTGCTTTTGCTGGAAATCAAAATGAAAGAAAATACCCTGCCAATCACTTCATCCCGAGTTTGATGTGAGTCATGTGACTATGTTTAAGATTAGATAAAAATGAGATAAGAACGTCACGTCTTAATTGTGCGGGGCATTCGTGGACCAATTCATAATGCTGTGTCTTTAGGAGATTTTGTAATTCTAATAATATAAACACAAGAAGAAGAACTAATGTTTCTCCGTTGTAGATGGTCGAGGTTCATCACTTCATCTGTTGTGCAAGAAGAATCTATATTTATCAGATTCAGGTGGGGTTGTTGATTTTGTGAATAGTGACTGCAGTTGTTTACTGAATATGTCCCGTCTCCTGACGTGCTTTTGTTGTTGTGACTTGTGAGTTATTGCCTTGAGGTTTCTTGAGAATTAATTATTGTTCTGACCATTACTTTTTGCTTCGAGCTGGTTCTATTGGAGGTGTAATTGGATTCAACAAGATACAGCATGGACAACATTATAAATGAAAGGAAGTACACATGCACATTGGGAAACTTTACTTTTCTGCAAATAATCATTTAAGAATATTACTCCTGTAAAGAATTAATGGAAACATTAATTAGCAGCTACAGCTGACATCATTTTATCATCTATACACTCCTCCATAGCTGTGGTTGGGTATACTGGATACCTACCTGAAAAGCAAGCATAACAAAAGTTTGTATAATCCGCCCCAATAAACTTCCCAATCTCCTCCACGTTCATTCTGTTAGATTTCAATTCCTCTGTACTAGGAGTATCTATCCCATAGTAACAAGAAGTTATAAGTGGAGGGCTTGGAATCCTCATGTGGACCTCTTTAGCACCTGCCTCCTTTAACAGCCTCACAATCTTTGACGATGTCGTCCCTCTGACGATTGAATCATCCACAACTACCACTGTTTTCCCTTCCAAAACTGCTTTAACCGGTGAGAGCTTAAGCTTCACCACAAAATCCCTAATCTTCTGGGATGGCTCGATAAATGTCCTGCCAACATAGTGTGACCTTATTAAGCCTTGTTGATATGGTACCCCTGATTTGGCTGCATAGCCAAGTGTTGCTAAAACACCTGAATCTGGTACTGCTATCACAACATCACAGCCCTCCACAGGGGATTCTATAGCAAGAATTTCCCCAAAAGCATGTCTAGACTCGTATACAGACTTTCCAAATACTATTGAATTGGGCTTGGCAAAGTAAATGTGCTCAAAGATGCAAGATTTAGGCTCAGGGATATGAGGCCTCAGGAGATACATTGATTGAGGTTGTTTACTGATGTCATCTACTAGCACCATTTCACCAGGATGGACCTCCCTTTCATACCTAGCCTCAAACCAGGTCCAAAGAACATGTCTCTGAGGCACAAAATATAGCGCCATTGTTCCTCCTAGCCATAAGGTCTGAACCCAAAGGGATCCCTTACTGCAACTAGCGTACAATCCTCAGTCACAAATACCATTGAGTAAGCTCCTTGGAGCTTCTCGCAAGCCTCAAGAATCTTCAAAACAAAAGACCACGCCTTTGATTTTGCTATAAGGTGGTACTGAAAATTGACCCCTTCTGCACAAGTTCAGCACGAAGCAATTGGTAATTCACAAAATTAGAACTTGTAACGAAAGGCTGAACGTTTTTCAGCATTGAAGATGAGCCAGCAACAGTGGAATACCTGACATGACCAATAGCCATGTCACCTGGAAGTTTATCAAGATTCGACTGGTTGAAGACATCAGAGACCAACCCAATACCTGTAGCCAAATTGAGAACTTTATTGTGGACAGAAACCATGCCAGCACCTTCCTGACAGCGGTGTTGAAGTGCATGGAGTGCCAACCACCCAGAAATTACATGGTATAACCCAATAGTGAGTGATTTTAGATTTTTGACCCAATAAAAAAAGTCTTTAAAGATATTCTTCCTTTTTAAGTGTAGTACAAATACAATTTTGCCTCTCATTACACCTCAAATATTTTTAAAATTTTCATACTCATGTATCTATCAAATTCTATTTTTATTTTTATTATTCACTTTTTTATTTTTTCTTTAATTTTATTTTCATGTTTTAATTCATTTGTGTCAACCTTTATTCTTTCTCTTTTTACTCAAATATTATCTATTTCTTCATTTCTTTCTTTTCCTTTTCTTTATTCATTTATCTCAACTTTTTTTTTTTTTGATTTTTATCATTTTTCTCAAACTTTATTTTTATTTTTTTCCTCTCATTTTTGTTTTTCTCAATTTTTTAATCTTCGCTTTTTTCAACCTTTATTTTTTTCTTGTTTTTTTTCTCAATCTCTTTCTTTTATTTCTCTATTTTGTTTGATCTTTTTTTTTTTTTCTCTATATTTTGCTAATAAATAAAAAATTGGATAATCTGCAAAGGGATTTTTTTTTTGACATCAAAGCAAATTTAAAGGCATGAATTGCCGTTAGAAAGTTCTTTGGGATAAGTTTTGCCTCTAAGTAAAAAATTATAGAACAACTCATAAATCAAGACAAAATGTGGTAGTGTCAAGTCTTGCTTGTGGAGCATTACTTGTTTGAAAATCCTTGAGATCCACTACTAGAAAAAAATGAAAAACCGACCACAGATTGTGGTCGAAAAAAACCGACCACACGTGGTCGGTTTTTTTTCTTTTTTTTTTCAAAAAACGACCACATGTGGTCGCTTTTATATTTTAAAAAATCAAAATAATTATTTCAATAATTTTTATATTAATAATAATTTATTTTACAAATAAAAATTAAAAAAAAAAATTACAAAACCGACCACATGTGGTCGTTTTAAAAAAAAAGTTAATTTTTTTTTTTAAAAACCGAACACTTGTGGTCGGTTTATTTTTATAAAAACCGACCGGTTTTTAATTTAAAAAAAATACTATTCAAAAAACCGACCACTTGTGGTTGGTTTTTAATTTAAAAAAGAAAAGAAAATACTTTTAAACATAATCTTTATATGTAATCAATAACTATATATATGTAATCAAATATATATATATATATGTGTGTGTGTGTGTGTGTGTGTGTATATATATATATATATCATACCGTTGAGATAATGATATATGTTCCTATTTCAGTCGTAATTATGTAATATATAACCGATAATTCATCAGAATATAATGAACATGTTCTATTATAAGGTAATACACTTGTGGATGTGATATGTATATATATACACATTCAAGAGTTCATATATATAAATATCTTTATATATATATATATATATATATATATATATATATATATATATATATATATATATATATATATATATATACACACACATATCATGTAGTGATCGATTGATGAACGATTTAGTCAAAACCTAATATATTAAGCTAATCAAATATAATTAATCAATCACTCATCTGAGTATGTATATGAAACACGTCGCATTATATTATTGGATAATATACTTGTGTACGTATGTAATATATATAGTATGTATTTAGAACTTGATATAGTCGATAGTGTGTATATGTGTATGTATGTATAGGTATATATATATATATAAGTATATGTATAGATATGTATATCTCGTGTAGTGACGTATACAGTAATCGGCAATTGTGTGTGATGTTTATATACTTATTTGATGTTTATATATGTGTATGTGTGTGATGTTTATATACTTATTTGAAAGTTGATAGACAATTGAATATATGTATATATATGTATATCTCGTGTAGTGACGTATGCAGTAATCGAAAGCACGATAACTGAATCTATATGTCAAAATATTTTAAATAATAAATTGATATCATACTATTGAGGAAATAGATATACTATTTAGTGTGAATATGTAGATACGCGTATATTGTTGAAGTTGTAATAACGTAAGACAAGTAATCAATAATTTATTTGATTAACATATTGTATTACGAGGTATATATATATATCAATGAATTTTGCAATTTACGATTTTTTTTTGGTTAGTTAGCATTTAATTGCGATATTATATATATATATATATCGTAATTAAAAGCTAATTAACCAAAAATTTATCGTAAATTGTAAAATTCATTGATATTATTATACGATTGAGGAAATATACCACTCGTGTTATTGTTATAAATATTATAGAATTTATTAAAAAATCAATTTGTTTAAAATTATTTTTAATTTGTTAATTGATTTATTTATTAATTGTACTAATTAAAATAATTTTTTTATTATTTTATCAAAAACCGACCACATGTGGTCGGTTTTCTGAAATATAATTAATCGATCACTCATCTGAGTATGTATATGAAACACGTCGCATTATATTATTGGATAATATACTTGTGTAAGTATGTGATATATATAGTACGTATTTAGAACTTGATATAGTCGATAGTGTGTATATGTGTGTGTGTGTATATATATATATATATATATAGTATAATATATTATATACATATTAATTATATAGTGAAGGTATATTAATGACTTAAAATAAAACTAACCGATAATTCATCTGATCAGTATATGTGAAATACATTATATATTATTATTATGGGGTAGTATATTAAAATCTTGTATGTGATGTTTATAGTACTTATTTGAAAGTTTATGGACAATTGAATATATGTATATATATGTATATCTCGTGTAGTGACGTATGCAGTAATCGAAAGCTCGATAACTGAATCTATATATCAAAGTATTTTGAATAATACATTGATATCATACTATTGAGGAAATAGATATACTATTTAGTATCAATATGTAGATACGCGTATATTGTTGAAGTTGTAATAACGTAAGACAAGTAATCAATAATTTGTTTGATTAACATATTCTATTAAGAGGTATATATATTTTTATATATATATATATATATATATATATATATATATATATATATATATATATATATATATATATATATATATCAACGAATTTTGCAGTTTACGATAAATTTTTGGTTAATTAGCATTTAATTAAGATATTATATATATATATATATGTAATATATATATATATATATAATATATATATATATATATATAATATCGTAATTAAAAGTTAATTAACCAAAAATTTATCGTAAATTGCTTTATTCGTTGATATTATTATACGATTGAGGAAATATAATACTGGTGTTATTGCTATAAATATTATAGAATTAATTAAAAAATTAATTTATTTTAAATTAATTTTAATTTATTAATTTATTGATTTATTAATTGTAGTAATTAAAATAATTTTTTTATTATTTTGTTGAAAACCGACCACGTGTCGTCGGTTTTTAACAAAATAATAATAAAAAAAATTAATTATATAACTCCTACCCGACCCACCCCCACATGACCCGATCCGTTATAAACTATATCCTATCGACCTAAACACCAAAACACACAAACACACACACAAAAATCACGTAAAAACCTGAACACACCTAAATTAATTTTCCAATCGCAAAAATCACACAAAAATCATCCTAACCACTGCTCCGGTGAGTGCTCCAGCCACTGTTCTGGCGACCACAGCTCATCTCAAGTATGAATTTTGTTGTATTTTGTGGCTTTTGTGCTTTTTGAGGTTGATTTATAGGTGTACTAGTTTATATAGTTGTGAAATTTATAATGTTGAAGATTAGGTTAGTTTGAACTAGTTTTTTTAAGCTCGTTTGAAGCTCGAATTTTGTTTAGTTATTTGCGGAATTTTTGAGCTATACACATAATTTTTTGAACTAGTTTTGCTTGTTTAGCTTGTTGTTTTTTATTTTTGAATGGATTTTATGGTTTAACTTGTTGTTTTTGACGAGGGTTTAACTTTTTGTCTTTAAAGTGAATGGATTTACTTTTATGGTTTAGCACTTTAGCTTGTTGTTTTTTATATGATTTTTGCTAAATCACTCAAAGTTGGAATATTTTGTCTTAATTTTTTTAGGTTCTTGATTCGGTGACCGGTTATCTCTTTCACTTTAATTTAAGCCAAGCAAAGGTAAGTTAATTTCTCTCGATTCACTATTGTTGTTATCTTCTAGTTATTGTTCATATTGAAGTCTAGTGAAGCCGTGTGTGGCCTTTTTCGATTCACTAGCATTGTTGTTATGTTCTTGTTATTGTTTATATTGAAGTCTAGTGAAGTCATGTGTGGCCTTATTCGATTCACTAGCATTGTTGTTGACATCTTGTAGGCCTTGTTGTTGCTTGTTTCGTGAATATGGTTTTGTTTTGATACTTAGTTGGTTGATAATGGTTAAGTGCAGGGACTTTAAAGGGGATTTTTTGTTTTGAATGTGGTTTGTTAGGTGACTTAGTTGCTTGAAAATGGTTAAGTCTAGGGACTTTGAAGGGGATTTTGTGTTTTGAATATGGTTTTGTTTTGAGACTTAGTTGGTTGAAAATGGTTAAGTGTAGGGACTTTAAAGGAGATTTTTTTGTTTTGAATGTGGTTTGGTAGGTGACTTAGTCACTTGAAAATGGTTAAGTCTAGGGACTTTGAAGGGGATTTTGTGTTTTGAATTTGGTTTGTTAGGTGACTTAGTTGCTTGAAAATGGTTAAGTCTAGGGACTTTAAAAGAGATTTTTTTATTTTGAATGTGGTTTGTTAGGTGACTTAGTTGCTTGAAAATGGTTAACTTTTTGTGACTTGATCTAATTAGTTGAATTTGATTGATTGCACAGATGAAACCTGATTATAGATGGATATATCAACAGAACAATGATAATAGAATGGGTATTAGGGAGGAATTTGTTGAAGGTGTCAAAAAATTTGTTGAACATGCTAAGACACTTGATATGTGGACACGTTATCGGATTATTCGTTGTCCTGGTGTTAGATGTGATAGTATAAATCTTGTAAGTGAAGAAGATGTAAAGGAACATCTTTATAGAAAGGGGTTTCACGAGGACTTTTTAAAATTGAGTGGTATTCATGGGGATGTTGTGCAAAATAACTTTGTTGTTGGAGAAAGTAGTAGGTCTCCAGGGCATAATGAATATCAAGATACTAGGATGACAGAAATGGTGCACGATGCTTTTGGGATGCAAAACGGGGTTGACTTTAAGGAAAATGTTGAAGATGTTCCTAATAGCGAAACGGGCAATTTCTACAAAGAATTGCATGCTGCAAGTCATCCTTTGTTTGACGGGTGTTCGCACTCTCGTTTGTCTGTTGTTGTTAGATTATTAAGTATTAAATCTGACTGAAATATTGTTGAAGGAGGAATAGACTCAATGATAGACCTTATTAAAGAGTTAGTTGACCCCGGCTTGGAGGTTCCTGATTCTTTCTATAAGGCAAAAAGATTGGTGTCAAAGTTAGGTCTCTTCTCGATTAGAATTGATTGTTGTGAAAATGACTGCATGTTATACTTTAAGGAAGATGATAATCTAAAGTTTTGTAAGTTTTGTCAGCACTCTCGATATAAGCGTGGTTCTACTGGAAATCAAATTGCTATTAAGGCGATGCATTATTTACCTCTTATACCAAGGTTGAAGAGGTTGTATGCTTCAAACAGTTTAAGTCCTCATATGAGATGACATAGTGAAAATAGAAGGCCCACTAGTGTTATGTGTCATCCATCTGATGGAGAGGCTTGGAAGCATTTTGATGCAACTTATCCAGATTTTGCAGCTGAGCCACAAAATATTCGATTGGGATTATGTGCGGATGGGTTCTCTCCTTTTTCAGTTGGTGGTGCGCCATATTCATGTTGGCCTGTATTTGCCACTCTTTATAATCTTCCTCCTGAAATATTGATGACTAGTCCCTATATATTTCTGAATTATGTTATTCCTGGCCCGTGTAATCCAAAAAGCAGAATAGATGTCTACTTGCAACCTTTGATTGATGAACTTCAAATTTTATGGCATGAGGGGGTTGAAACTTGGTAAATCTCTCTTAAACAGAATTTCAATCTGCGTGCATATCTAATATGGACTGTTAATGATTTTCCTGCTTATGGAATGTTGTCTGGGTGGATGACTGTTGGAAAGCTGGCTTGTCCATACTGCATAAAAAAATAAAATCTTTCACATTGAGACATGGCAGGAAAAATTCATGGTTTGATTGTCATCGTTGTTTCTTGTCACCTGATCATGAATTTAGGAGTCTCAAGAATGCATTCAGAAGGAATAGAAGGGAACATGATGGTTCACCTCCAAGGCTGTCTGGTCATGACGTCTGCGAAATAGTTTAGAATTTGCCTAAAGCCAACGAGGAACGATTGTACAGGCTTGATGGATATGACGTTTCGCATAACTGGACTAAGCAAAGTATATTTTGGGAGTTAGAATATTGGCCAGATAATTTACTTAGAAATAATGTTGATGTCATGCATACTGAGAAGAACTATTTTGACAACTTGTTCAACACAGTTATGGATGTCACCGGCAAAACAAGGGATAATCCTAAGGCTAGACTTGACTTACCAGAATATTGCAACCGCAGAGAATTACACTTACAGCAGGGGCCCAACGACAATGTTCTTAAGCTCAAGGCTAGTTTTACATTCAAGTTGGACCAAAAACGTCAAATATGTGAGTGGTTTCAAAGTTTGAAAATTCCCGATGGATATGCCTCAAATTTGGGAAAGAGTGTTGATATGATACAAGGAATCTTACATGGAATGAAAAGCCATAATTGTCATATTTTTATGGAACAATTACTTCCAATTCCTTTTATTGGCTTACCTGAAGACATATGGAAATCAATAGCAGAGATCAGTTTGTTCTTCAAAGACTTATGTGCCACCACATTAAAAGAAGAAAATCTGGCGCGAATGGAAAGTAATATTGTTGTTATCACCAACAAGCTGGAGAATATTTTCCCGCCAACGTTCTTCGATGTGATAGAACATCTTCCCATTCACCTTGTGCATGAAACTCGGCAAGGCGGTCCAGTTCAAACTAGGTGGATGTATCCATTCGAACGGTAAGCATTTGCAACATATTTAAATTCATACATATCTTTTTTAAATACAGTAAACATCTAACCTTAAGATTATACAGGGAAATTGGAAATTTAAAAAGGGGTCCCAAAAACAAACATAGGGTGGAAGGCTCTATAGTTGAGGCATATCTTGTAAGAGAAACTTCTCAATTTTGTTCATACTACTTTCGTGATGAAGTTGCTTGTTCAAGAAACCGACCGAATCGTCATCAGGACGATGTGAATGAGCCTCATTTGCAACCGATATCAATTTTCAATCAATCTAGTTATAAGGCTAAAAAGACCATACCTCGCCGGCTCACTCCCACGGAGCGCAAATCAGTAACTTTGTATGTCATGCTGAATTGCTCAGAAATTGAGCCCTTTCTGAAGTAAGGAGATTAAAATTTTAACATATCTTATTTGTTTACTCATTCCCTTAAAGAAACTAATTGTGTTTCCATGTTGGATGTTTAGTTCATTTAATACTCAATTCCACAAAAATTAAGTGTATGCATCCTTTGCAACATGGTTTAAAAATGAGGTTCGTAAGTGTATTAATATTTCTACAAAGTTTAAACATTTACACATTCCTCAACTAAAATATATATATGTATAATATTTTTAGGTACACCATTCACCAAGTGCAGCCGCATACGATCAGCTCTTGAGAGATATTTCTTTGGGTCCAGTTGAAGCTAATGCAATGTTCCAATACACAGTAAATGAGTCTAAATTTTCCACCGAACAACACTCCAAAACAAGGAAAACAAACAATAGTGGTGTTTGGGTTAAGGGTGATGATGATGTTAATTACTTTGGCATCATACACGAGATCTTAGAACTGGAGTATGCTGGTTTTTCAATAAAAAAAATTGTTCTCTTTCGATGTAAGTGGTTTGATCCAAGCACAAGAAGCACAAGAGTACATAGGGAGCATAACATCATTGAAGTGAATCACAATAGGTCGTATCCTAGTTAAGATCCATTTGTTCTAGCGTAAAATGCTAAACAAGTGTATTATGCTCCTTATCCGTTGCGCAATGACAAGTTTGATTAGTGGGTTGTAATCAAAACAAAGCCTATAGGCCGGGTGGAAGTTGAGAATGTGCTGGAGACTGCGTATCAAAATGAAATGCAGATTGATCACCAGCTAGTGGACGTTGAATTAGTGGATAGTTTGAATCACCCGAAAAATATATTTGAAGAAGTTAATATTGCGGAAGAAGAGGCTAAGTGGGTAGGAGATGAGGAAACCTTCGAAGAGGGTGAATGGTTTAGTGGAGAGTCTTCAAAAAAGGAGCATTAGTTGTGTAGGTTGTATTTATTATGTATTGATGTCTTTATGCTTTGTACTATATATTTACCTTTATGTTTCTTGTTTAAGATTGATATGTAATATACTGTTTAAGTTTGTTGTTTCCACTTTTTCATGATTTATATAGTAATAAAAATATTCTTTTCTATATCTCGTATTGTATTAGAGCGATTTGGAATGTGAATTAGTATCTTGAAATTAGTTACTTGGAATGTTTTCTTATATATTCATTTCGTAGGAACTAACTACTTGTTAACTTAACATAATTTAGATGTCAGGCAGAAGTAACAAGGGTAAGGGAAAAGTAGATACTACAAAATCAAAAAAGAATAGACAACCTCCGCCTTATAGATGACCGACAGGTATTCATATATCTGAGGGTCGGTTTGCTGACGCGACATCACAACCCTCATTTTTTAGGTCGTTCGAGGATTCGATACCTACTCCTACGCATGTGGGTACACTACTCCTACGCATGTGGGGACACTACATGGGTTTGCACCGACTCATTTTGCTCCTATGACCGTGCCACCGCCAACACAGTACTATCGGACGACCGCTGGCCCCTCCAGACATCTACCATCTTCGATACCCTCCTGCAGCAGTCATGCAGCTTCGCTCAGTGATTCTGCTGGATCTATTGGATTGTCGGATCTTCAACTTGGAAGCACTACATCTGGTGCTTCAGATCCGTCCACGCTAGTGCATCCACCATCACTTACTAGGCAGCCAGGAGACAAAGATGATTCTGGGAGGATTTATCTTGTTCCAGTTGTGAGAGTGTAAGATTTCTAAATATAATAACGTTACTCATTTTTTCATTACTATATTATTATGCTCTATGAAATTACTGTTTGATCTTGTGTTGTAGGTTTAGGACGGATGCTGGAGTTGGATAAAAAATGCGAATATGCATTACTCGGCACTTCAACGGCTACTGGACCAGCTGACAAAAGGTTTCAGAACTTGACAGGGATAGAATGTTTGAAGAATTTAAGGTAAAGATTTAACTTATCGACTAATTATTAACACTTTGTTAAAACAAAAGATTGAATATTATATTTTTGCTGTAGCAATTTTACTGGTGGGATGCTGCAAATGCATTTCTTATAAAGAAGAACTTTTTCATAAGATGTAGAGCTAGATTCAACGATCTCTTGAATTATGCCCGAAAGAAATTGGTAAAACCTAAGTGGATTCCTGAACCTGCATAACAACTGTATCTTCACTATTGGAGTAGCGCAAAATACCAATTGTTGAGGGAAAAAGGAAAAAAAGCCCGGGCATCATCCAAGGGTGGTTCCTTACATACTGCGGATGCTAGAAGTACTCTTGCTGTGCTGGAAAAAATGGTATGTAACTTTTACAGTTTTAATTATTTGTTTCTATTTAAATTTTTTTATTATTTGAACATTAATAAAATTTTCATATGCAGGAAAAAAAAGGTAGGAAAATACCAACTGATGAGCTATTCGAGGAGACTCATCTGAAAAGAAAAAGAACCCGACTGATGAAGATGTCTAGATTGAAGCTCGTGCAAAAGCTGTCCACGTAAGAAATCAATTTTGAATTTATGAATCTTTTTTCTCAAAGTTGATATTATTCAATTATAACTACTTTAATATTTTTTGACTTTTAGTATTAACTTTACTTTGAATATAGGGCGAATATACGTGTCTTGTTGGTGAGTATCGTAGTAGTCAGCCTCCTGAAAGTCAGGGTGACCCAATACCCCAACATTTAGAGGAGGAGTTGTGGACAAAAGTTGTGGGTCCTACAAATAGAGGTCATTTCTACGGATACCACACAATTATTTGGCGATAATATTAGGTGTTCGTCTGGCGCTGCATACTCTAGCTCTTCAGTTGATAGAAAAACTATTTAAAGACTACAAAATACGATTTTCAACTCACTCAAGAGCTTGCTGAATAGAGAGAGAAGTTTGCTGAATAGAGAGAAGTTTGTTGAACAGAGAGAGAGGCAGAAGAAGACGGAGAAGGCAACAACATCACAAATCAAGATGCTGCAGCAGCAATTCAGCTCTTTCATTTAGACTGTGGAGGTTATTCCTCCGTGTTCTGGGATACAGTTCGGGCTGTAAAAGGTCTAGGCCCCCTGGATGATTTCAGTACGGATGATGATATGGAAGACGAGGACGAATTCGATGGTGATGACTTTTAGTTTTTTTATTTTTGTATGTGTTGTACTTTGAATTTAGACATTTTGTTGTTTGAAACTATTGTTGTAGTTTTTCATACTCACTTTTGTTGGACATTTTGTATGTGTTGTACACTTTTGAAAGTATTTACATTTGGTTTTTGGTTGTTGTTGTTGCTGTATTTGATTTGGTTACTGTTGTATTGCATTGTTGTTGTTGCATGCTGTATTTGGATTTTGATTTTTATCTTTTTTAAAAATATCCAGAAAAACCGACCACAAGTGGTCGGTTTTTGAAATTTTTTTGCAAAAAACCGACCACTTGTGGTCGGTTTTATATTAAATTGAATTAATTAATTTAATAAAAATCGATTACTTGTGGTCGATTTTTTAGTAAATTAATTAATTAATTTATTCAAAAATCGACAACAAATGGTCGGTTTAATATTAAAACTAATTAATTAATTTAATAAAAAACCGACCACTTGTGGTCGTTTTTTTTTCCCTAAAATTATTTTTTTAATTTTAATAAAATAATAATGAATTTTAAAAATATATATATATTTTTAAAAAAATCGACCACTTGTGGTCGGTTTTTAAAAAACTACCACTACTTTACCGACCACATATTTTGGTCGGTTTTGTGGTAAAAAATTGGGAAAAATCGACCACATGTGGTCGGTTTTCACCTTTTTTTTAGTAGTGAGAAGTCTTGCTTCTAAGACAAGAGTTATAGAACATCTCATAAATCAAAAAACAGTGTAGTAGTGTCAATACTTGTCCATTGGGTGTAACTTATTCTTTTGGAAAGTTCTTGGGTTAAGTTTTGTCTTAGAGGCAAGACTAATAGAGCATCACATAAATCAAGACACAATATGATAGTGTCAACTCTTGTCCATGAAGCATAACTTGTTGGCTAAGTCTTTCCTCTAAGGCAAGAGTTATAGTCTTATAGAATACATTATAAATCAAGACACGATGTGGTAGTGTCAGCTCTTGTCCATGGGGATTAACTGGTTGTTTGAAAGTCCTTGGACTAATTTGAGCCTCTAAGGCAAGAACTATAGAACATCTCACAAATCAAGACATAATGTGGTAATGTCAACTCTTACCGATGGGGCATAACTTATTGTTTAAAAACCGTGATTTATAAAACATCTCATAAATCAAGACACAATGTGGTAGTGTCAAATCTTGCCCGTGGAGCGTAATTTGTTGTTTAAAAGTCCTTGGGCTAAGGCTTGCCTCTAAGACAATAGTTATAGAATATCTCATAAATAAAAAACATAATGTGATAGTGTTAACTCTTATTCATGAGGCGTAACTTGTTATTTGAAAGTCTTTGTATTAAGTCTTGCCTCTAAGGCAAGAGTTATAAATATCTCATAAATCAAAATACAATAAGGTAATGTCAACTCCTGCCCATGAGGCACAACTTGTTACTTGAAAGTCCTGGGTCTAGCGTCTTGCCTCTAAGGAAAGTTATAAAATATCTCATAAATCAATACACAATGTGGTGGTGTCAATTCTTACCAATGGGAAATAATTTGTTGTTTGATGGTCCTTAGGCTGAGTCTTACCTCTAAGACAAGAGTTATAGAGCATTTCATAAGTAAAAAAACACAATGTGTTAGTGTTGACTCCTGCCCATACGTAACTTGTTTGAAAATTCTTGGGATAAGTCGTGCCTCTAAGGCGAGAGTTGTAAAACGTTTCATAAATAAAGACATGACGTGGTAGTGTCAACTCTTACCCGTGGGGCATAATTTATTATTTGAATGTCTTTGAGCTAAGTCTTGCTTCTAAGACAAGAGTTATATAACATCTCATAAATTAAGACATAACGTGGTAGTGTCAACTTTTGCCCGTGGAGCATAATTTGTAGTTTGAAAGTCTTTGAGCTAAGTCTTGCCTCTAAGGCAAGAGTTGTAGCTAGAACATCTCATAAATGAAGACATAATGTGGTAGTGTCAACTCTTGTCTGTGGGACATAATTTGTAGTTTGAAAGTCCTTGAGCTAGGTCTTGCCTCTAAGACAATTGTTGTAGAACATCTCATAAATAAAAACATAATGTGGTAGAGTCAACTCTTGCCCGTGGGGCATAATTTGTTGTTTGAAAGTCCTTGAGCTAAGTCTTGCCTCTATGGTAAAAGTTATAGAACATCTCATAAATCAAAACACAATGTGCTAGTGTTAACTCTTGTCTATGAAACATAACTTGTTGTTTAAAAGTTATAAGTTTTGCCTCTATAATGTGGTAGTGTCAACTCTTACCCATGAAACGTAGCTTGTTGTTTGAAAGTCATAAGTCTTGCCTTTATAATGTGATAGTGTCAACTTTTGCTCATGAGATGTAACTTGTTTGGAAGAAATCGAAGAAAAGAACAAAAATTAATAAACATTGCGAAAAAAGAAGAAAATGAAGAAAAATATGAAAAAAAAATAAAAATCAAAGAAACTGTAGAAGTTGAGAGAGAATGGGAAAAAAAATAAAGGTTGATAAAAAAAAATGAAAAAAAATAAAGGAAGAGAAAAATTTAACAAGAAAAAAAAAAGAAAAAAGAAAAAATAAAGAAAAATATATATATATATTTTTATAAAAGTAGACGTTGAAAAGAGTAAAGAAAAAAAAAAGTAAGGGTTGAGAAAAATTAAAAAGAAAAAAAAGGAAAGAAAAAATAAAAAATCAAAGTAAAATAAAAAAGAAAAAAAGAAGTTGAGAGGAAAAAAGAAAGGGTTGAGAAAAATCAAAAATAAAAAGAGAAAAAAAAATATCAAAGTAAAATTAAAAAGAGGAAAAAAATAAAAGTTGAAAGATAAATAAGTATGAAGTTGTTATCCATTATGAGGATCATTTATGTAATTTACTTCATTGATTAGGGGCAATTTTGTCTGAAAATATATAACTTAATAGCTGAAGACTATTTTTATAAGTTTTTTTTTATTTGGAGTCTAAATTTGAAAGCCACCTTATTTCGGGCTATTTCTATAGTTTCCCCGCCAACCACTCCACACTCTTCGCTGGGCTTGTCATCTTCCAAATAACTATCATGTTGTTGATCCACATTCATTAATTTATGCGAAGAACCTACAACCATGTCAGCTAAGGACCGGGGCTCTGAGTTGATCAAGAAACATTGTTGTTGGTACGGTTTAATTAGGACGGAGTTGTTCTGCAAGGTAGAGACAACAAGAATCGTCGGTGGAGGAGGAGATTGGTGGTGGAAGAAGCAACAGAAACACGGGGAGCCATGGGTGGCTGAAGGGATTACAAGGGACACAGGCAAAACAATGACTATATAGGAAAAAAAGTATAACTTATATGGCACGTATACTCGTAATAGGATAATTGAAGGAATTACAAATATAGTGTGAACTTAGGATTCTAATTGCAAATTAGACTTTCAGAGGAAAATCCATTAACAATCAATATGTAAACCTACATAAGAATTATTCTCCTCACTAATTAAACTAGAAATAAAGCACTTTTTCATGGGGGTAGGGGAAGGGGATAATTTTATGACCCCAAGATGGAACTCTAAATACACTGCTTTTCATAATGTGCCTTTAATGGTTTTTTACATCCAAAATTCTGTTTTATTTTTCAGGTTTAATTGTTACATTGATGTTTTCATCTCTAATATTTTTAAAACATTTTTTCCTTAAAATAAAATGGAGTTGTTTTTTTACCGAGAGAGTGATAGAGTAGAAAGGTTTATTGAGGTAACATAGTTTGAAATGTGAGAATATTGACACAATTTTTTTATTCGCCACTAGTACATACAAAAAGTAGCTTTCTTTTAATTTTTTTTTTTTAGCTTATTAGAATATTGTTCATGTTCTTTATATTTCTTCACAAATTATTTTTTTCTTGTACCATCAATAATATATTCTTTTTTTGTTTCCCATCTGGTGTCCGGTACCTACATTGGAGTCCGACTAATTCAGATTTGCGCCAGGTATGTTGGATTTGAAATCGAGAGGGCGTCATGCGGAAGCTATTAGTTGCAAACTATTGAGACGATAAATCAGACGAAAAAGAAAAACATACTAAAAAACATATTATTGTTGTAATTTGGTCAAGTGACCTACGTATTGAAAACTAATATAAAAAAACATTAAAAACTATTGGGAGAAAATCTTTCCTAAACGAGACTCTTGAAACGACTACATTATGAATGCTACTGTGTTGTTGTATGAGAAGAAGGGTTTCCTATTTATAGATTCAAAATCTTTTCCTCCAAGAAAGAGGTTTGCCAAATATGAAAAAGTTTTATATTTTCCTTTTAGAAAAATAAAAGTAATTATGGTACTACTTTTATTTTCCTTCTAAGAAAAATAAAACTTAATTTTGGTAAGAAAATCAGGGCAAAACCCCTAACAAATCTCCCCTTTTTGACTTGATTTTCTTGACGACATATTCTTGATCCTTCTTCTTCACACGATCTTCATAAATCACTGCTGCTTACCATGTTTAAAAGTTGATATGAGTTAAAATTGAGCCTTATGCATTAAAATTAAAAGCACGGGTTGATATTATTGGAGCCCTGTGTTATAAGTAAACAGGGTTGAAAGTGAAGCCTTGTGCATTGAAAGTGAGCACAGGTTAAGAATGGAGTTCGTGCGTTAAAAATAAATGCACGAGTTGAAAGGAGCCCTAGCATGAAAGTAAGCAGGGGTTGAAAGTTGAAACCCATAAACATGGGTTAAAAGTTGATTTTGTTTTAACGATGAAGCAGCAGGATTATTGAAAATTTGTTTGAAATTTTTTATCCATATGTAGTATCTTGAACATATACCTTCATTATCATCAAATTGGTTGCAACTTTGATCTCAACATGTCCTCAATTTGAACTATCAAACCATTGAACCATGGACTCTGATACCACTTGTTGGGTCTGAAATCGAGAGAGCGTCATGCGGAAGCTATTAATTGCAAACTATTGAGACGATAAATCAGACGAAAAAGAAAAACATACTAAAAACATATTATTGTTGTAATTTGGTCAAGTGGCCTACATATTGAAAACTAATATAAAAAAATATTAAAAACTATTGGGAGAAAATCTCCCCTAAACGAGACTCTTTAAACGACTACATTATGAATGCTACTGTGTTGTTGTATGAGAAGAGGGGTTTTCTATTTATAGATTCAAAATCTTTTCCTCCAAGAAAGAGGTTTGCCAAATATGAAAAAGTTTTATATTTTCCTTTTAGAAAAATAAAAGTAATTATGGTACTACTTTTATTTTCCTTCTAAGAAAAATAAAACTTAATTTTGATAAGAAAATCAGGGCAAAACCCCTAATAGGGTAGGGCCCCATTCGGGGGGTAGCGCTCCCAACAGAGTTTTCTCCATGCCCAGAGTCGAACCCTCGACCTCCGGTTAAAGGTGGAGCAACCCTATCCGTTGCACCACAACCCATGTTGGTAATATATTCGCTTGTGCTTCGTTGTTAATTTCCTGATGCTTTCAATTGGAGGTGTTGAAATTAATTTCTTGTTCACTGGTTTGGAAATTGAAATTAATAGCGGCTAGAAATGTTAATATTTGCTTATTAAATCGATATAGTTGGTCGAATTAAAAATTTATAGGTTTCTATATAAATTTATAATTATACCAAATAATTAGGTAGGTTTTTCTTTTTGTAAAATAAATTGCGAATAAATAAATAAATTCATTTGTGTAAAATATATTTTATCATCAAGTTTAAAAAACTAAATATTAGAAATTTTGTTTTGAGCTTAAGGTGATTAAAAGACCACAAACCAATATGTAGTTTACATCAAAAGTTCAACTTCGAATTCTATTATGTTGCTCCTATAAGATATCTTTTGAGTAGTAATTACGGAAAACACTCAAAAATACTCCTGAACTATCTGAAATGGATCAAAAATACCCCTCGTTAGTTTTTTGGCTAAAAAATATCCATCTGTTAAATATTTGGCTCAAAAATATCCCTCCCCTTAACGAAATTCCACCAAACATGCCACTTAGGTAAAAAAGCCACGTGGCTATGCCACGTCACCATCCACATGTAAAATTTTATTTTTCGAAAAAAGATTAAAAATACCCTTGAACTATTTGAAATGGATCAAATATACCCCTCATTAGTTTTTTGGCTCAAAAATACCCCTCCCCTTAATGGGATTCCACCAAGTATGCCACCTAGATTAAAAAGCCACGTGAATATGTCACGTCACCATCCACATGTAAAATGCTATTTTTTAATTATATGACATTCCTTTCTTCTTTATTTTTATTTTTATTTTTTTGCAAAGCAATTTTATCGATCTGGAAAAAAAATATGATTAGAAAAATTAAAAATTTCTAAAAACATTTAAATAAAATGAAATAAATCAGTGTTTTTACCGTATTTAGTTTAACATTTCTGGAATTTCTCGACATTGGAAAGGTAATAAATAAATTTTGTTAAAGGAGTACAAATTATTCAATTTTTTTCATTATATGATAAACTTTTCACTTAAATTATTAAAGAAAATTATATCCATGTTTTTCTAATGATTAAAATATATTAAATGTCATTTACTTTTCTGAAAGTGGAATTTTTAAAAATTCTAAGAATACTTGATGATTAAACATAAAATTAGAAAAACTATTAACATTCATTGAGTCCTGAAAAAATAAATTAACATCACTGAATATAATCTTCTTATTTAATTCCTTCATCAAGAAAAAAGGAATGCCATATAATTAAAAAATAAAATTTTACATGTGGATGGTGACGTGGCATAGCCACGTGGCTTTTTTACCTAGGTGGCATGCTTGGTGAAATTCCGTTAAGAGGAGGGGTATTTTGAGTCAAATATTTAATGGAGGGATATTTTTGAGCCAAAAAACTAACGAGCGATATTTTTGATCCATTTCAGATAGTTCAAAGATATTTTTGATCCTTTTCTGGAAAATAAAATTTTACATGTGAATGGTGACGTGGCATAGCCACGTGATTTCTTTTTACCTAGGTGGCATTCTTGGTGAAATTCCGTTAAGGAGAGGGGTATTTTTGAGCCAAATATTTAACGGAGGGGTATTTTTGAGCCAAAAAACTAACGAGGGATATTTTTGATCCATTTCAGATAGTTCAGGGGTATTTTTAACCCTTTTCCGTAGCAATTAATAAGCTACAAAATATTTCAATCAATTTGAATAGCAAGCTACAACGTATTGAATATTTTTACAACTAAATGTGTAGTTTAATTCTTCCTCAAGTTTTACGTGTAGCGAAAGTTTTAATGTATTGGATTATCTTTGAAAATTTTATATGTCATAGTAAACTTAGCTCATGAGTCCTATCCTAATTAATTTATTTCTACTGGTATTATTTAAATTTTCTTAATTTTCATTTAACTTTGTTACATTATTGTAAAATAATAATGAAATGAATCTCTACTCTTATCGTCTTTCATGTTTACTTGATTCGCCACTTTTTATATAGCAGTGTTGTCTAAAGTTTTGCTAAGTCCTACAAACGTATGCATATTATTGTGTCTTAACTTTTGATTGTGACACTTACATCACATCCTTAAAAAATGATATTTATAAAAAATCAATTGAATTGCACTACTAAAAAATATCGGGAAGTGTTGATTGGAAAAAAAATCAACCTTAGGAGGTCAGTTTTTCTAAAATAATTTTTTAGGAAAAAATAGTTTTTTTTAGTTACAGAGTAGTAGAAAATGCAGCATTAGAGTTCAAAATCCCATTGTTAATGTGGTAGGGTATTTTTATCACTAGACTATTGATGCTTATACGTTCAAAACTATGTTAATTTTTAAATTCTTTTTTTTTTGGGAGAAAAATCCGATCTTGAAAAGGTCGATTTTTTATTTTATTTTTTATTATTATAATTTAATTTTTTTTTTTACTATATTATTATGCAAGTACTAGTTAAATATTTGGGATAATACATAAACATGCCTTTAAGGGTAAAAACTTGGCGTCAACTCATTCCGTGACCTTCAATTTAGGATATGCACAAGTAAACACTCAAATTTGTGTGAAATTGAATAAGTAGGTATATGCATTCTATGTGGCATAAATCATAATACACATATGACCTCATGTAGAATGCAAATTGACCACATAGGATGAATGTGTCTACTTATTTAATTTTATACAAATTTATGTGCCTACGTATGCACACCAAAAACTGGAGCAGTAGATAAAAGTTGAAACTAAGTTAAAGAGTAGATTTATGTATTGTTATGTCAATTATTTGGAAAAGGAGAAGAGTCAAATTTACCCCTCTACTTTGAAAAGTTGGCAAGATATATCATTTATCATATCGTGGGGTCAAATTTATCCTCGTTGTCATATTTTGGGGTTAAATTTAATCCACTACTATAAAAATTGACTAAAATTACCTTCATCATACTCTGGGGTTAAATTTGCTCTCGATGTCCCACTTTGGGGTAAAATTTATTGTGGTTGTTAAGAAACTTTTCACATGTACTCTTCTTTTAATAGAAAAATTCAAATCAACGTTAAATGATTCATTTTTTTGAAAAATAAAACACATCCTAATCTAACTTATCCGATCCGACCCATAAAAAATACACAAATAAATATAACTCTGCCTCAGTTCTGTTGGTCGAATTTTTTTAATGAACAAATATACTTCTCTTTCAACGTGCTGCACTGGTAGGTTATTTATAAATGAAAAAAAGTAAAATAAATGGGATAAAGTAAAATATGGAACTAGAGAAAATGTCTATTACAAACTTTGCTCCTCTTTTAGTTATATTCAAATTTCAAAATTTGATATGCAATTTTATGTGCATCTTGATTCTAGAATCAGTAGATAAGTTTTTTGAGCAAATGAAATGATAAAAATTTGTATAGATCCAAATTGTACATAAAGACATAAGAATGAAGAGATATCATGATTGACACATAAGGAGACATCTTAACTCAATCATTGAGATAAATATTTAGTGGGTCTAATCTGTTGCATTTGACCGCTAAGTGCCATTTTTCTTGAGTTGATACAGATCCATGAACTAAGGGAGCTAATACCTATCAAATTAAAGCTTTTTGAATCTTCTTTCCAATTCCACCAACGACTCATCAATTCGAGTCCTGAGTAAAAAGTTACATATGGTTTACTAAGAATAGTCAGAATAGCCATATATCAGATGAATTTTTTTTATTTTTTTCCTTAACTTTTCATATTCTTGGAGGTTGATTTTGTCTTTTCCTTTTTTCATAACCCCCAATATATTTTAATCCCTCTTTCTTCTATCAATTTTCTATGTTAAAGTCTCCTAGTTTTTCTCAAGTTTACACGTTAAGAAACTCACTTTCTCCGTTAGCTTTTATTACGTTTTCCCCATCAGTTTTACACATATAAATCCTTTATGTTTTCCTTAATTTTACACGATTCTAAACCCTTTTTTCCCATTAATTTCAGATGTCTTTCTCCATTAGTTATACACGACTAAAATATCCTCTTTCTCTTCTAAAACATTTCCCTCAACAATCTCAACAGAATTGATTCAAGAAAGCAAGTCTAAATCTTTTCTTCCAATCTCATGTTAGTTCAATATTTAGAGGTATATAGAAATATCCCTTCACATATTATGTAAGTTTTATTGTTTCTCTCAATTCAAATTACACTGGAGATGTATAGGGTTGAAGGAATTTCTTCATATTTGTCAACTAAATCAGCCCTTAGTAAGTTTCTAAGAAATCTGGAAATAAGCTTCCGGTAAATCTGAAAAATCACTCTAGTTCGTGAATATTGTTCAATTTGTACGAAACTCATTAAATCCAATAAATTATTGCGAGATTTGTGAGCCTTTTTATTTTTATATCATGAAACCAGTGGAATCCATGAACCTTGTGAGAACTGATTAGTGAATTGAAATTGTAGCATGAACTGTATATCCTATCAAATTTTCTTTTATTCTTTTACCCTAGGAACTTGTTGGATAATGGACTATTTCGTTTCATAATTTTTATCATGAACTCTCTTTTAATTTCCTTAACACTAAACGATATAAGTTTTTACTTGTTTTCTAAGACATCATAACTGGAAGCTTCAATTTTTAGATGTGAACTAGGAGCCCTAACTAGAACATGTCAAATTGTTCCTCAGTTTCATTATGTGCTATGGCAACTGTGATATCAAATATTTTCTATAATGTAGCCACACTTTACTTTTCAGGAACTCCCCAAAAAAACTTAGTAAAATAAGAACAATTCACAAGGTATGAATCCAAAGAAGTTGATTTCCTAGAATGAGTCTTACAGGACAAAGTAGTGATCATGAACCAAAAGAAGGTTAAAATATGAAAATGAGCCTAAAATGGCTAAATTATGAGAATGAGCCTGAAAAGGCTAAACTATGAATATGAGACTAATAAGACTAACATTTTGATCAAGAACTAAGAAGATAATAAAACAATATTATGAGTTTAAAGGAGTTAGTTAGCTGACTGTGAAGGCATAGATTTGAACAATAAATGCTCGAAACTATGTTTGCTGACATAGGATAGGGAATATTTCGCAAGTCGGATGACTCTTTTTTTATGTGTTCGAAAAGAGGCTAACTATGGATACTTGCTAGCAAATTATGAAATGTCATATCCTACGTCCATCAAGGTATATGATGGCTTAGCTGATCGGGCCGAGATCAGACTTCATGCGCTCACATGGTGATTTATGACGGTTCACTACTTTCTCCCACAAATAATCAAAAAGAATGAAATTTTTATTACTTGATCAATTATAAATTTAGTTTATATTCTTGTTCCTTTCCGGTTGTCGTCACTTATATTTGAATTTTATTGTCATTTTTGATCTCTTGATGTACTATCCTCCTGAAATGGTTTTGCACACCAATACATTCCACGTATTGATTGTCTTTGGCGCTGAAATGATGTAGGTTCTGACTCTCAAGTCTACGGTCAGGCGGCTCATTAGTATATCTATCTTCTGTCATTGGCGAGCCTCTTTCTGGCCAGGAGGTTGGACGAGATATGATGACTTTTTTATATTTTCATTCCTTTCAGTATTGCTACTTATTAGAGGCTTCACAGGCTGGTGTAGTTATCAAACAAACTTGATAATTTCTACTTTTTCACTACTAAAAAAAATAGAAAAATCGACCACAAAAAAACGACCACAGCTTGTGGTCGGAAAAAATGACCACATGTGGTCAGTTTTTTATTTTTTTAAAAATATTTTACTTAAAATATTTCCACATGTGGTCGGTTTTATATTTTAAAATTACAAAATAATCATTTGAATAATTTTTATATTAATTATTATTTCTTTTAAAAATAAAAAAATAAAAAATCGACCACTTGTGGTTGATTTTTAATTTAAAAAAAGAAAATATTTTTAAAAAACCAACCACAGTGTTCGGTTTTATTTAAAAAATATAATTAATTTTTTTTAAAAAAGTCGACCACTAGTGGTTGATTTTGGAATTAAAAAATAAAAAAGTAAATAATTTTATAAAACCGACCACTTGTGGTTGGTTTTGTAATTAAAAAAAATATAAAAAATAAATTATTTAGGAAACCGACCAATTGTGGTCGATTTTTATTAAAAAATAATTATATATTTAATCTAATATATTACTTTTTAAAATTACACTGATCACACGTAGTCGATGACCAATATAATAATAATAAAAATCAATCAATCTTAGATTTTCTAAAAATATTATACTAAAAACTATATCAAATAAAATAAATAAATTACTTTAAACATAATCTTTATCTTTTACTTATGTCTCAATATATAAAATAAATATTTTTCTTTGTATATACGTTAAATGACGTTAAACATGCATAATCTTTGTATAATGAATATGTGTATATATATATCATACCGTTGAGATAATGATATTATACTACTATTGCAGTTATAATAATGTAATGTAGATATATAACCGATAATTCATCAAAATATTATGATTGTGTTCTATTATGAGGTAATATACTTGTGGATGTGATGTATATATAGTACGCATTCAAGAGTTCATATATATATATATATATATATATATAATGTAGTGATCGATCGATGAACGATGTAGTAAAAAATCTAGTAGAATATATCCAAACATATTGAATACCTTGATTTGAAATGATATAAGTAATAATATACTGTACGTTGAAGTTATATTGATGTAAGCTAATTAAATTAATCGACAACTCATCAAAGTATGTATATGAAATACGTCGCATTATATTATTGGATAATATACTCGTGTACGTATGTGATGTATATAGTACGTATTTAAAACTTGATATAGTCTATAGTGTGTATATGTGTGTGTATGTATATGTATATATATATATATATATATATATATATATAGGATATACATATTATATAGTGAAGGTATATTAATGACATAAGATAAACTAACCGATAATTCATCTGAGTATATGTGAAATACGTTGTATATTATTATGGGGTAGTAAAATCATGTATGTGATGTATATAGTACATATTTGAAAGTTGATAGCCAATTGAATATATTTATATATACACGTATATCTCGTGTAGTGACGTATGCAGTAATCGAAAGTTCGATAATAGAATCTATCTATCAAAATATTTTGAATAATACGTTGATATCATACTATTGAGAAAATACATATACTATTTAGTGTCAATGTAGACACACATATATTGTTGAAGTTGTAATAACGTAAGACAAGTAATCGATAATTTATCTGATTAACACGTTGTATTACGAGGTATATATATAATATCGTATTTAAAAGATAATTAACCAAAAATTTATCGTAATTTATAAAATTCATTGATATTATTATACGATTGAGGAAATATACTACTCGTGTTATTGTGATGATAAAATAACTAATTATATATATATAATATCGTATTTAAAAGATAATTAACCAAAAATTTATCGTAATTTGTAAAATTCATTGATATTATTATACGATTGAGAAAATATACTACTCGTGTTAATGTGATGATAAAATAACTAATTATATATATATAATATGGTGTTTAAAACATAATTAACCAAAAATTTATCGTAATTTACAAAACTCATTGATACTATTATACGATTGAGGAAATATACTACTCGTGTTAATGTGATGATAAAATAACTAATTATTTGATTTATATATATACGAATTGTATTAAATTATTTGGATGTTGTTATATATTATAGAATTTATTAAAATTTTAATTCGTTAAAAATTAATTTTAATTTACTTATTAATTTATTTTGTAATTTATTTTAATTTATTCATTGTAATTTATTAAACTTTAATTTGTCAATAATTTTGTAGTGGTCGGTTTTCAAAAATATTTTCAGATTGTGGTCGATTTTTTTATTAATTAAAAAAAAATATTAAATACATTTAACCCGCCCCGACCTACAAAACAAAACAACAAAATACACAGACCCGACCAACACGACAAACTCATCAACACCCACCAACACACGTGATAAACATATACAACACACACATCGCGATCCGGCGACGGCAGTGCGGCGAACTAGAATTCCGGCGACGGCAACTCGGCCAGCTTCTCCGGCAACTCCAACTTGTGAGTTGTTCTTTTCTTCTCTAACTTCCCCTTTCCCTCTCATTTACTAAATAACACACACAAAACCTTAGTTGCGATTTTAAGTCTTAGAAATGTGAGTTGTATTACTAGGGATTTGTTTGATTCAGCTGCAGGAGCAAGACCTTTTCTCAAATTTTCATAATTCATTGTCGTTTTTACTATTCCTTTTTGATTTTATTTTTTTTGGGGGGAAATCTTATTCCTATTCCTTAGCTCAAGTTTTTGCTTGTGGTAATTTGAGTTTTGGTATAAAAGACCAGCATTTTGACAAAATAAGGAAAAATGTTAATTTTATCTAGGGAGTTTTTAAAAAATAGCAGTACTTTGCTATAAAATCCACCTTCCATAACCACATTTTACATAATTACCATTTATAGCCGTTGTATTCGATTTACGCCCGCTGTATTCGGTTTTACGGATAGTATGTATCTATAATCTATAATCTATAATCTATAATCTATAATATATTGAAAGTGTGAAGGGCCTTAGAAATGTTGTTTGAACTTTTTGCCCTTCATTAAAAGTCTTTGATTTAGACAAAATCGTCTTTTTACTATTTTTTCCTAATATATAAAAAATAAAAATTAATTAAATATATTTATGGTAAAACCTTTTCTTATTAGAAATCACTAGAATTAATGACAATCTACAATAGACAAAATTGTTCTTTTACTTTTAAAATTTGCATGAACCATAATTTAAACGCAATTGAATTTAGTCGGATTTGAAACACAATTTTAAAAGGATATAAATTGAAGAATCATTGAAGAAGACAAATTCTACGAAAAAGTGATTATAAAAGGATACTTATCATAATTTAAACTTTTCGTCCTTTGAAATCTAATTTTAAAAGAATATATTCAAAAATCATTGAACAAGACAAATTTTACTAAATGTGATTATAAAAGGATTTGAGGATACTTACCATGTTTTAAACTTTCGGTCATTGTTCTTTTGGTTCTCCTCAGTTATGTCTTGATATTAGCTAACAATTTTTTTAATAAGGTGATTTCAATTTACTTGAGTAATGTCTGTTTATTCTTGTTTTTAATTGCTAATTTTTTTTAATATTTTGTTATTTTGCTTTTGTTTTGTAAGTGGTACAGTTCTTTTTATAGTTATAAGATGTTCTAAAATTTAAACATATGATATTTTTATATTCACGGTGTATATCTTTTGAAATACAATGATACAATTAATTAGTAATTATTTGTACCAAAGAAAATAATAGAGTACATTTTTTATATAGATAGCTCTACCACTAAAATCTGTGCCTCTTTTGTTTATTAGATTTATTAGAAATTAATTATTTAGCTTTTAAATTCATTTATAACAATAAATATTATACTAACGTTGCATCTTTGGCTATTGTAGAAAAATTGACCTTATTATTGCATTGAATTCAACTGATATCATGATCATACGACCACAAATTCATGATTGAGTTATTAATTGCCTGCTAAGCACTAGGAAAAAGGTAGAATAGTCAAAAATATTGTAACTTACGTTATTTATGTGTATATGTTGTACTAATCAAGTATAAGAGCGTAGATTCCACTAGTCGCATGACTTCTTCTACTTCTATGCTTTTTTTAATTATATTTTGGTTTTGATTGAAGCCTCTTTTTAAAAGAATTCATTATCATTATTTTTTCTATTTTTTATTTTTTTTAGTTATTAAATTTAAGGATTATATATGAATCATACATAATTAATGTTCCTTTGACAATGAATTCTCCCTTTTTGATAATTTTCTCAAATTTTTAATTGAAAATTTCTAATCAAAACTGTCGCATGACTATAGCTTTGCTTTGGACATTGGCATACATGTCAACATAAAAAACATAGGCATCTCGTGTCCCTTTTTCTATTTATGTTCAAGTCAATTTATAAGCCTATATTAATAGTTTTATTAAATTCACTCAATAAAAATTGTGTTCATGCTAATATTATAATCTTCTCTTCTATGTAGGAATTTAATTATTTTTTTATATTTATGACTTTGAAATCCACTAAATTTATGTATGAATTTTTTTATTATTTTGAAATATGCAAAATAACATTTGTAAAGTTAATGAAATAGCTAAAAGTTGAAACTAGAGTAGTCAATATGGTGTAAATAAACTCTATCATGAATTGCTTCTTCCTCAAGTCCAAAACAGAAGACATAAAAAACAGTTTTGCAAAATAAATAAATCAAGTCCTAATTCTATACAAAGAAAAAATAATATACATCACAAATAGTAGTAACACATACTATACTAATATTTAGACAACTTTGCCAAAATCAAATTTTAGTTGATTTTAAATTATTTATTAGAAAAATAATTAAAGGACAATAATTTGAGAAAATAGTAAATAATATATTGTAGATGTAGATGTATATAACATTAATCTATATCTATACTATATTAAAAGTTTAAAGATCTTAAAAATATTATTTGAACTTTTTTGTCCTCCATTAAAAGTCTTTGCTTTTAGACAAAATCGTCTTTTCACTATTTTCCTAATATTTAAGAGTTGAAAATTTCTTAAATATTTATAGTAAAATATTTCGAAGTCATAAGAATTAGTGTCAATTAATATCTTTTTTTAATTAGTGTAATAATTCTAAATCAATTAAAGTTCACTTTAAGCATATTTAAAAATCTATAAATAAATATGAAAGCGTGAGAAAAAGAAAAATATAAGAAGGACCAAATTTTTAAATGTTTTATGTAAGTAATCAAAGATTTTCTAAAGATGTGACTTTAAAAATAAGATTTTTTTTTAAATATATATAAAAAAATTGTACTACAAATATCGTTCAAATCGATGCGTCCCTCTTAGCCTCTAGCTAGCATTAAGGAAAAGAGGTACTACATGACAAATGCAAAAGTGACGATCCATTGACCACTTGAAACTTTTGAAAAAAAATATAATGTGCTTACAATAAAATATATGTTATGTTTACATTATTATATTGAAGTGTGAAAGATCTTTAAGAAGTGATTTAAACTTTTTAAATTTCATTAAAAACCTTTGCAATAAACAAGATAGTCTAATTTTAAATAATTAAATGTTACACGTGCAAGGCACATACGGTTAAACTAGTTCATATAAAATATGAATACAATCCCTATTTAGTCGCGCCAAAAATGGAATTCAATATTTTTAAAAAGAAAAAAATCTCAATCACCCTTATATGGTTGAACTGAATATTTTCTTGCCTAACACTATCATTATCTTTTTTATATTTTTTCTTTTTCGTGTTTTCCCGTTTTTTCTTCTTCTTTTTTCTATTTTTTCCTATTTTTTTTTTCTTTTTCTCTCTCTTTAATCCCTAACTTCTATTTCTCTTTCTTCTTTTCTTTTCTTCTTTGATTTTTTTTATTTTCTTTTTTGTACTTATTTTCTTTATCATTTTTTTGTTCTATTTTGTTTTTTTTGTATTTTCAAAAAATATGACTAGTCGAGCACAAGTCATGGATGATAACGTAAATACCACAATTGTTTATCGTATTTGTAGTCACACCGTCATTTATATTTTTGTATTCATTGATACAACTGTATTTGTATTAGTATTTTAAAGTTCACACTTGTATTTGTATTTGTTAGTTTGCGTCATCATTTATATTTTATATAATTCGCACTTGTATTTTAAAGAACTATTTTGTATTTGTATTTTATAATTGACTGCATATTATATTGGATTATATTTATATTATGATTTTATTGTGTTTGTATATTTAGATTATATTTGGATTATACTTGTATTTGTATTCCATTTTCGTCGATACCTTTTTATTTTTAAAAAATCATTTTGTATCTGTATTTGTAAGTTGATTGCATATTGTATTTAGCCGTGACTATGCACAATTTATCATTTGTATTTGTATACAAACAAGTAAATGCATTAATTGTATTTTCTTAATTCTAAAATATATAAATATGTAATGTATCATTTGATACAAATGTACCGTCTTGTGTTTGTATATCAAAATTATCATTCATATTTGTAAATAAAAAAATATCACTTGATACAAATACAATGGCAAACAAATGAAACAAATGATTTTACAAATACAATGGCAAACAAATGAAACAAATGATTTTACAAATACAAATACAATATGTATTTGTATATATAGCATTTGTATAAAAATTTGAGTTGTATTTATTTATATAAATAAATACAAACAAGTATTCGTAGAAAGAAAATCAATCGTTCCTTTTCAATAATTAAAAAATACAAATGATAGTTCACACTTGTATTTATATGTTATAATTCGCATTTGTATTTGTATTTTATAGTTCACACTTGTATTTATATGTTATAGTTCGCATTTGAATTTGTATTTTATAGTTTGCACTTGTATTTGTATGTTAGTTCGCATTTGTATTTGTATTTGTATTTTATAGTTCATACTTGTATGTGTTTGCTAGTTCGCACAAATGAAAAGAAGGAGAAAAATTGAAAAGAAAAAAAAAAGGAGAAAAATGAGAGAAAAAGGAGAGTAATAGAAAATAGAGAAAAAATACAAAAAAGAAAAAGAAAAAAAGAGAGGAGAAACATGAAAAGGAAAAAAGAGAAAAAGAAAAAAAATGAATAAAAAATAAAAATAAAAAAATGAAAAAATAAAAAATAAAGAGGAAACAACAAAAAAGGAAAAGAAAAACTGAACAAAAAAATTGAAAAAGGAAAAAAGAAGAAGAAAATAATAGAAAATAGAAAAAAAGATAAAATACATGAGGGAGACTATGAATTGTAATTAGGAATAATTAATAGGCAAGAGGGGGCTATGAATTGTAATTAATTGAAACTTAGGCTAAATAGAGTAATTAGGAGTCTATGTTTGCTAAAATATGTAGTTATCCATTTTATCTATTAATTTCAAATTATCAATAATTAGTTTTAAAGTTGGAATGGTAGCAGTGCATTGTCTGGTCCTTTGATTTGTGTTATTGTTGTTGTTAGTTGGAATGAAAGTCATAAATGTGATATATTTTACTAAATTATTGCAATTATTTAAGCGAAAGATTATTCTTTCTAATAATTTTACTGTTTGACAAAATTCGAATTCGGGAAAAGGATTGCTTTGCTATTTTTTCGGTGACCGCTTATCTCTTTCTCTTTAATTTAGGCCAAGCAAAGGTAAGTTGATTTCTCTCTATTTTCTTATAATAATGTCTTTAAATGTAGTTTAGTTTGGGATTGTTCGTTGTAGAAGGCTTTGAAAGCCATAGAAATTTTATGATGATTATATGGTGTGAGAAGGATGTGCGACGCCTCTACTTATTTGCTTTATTACACTTGTTCAATTGTTTGACTTATACTATAAATGAATATGTTACTTGAAAGTGATTTAAGTGTAGTTACTTGAAGGTAAACTTTTATTTTGAATTTTGTTGAAGCGCAGGTACTTGAAATGTGAACTTTTTATTTTGAATTTTGTTATGGTTGGTAAATTAATTAAGTGTAGGTAGTTGAAAGGTGAATTTTTATTTTGAATGTGTTTAGTTTGGTAACATGTGAGATGACTTAGTGACTTGAAATTGATTAAGTGTAGGTACTTGAATTTTGAATTTTTGTTTTGAATGTGGTTTAGTTTGGTAGCATGTGATGTGACTTATTCACTTGAAATTGATTAAATGTAGGTAGTTGAAAGGTGAATTTTTATTTTGAATGTGGTTTAGTTTAGTAGCATGTGAGGTGAGTTAGTCACTTGAAATTGATTAAGTGTAGGTAGTTGAAAGGTGAATTTTTGTTTTGAATGTTGTTTAGTTTGGTAGCATGTGAGGTGACTTAGTCACTTGAAATTGATTAAGTGTAGGTAGTTGAAAGGTGAATTTTTGTTTTGAATGCAGTTTAGTTTGATACCATGTGAGGTGACTTAGTCACTTGAAATTGATTAAGTGTAGGTAGTTGAAAGGTGATTTTTTATTTTGAATGTGGTTTAGTTTGGTAGCATGTTAGGTGACTTAGTGACTTGAAATTGATTAAGTGTAGGTACTTGAAATGAGAATTTATCATTTTGAATGTGGTTTAATTTGGTGACTTGGGTGGTGACTTAGTGACTTGAAATTGATTAAGTGTAGGTAGTTGAAAGGTGAATTTTTGTTTTGAATGTGGTTTAGTTTGGTGACTTGGATGGTGACTTAGTGACTTGAGATCGATTAAGTGTAGGTACTTGAAATGTGAATTTATCACTTTGAATGTGGTTTAGTTTGGAGACTTGAGTGGTGACTTAGTGACTTGAAATTGATTAAGTGTAGGTACTTGAAATGTGAATTTATCATTTTGAAGTTAGTTTAGTTTGGTGACTTGGGTGGTGACTTAGTAACATGAAATTGATTAAGTGTAGGTACTTGAAATGTGAATTTATCATTTTGAAGGTAGTTTAGTTTGTTTTTTTGGGAGGTGACTTGGAAATGTTGAAGTTTAGATACTTGAAAGGTGATTTTTTTTGTTTTGAAAGCGATTTAGTTTGGTAACATGTGAGGTGACTTAGTCACTTGAAATTAATTAAGTGTAGGTAGTTGAAAGGTGAATTTTTGTTTTGAATGTATATTAGTTTGGTAATTTGTGTGGTGACTTAGTGACTTGAAATTGATTAAGTGTAGGTACTTGAAATGGAATTTTTTGTGTTGAATGTAGTTTAGTGTGGTAAATTGAGAGGTGACTTAGTGACTTGAAATTGATTAAGTGTAGGTACTTGAAAGGTGAATTTATCATTTTGAAGGTAGTTTAGTTTGTTGTTTTGGGAGGTGACTTAGTGACTTGAAAATGCTGAAGTTTAGGTACTTAAAAGGTAAATTTTTATTTTGAATGTAGTTTAGTTTGGTAACTTGAATTTAGGTACTTTTTCATTTTGAATTTAGGTACTTGAAATGTGAACTTTTGTGACTTGAACTAATTAGTTGAATTTGATTGATTGTGTAGATGAAACCTGATTATAGATGGATATATCAACAGAATAATGATAATAAAATGGGTCTTAGGGTGGAATTTATTGAAGGTGTTAGACGATTTGTTGAACATGCTAAGACACTTGATGCTTGATCACGTTTTCGGGCTATTTGTTGTCCTTGTGTTAGATGTGATGGTACAAATCTTTTAAAAGAAGAAGTTGTGAAGAAACATCTTTATAGAAAGAGGTTTCACGAGGACTTTTTAAGATTGCATACTATTCATGGTGATGTTGAGCAAAATAACTTTGTTGTTGGTGAAAGTAGTAGGTCTGCAGGGCATAATGAATATCAAGATACTAGGATAACAGAAATGGTGCACGATGCTTTTGGGATACAACACGGGGACGACTTTAGGGAAAATGTCAAAAATGTTCCCAATAGAGAAGCGAGCCATTTTTATGAACAACTACTGCATGCTGCTAGTCATCCTTTGTTTGACGGGTGTTCGCATTCTCATTTGTCTGTTACTGTTAGATTATTAAGTATTAAATCTGATTGGAATATTGCTGAAAGAGGAATGGACTCAATGATAAACCTTATTAAAGAGTTAGTTGACCTCGCCTTAGAGGTTCCTGATTCTTTCTATAAGGCAAAAAGATTGGTGTCAAAGTTAGGCCTCTCCTCGGTTAGAACTGATTGTTGTGAAAATGATTGCATGTTATACTTTAAGGAAGATATTAACCTAGAGTCTTGTAAGTTTTGTTAGAACCCTCGATATAAGCGTGGTTGTAATGGAAATAAAATTTCTATTAAGGCGATGCATTATTTACCTCTAATACCAAGGTTGAAGAGGTTGTATGCTTCAAACAACTCAGTTCCTCATATGAGATGACACAGTGAAAATAGAAGTCCCACTGGTGTTATATGTCATCCATTTGATGGAGATCCTTGGAAGCATTTTGATGTAACTTATCCAGATTTTGCAGCTGAGCCACGTAATATTCGTTTGGGATTATGTGCAGATGACTTCTCTCTTTTTTCAGTTGGTGTTGCGCCATATTCATGTTGGCCTGTATTTATCACTCCATATAATCTTTCTCCTAAAATATTGATGACTAGTCCATATATATTTCTGAATTGTGTTGTTCCTGGCCCGCGTAATCTAAAAAGTAGAATAGACGTCTACTTGCAATTTTTGATTGATGAACTTCAAATTTTATGGCATGAGAGGGTTAAAAGTTAGGACATTTCACTTAAACAGAATTTCAATCTGCGTGCATATCTAATGTGGACTGATAATGATTTTCCTGCTTATGGAATGTTGTCTTGGTGGATGACAACTAAAAAGTTGGCTTGTCCATACTGCACGAAAAAACCAAAATCCTTCACATTGAGACATGGCAGGAAAAATTCATGGTTTGATTGTCATCGTTGTTTCTTGCCACCTGATCATGAGTTTAAGAGACTCAGGAATGCATTCAAAAAGAATAGAACTGCACATGATGGTCCACCTCCAAGGTTATCTGGTCATGACATCTAGGAGATAGTTCAGGATTTGCCTAAAGTTAGCAAGGAACCATTGTATAGGCATGATGGATATGACATTTCGCATAACTGGACTAAGCAAAGTCTATTTTGGGAGTTAGAATATTGGCCAGATAATTTACTTAGAAATAATGTTGATGTCATGCATACTGAGAAGAACTATTTTGACAACTTGTTCAACATAGTTATGGATGTCACCGGTAAGACAAAGGATAATCCTAAGGCCAAACTTGATTTACCAGAATATTGCAAGCGCAGAGAATTACACTTACAGGAGGGACCCAATGGAAATGTTCTTAAGCCCAAGGCTAGTTATACCTTCAAGTTGGACCAAAAGTGAAAAATATGTGAGTGGGTCCAAAGTTTAAAGATGCCCGATGGATATGCCTCAAATTTGGGAAAGAGGGTTGATATGCCACAAGGAATCTTACATGAAATGAAAAATCATGATTGTCATGTTTTCAGGGAACAATTACTTCCAATTGCTTTTATTAGTTTACCTGAAAACATACGGAAACCAATAGCAGAGATAAGTTTGTTCTTCAAAGACTTATGTGTCACCACATTAAAAGAACAAAATCTGGCGTGAATATATGGAAAGTAATAGTATTGTTATCACCAACAATTTGGAGAAGATTTTTCCACCAGGGTTCTTCGATGTGATGGAACATCTTCCCATTCACCTTGTCCACGAAGCTCGGCTAGGCGGTCCAGTTCAAACTAGGTGGATGTATCCATTCGAACGGTAAGCAATTGCAACATATTTAAATTCATACATATATTTTTTAATATAGTAAACATCTAATCTTAAAATTGTGCAGGGCAATTGGAAAATTGAAAAGGGGTCTAAAAAATAAACATAGGGTGGAAGGATCTATAGTTGAGACATATCTTGCAAGAGAAACGTCTCAATTTTATTCATACTACTTTGTTGATAAAGTTGCTTATTCAAGAAACAGACCAAATCGTCATCAGGGCGATGAGAATGAACCTTATTTGCAATTGATATCAATTTCCAATCAATCTGGTAGTAAGGCTAAAACGACCATATTTCGCCGGCTCTCTACCATGGAGCACAAATCAGCAAGTTTGTATGTCTTGCTGAATTGTCCGAAAGTTGAGCCCTCTATGAAGTAAGGAGATTAAATATTAACATATCTTATTTATTTACTCGTTCCCTTAAGGAAACTAATTGTGTTTCACATGTTAGATCTTCAGTTAATTTAAGACGCAATTCTACGGAAATCAAGTGTATGCATCTTATGCAACATGATTTACATATGAGGTTCGTAAGTATACTAATATTTCTACAAATTTTAAACATTTACACATTCTTCAACATACATATATTTATATATATGTGCGTGTGTGTGTAAAATATTTTTAGGTACACCAGTCACCAAATGCGGTCGCATAAGATCAATTCTTGAGAGATATTTTTTTGAGACCAATTGAAGCTCATACAATGTCCCATTACACAGTAAATAAGTTTAATTTTTTCACCGAAGAACACTCCAGAACAAGGAAAATAAATAATAGTGGTGTTTGGGTTAAGGGTGATGATGATGTTGATTACTTTGGCATCATACAAGAGATCTTAGAACTGGAGTATACTGATTTGTCAATCAAAAAAATTATCCTCTTTCGATGTAAGTGGTTTGATCCAAGCACAAGAGGCACAAGAGTACATAAGGAGCATAACATCATTGAAGTGAAGCACAATGTATCCTGTTTACGATCCCTTTATTCTCGCGCAAAATACTAAACAAGTGTATTATGTTCCTTATCCGTTGCGCAGTGATAAGTCTGATTGGTGGGCTATAATTAAAATAAAGCCTATAGGATGGGTGAAAGTTGAGAATGTGTTGGAGACTGCGTATTAAAATGAAATATAGATTGATCACCAGCTAGTGGACATTGATTTTGTGGATAGTTTGAATCACCCCAAAAATATATTTGAATAAGTTAATATTGCAGAAGAAGAGGCTGAGTTGGTAGGAGATGAGGGAACTTTCGAAGAGGGTGAATGATTTAGTGGAGAATCTTTAGGAGAGGAGGATTAGTTTATGTAGGTTGTATTTATTATGTATTGATGTCTTTATGCTTTTTACTATTTACCTTTATGTTTCTTGTTTAAGATTGATATGTAATATACTGTATAAGATTGTTGTTTTCACTTTTCCATTATTTATGTAGTAATAGAAATATTCTTGTCTATCTCATGTTGTTGGAGCGATTTGAAATGTGAATTAGTAACTTGAAATTAGTTACTTGGAATGTTTTCTTATATATTCATTTTGTAAGGACTAACTACTTATCAACTTTACATAATTTAGATGGCAGGTAGAGGTGACAAAGGTAAGCAAAAAGTTGATCCTACAAAAATAAAAAAAATAACCTTCGCCTTATATACGACTGACAGGTATTCTTATATCTGAGGGTCGGTTTACTGATGCGCCAACACGACCCTCATATTCTAGATCGTCGCAGCATTCAGTTCCTGCTCCTACGCATGTGGGTCCATTTCATGGGTCTAGAGCGACTCATTCTCTTCCTATCCCTATGCCACCGCCATCACAGTACTATCAGTCGACCGCTGGCACATCCAGGTATGTACCATCGTCTGCAGTACCCTCTACTAGCAGTCACCCACGTTCTCACAGCGATTCTGCTGGATCTATTGGGTTGACGGATCTTCAGCTTGGAAGCACTCCATTTAGTGCTTCAGATACGCCCACGCCAGTGAATCTACCAGCACTTGTTCCACAGCCTGGAGACAGAGATGATTATCGGAGGCGGTATATTATTCCATATGGAATAGGGTAAGATTTCTAAATATAACAACATTATTCATTTTTCATTTACTATATTACTATGCTCTATGAAATTACTGTTTGATCTTTTGATGTAGGTTTAAGCCCGATGATGGAGTTGGAAAAATTACGAGTAAATGCATTAGTCGGAACTTCAACGGCTATTGGACTAGTTGACAAAAGGTTCCAGAATATGTCAAAGAAAAAATGTTTAAAGAATTTCATGTAAGGATTTAACTTATCGACTACTTAACACATTGTTAGAACAAAAAATTGAATATTATATTTTTTTTTTGTTGTAGAAATATTTCTGGTGGGATGATGCGCATGAAAGTGCTATACAGAGGAATTTTTATAGAAGAGCTAGAGCTAGAATGAATGGTCTGTTGGATTATGCCAGAACGAACAGGGTACGACCAGGGTATATACTCGAACCCATATGGCAAGATTATCTTCACTATTGGAATAACGAAGAATACCAATTGTTGAGTAAGAAAGGAAAGAAAGTTAGGGCATCATCCAAGGGTGCAGTTAGTCGGATTATTGTGGAGCAAAAAATGGTATGTAACTTTTACAGTTTTAGTTGTTTGTTTCTATTTAAATTTTTAATTTTTTGAATATTAATAATTTTATCATATATAGAAAAAAATGGGCAGGAAGGTAAGACACGATGAGGTATTCGAGGAGACGCATATGAGGAAGAAAAAAAATCCAACCGATGAAGATGTCTGGGTTGAGCCTCGTACAAAAGCTGCCTATGTAAGAATCAAATTTTGTATTTATGAATCTTTTTCTCAAAGTTGATATTATTCAAGTACAAGTAGTTTAATAATATTTTACTATTAATTTTAACTTTACTTTGAATATAGGACAAATATATGCAACTCGTTAATGAGTATCGTAGTACTCAGCCTCCTGAAAGTCAGGGTGACACAATACCTGAAGATGTAGAGGAGGAGTTATGGTAAGAAACTGTGGGTCCTCCAGTTAGAGGCCAATACTACGGATACCACAGAAAGTATTTTGGCGAGAATGTTAGGTCTTCGTCCGGCCCTACATCCTATCCCTCATCAGTTGATAGAGAAACCGTTGAATCACTAAGAAATACAGTTTCTAAACTCACTGAAGAGCTTGTTGCATAGAGAGATAGGGCGAAGGAGAAGGAGGAAGAAACAACATCACAAATCAGGATGCTGCAGCAAAAGTTCAACTCTTTTATTCGATCTGCAGGGATTCTTCCTCCATGTTCTGGTGATGCAGTTCGGGCTGCAAAAGGTCTAGGCCCACTGGATGATATCAGTACAGATGAGGAATCAGATCCTGCGTTTGCGTCTGAGGATGCAAATGACGAAGACGATGATGATGAGTGGTAGTTTTTTTACTTTTGTATGTGTTGTAGTTTAGATTTGGAGATGAGTTGTAGTTTTTACACTTTTATATGTTTTGTATGATTTTAGACTTGTATTGTATGTTGGTTGTTTGATTGGAAAGTAGCATATTTATGGTATGCTCATTTGTTTGGCTGTTTGATGGAATGTAGCATATATAAGCTTTTTATTTTTTAAAAAAAATTTACCAGAAAAACCAACCATATATGGTGGTTTTCTGAAAATTTTACAAAAATCGACCACATGTAGTTGTTTTTTTTAAAAGATTCCCAAAAAATCGACCACATGTGGTCGGTTTTTCTGGTAATTTACAAAAAAGCGACCACAAGTGATTGATTTTTTTAAAAATAAATAAATTAATTTAAAAATAAAACCGACCACAAGTGGTCGGTTTTTAAAATTAATTAATTAATTTAAAAATAAAATCGACCACTTGTAGTCGATTTATTTTGAATTTTTTTATTTTTAAAATCTTTTTTTTTAAAATAATATTGAATTTTAAAAATATATATATTTTTCAAAAAACCGACCACACGTGGTCGGTTTTAAAAAAGCTACCACGCTTTTACCGACCACGCATTTTGATCAATTTTGTGATCTAAAATGCAGGAAAATCGATCACATGTGATCGATTTTTCTATCTTTTTTCGTAGTGTTTATCATGACTGTTAGTATTGTATAATATTGAGTGGTGTTAATAAATCTTGATGAAAATATTTTTCCTTTAAGAAATCTTATTTCAATCTCATATTATTTCATTTATATCTTTCATGTTGGTTATATTCTCATGTGTTATGATAGAAAGTTCGCTCGTACTAGAAATAGTATTGGGTGCATATTACGTCCAGAGCCTCGGCTCGGGGTGTGACAGTATTGCAATGGTCAGTAACAAAACACGTCCCAGAGCATAACTGTGCACTATATTAGTGTACCTTTTTCAGTGAAAATTCTTGAATGTATAAGGAGTTGAACCGTGATGAATCCGCCAACACTTTTACTATCTTTGGTATTTGTTTGGACACGGCATGAAGTCGTTCATTCACTGGAGATATTCTCCACGTTACTTCATCACCTCCACCATCCTGGCTTTGCTTGATCAGCTAACAAACAACAGCATGTTAATTAAGTAACTAGTGTTGTATCGGGTACATAAAATCTGTATGTTAGTTCAAACACTTCAACATTAGTTCAAGATTAATTTAAGAACACTTATGAAGTTCTTTAACACCTTCAACACAAGATAAAAATGACCTTTCAATAGAAGTGTGTTAATCAGTAATTTAAAGAAAATAGATGAAGCAGAATAAGCCAAGTACTTCGAATTCACGGAGTGTCCAAATGGCTTCACAACTAAAATGTAGCGGTACCTCAAACTTTCTGATTTTCTTCGAACTCACTCAACGGGAGATGATCACACAGAGTATTTTAGAAGCAAAAAAATATTTTTTCAAGTGCAAAAAAATTCGTACCAAATGGTGAAAAATTTTCAAATCATCGATCAATCAGTTGATAAATACAAAGCCAAAGCCAAGCGACTACAACAATAACACGAGACACCTCTTGGTTCTTGCCTCACTTATCGTGTGGAGTTTGTGTTTCTTAATATAAACACATGAAAGTTTCATTCTCCCACCAATGTGGGAGAATTAGTAGACTTTCCTTATTTTTGTCACACTTTAAACTTGAACCCAACAACTAACAAGCAAACTTGAGAAACTTTTGAATTAGTTAGATTTAATTCTCTCTTTCTTTCTTAAACATGGATGGAACAAGCTAACCATCCAAAAATATAGACTAAAAGCTGCATTAAGTTTATTAAACGACTGGTGGATTCAAAATCCTCCTTGCAAGATAAAATAGGTGGTAGGGGGGCAAAGAAGACCATCTACATGTCTCCAAAACTCCTACGTCCATACAATATTAGTGATAGGTCTCCGAAGTTAGGACCGTAAATTCCCCAGTTCTGCAGTGGGAGATTGACAACCTAGACCGAAAACAACTCTTATGAAGCAAAGCTGACGTACAACAAGCCAAGTCCTGTAGCATAGAGCATGCGGAACTACTTAGTTTATCTCCTCCATGGTCATTTAACTTTATATCTATTACGCAAAAGTCACTTTTCTTTCATTCATTTCATTCATGGTCATTTAACTTTGTATCTATTACACAAAGGTTACTTTTCTTTTATTCATTACACAAAAGTCATTTAACTTTATTCCGACCATCACAAAAGTCACTATAACTGAATTTTACAATAATTCAATCGAAAAAATGATGTGACAACCTTAATTAATTCTTAATCTTAATTTAAGTGAATATATAATATATTACTCATATCTTGACCCTTTTTATACGTGCACAACTCAATTTTTCTTATGAATTATTTAATGAAAGAATACCAATTTGTTAATAGATTAGATTTTCATAAAAAAATTTGGTTGATATTTTTATGAAACATTTCAAAATATTACATTAATCTGCCAGAAGGTTCATCGAAAAAGAGTGATAAACAAGATAAATTCTTCAAAACACATAAAATAAAACTACATGTATGATATTATTTTTTTAAAAAAATTATAATAATTCTTTGAAGATAAATAAACATGCTAAAGAAAGTTTTAAAATAAAATCTTTTTAATTGTGTCATTGAATAAGTATTGTCAGAATTTGTACAAATAATGTTATATTAATCGTTTTGTTAATAAAAGTTATAAAATATAAGTAATTTAATAGATAAAGAAATTCTAGGATATCTAATTTTTATATTTATCAATTAAATTAATTAAACAATATGTAATTTATCAGAAATTGAATATTATAATAAAAAATTTTAAGAGAATTAATCGATTAGTCAAACAACTAAAAATACAAAGACAAACTCAATAAATAGAGTAGTTTATCATATTATTATGATACACCGAATGCAAAGACCCAAGTGGCAAGAAAAAGAATGTATAGAAAAAAATAATTTTATCAACTACATATCACAATTTTATAGGAAGAAAAATAATTTTATGAACTACATGTCATAATATTAGAGGAAAAAAGTAATTTACCAACACATGTCTCAACTTTAGAGGATTTTAAGAGTATATAAGTATAATTTTATTTCATAAAAATATCAATCAATTTTTTTCTTTATGAAAATAGTCTTCACTAAGTAGCCTACTCTATTGAGAACTTGATATTCTTCCGTTATATAATCCAAAGAAAAATCGGGTTGAACACATATAAAAAAGGTCAAGATATGTGTAATGTATTATATTGTCTTAAATTAAAATTAAGAGCTAATTAAGGTTGCCACGTCATTTTTTCGGTGAGATTATTGTAAAATTCGGCTATAGTGACTTTTGTGATAGCTAGGGGTGTGCATCGGTCGGTTCGGTTTTATGTGTTATTGGTTTGGTTTATCGATTTTCGATTTTTAAATATGCTAAATCAATAACCAACCAATAAGATATTTTCTTATCGGTTTATCGGTTTTTGATGCTTAACGGTTCGGTTTTCGGTTTAACCAATAAGAAAATACTCATAAAATAAAAATAATAACAACTAAAAAAAAATAAATCTTAGTTGTTGCCAAAATCATACGCAATGCATTTTAGTTTACAAGAATCTTCAAATTTGAACTGAATGTTAGTTCGAAAAAAAATTGAATCCTAATTATTGGAATCTACTAAATGCTTCAAGCTTTCCAATACGACAATACCCGAACTTTGTATTGTGCCTTTGTTGCCCTGAATAGGTTAATACTTTGTGAATCTCTGAATTGTGAATAAGAAGTGTGTGTGTATATATATATATATATATATTAGTAATATAAATATTTATATAAATAACACAAATAGGAGTAAAACAATAACTTAGTGTATCCTTATTGAGTTATCGATTTAACCGATAACCCAATAAGCTAAAATCAAAATCGGACCGTTTACCCAATAAATTTTTTTATAAAACCAATAAAAAATCATTAACCCAATAATATTTTTATCAGTCCGGTTTATCGGTTGGTTCGGTTTTTGCACACAGTGATGACTGAAGTAAAGTAAAGTGACTTTTGTGTAATGCATAAAAGAAAAATGACTTTTGTGTAAGAGACACAAAGTTAAATCACCATAGATGAAATGAATGAAAGAAAAATAATTTTTGTGTAATAAATACAAAGCTAAGTGACCATGGATGAAATTTACTCCCACACTCTCACTGTCGTGTTGACAACATATTGATGTACCGAAGAAATACATTTTCAGTGGTTACAGTTATTACTGTCCTACTTTATTTAACCCACCATAGAAACTCAAATCCCTTCTAAACAAAGCATTACACCTATCTATAATTTTAAAGTCATCTAGATTTTTGTTTAAGTGCTTATGCAAGTGGTAAGTTTAGAAAAGTCTCTCTTTTCTTCTGATTTCCGTTTCTTCCCTTCTTGTAGTAATAGAAAAGCTTGAAAAGAAAATCCAAAATAATTCCTGTGCTGCCATTAGCTTTATTTTTTTCCTTGACAAATAATTTTCATTGATCAAAATGTAAGTATAGCACTTTTCATTAAATCAAAGTTTAAAAGAGAAGACGAGGGAATAATTTTTTGATACTGGACTAAAATCACAGGCAAAAAAATACAATTAAAACATAAATGTAAACTTTGGCTTAAGATGTAAATTAGTACTGAGAAATAAATGAGCTCCAAAACACATGATGCAACTCAAAGTTTCTTCTCCCTGATATAGTTCTTACTGTTACAGGTAAATAGACTACATGCGTGATACAGTAAAGGCAGCCTGATGTACTAAGATCACACTATGCACGGTGTCTGGGAAGGGCCAGACCACTAGACTTTTTAACAAATTCCAGAATCAAGTTTACATTACATGATCTCATTCCACTTTACAAGTCTAGTAAGCCATCCAAATTTGTGCAACATGTAGGGGAAATGATCGCACAAAGATTAGCTTGCACTGAAAATTGGTTCAGCATCCGCACTGGGTTGAGTTCTTGTGTACTTGAGTAGTAAACCTTCTGAAGAAAGTCCTGGTACCTTCAGATCCCTGTACATTCATAACAGTAGAAATGGAGCATATCATACTTCATGCGTCAAGAAGTACGACAAAAGAAACAAGAGTGAAATCATAGGCTATGGAATGTGAAACCCAACCTGATAAATGGCTGCAGGTCTTGCCATCCCCACTTTGGCTTCTCCTGGAATAGTTTGAAAAACCGCTCAGCAGGCACAGATGGCAGTGAAGAAACACTAAAAGCGTAAATCCGAGTCTCTATCCCGAGCTTTTCGGTTAAGACTTCTTCTAGTACATCAAAACTTGCATTCATCCCTTCTGGAACTTTCTTTCTTCACTCCTCCATAAACCTTTCAAGTTTCATTTTTTTCCCTCTTAGGATTACTCTAGCGAAATGCACACAACCTGGCCTCTCTTCTAACCTCCATGTACAGCCTCCTATAGTCTCATCATTCACCTTACTTCCATAATCTTCCAAGGTCACTGGCTTGCACCTTCTCAACAAGGTCACTCCATGAATACAAGCCCTTGTTTTTGTGCGTCAATTCGGTATTCATTTGTCAAAACCATAAGGGTTTTCTGAGAGAAGCAATTTGAGCTTGTCCAATCTAGGAGCAACTTTGACAAGTTCCATACTGCCAGGTACTACTTTGATGACAGAAGCAACCACTGAATTGTCATGATCCTTTTCACTTGGGTTAGGTGAAGCTCCAAGTGAGATCGATAGGTTGGAAGGAGGTATAAGGAACACAGAGTTAGAAGTTCCGACAAATTTAACGGCATAAGTTTTTGACTGACGACAGAGAACTGCATCCACATATGGCTGCCCTCTTAATGTTACTCTACAGAAAAAAGAATAAATTTAACTCAAATAGATAAATGATAGCAAATTGAAGAACTTCACTGATCAATACCTTGTCCCTTTGATTGAGGATATCAGGTAGGAGCATCTCATCAAGCTCAAGAAGCATTAAATCATCATGAGGACCAAAGAGATGGTGATAAGCAATAAAGATTGATGTGTTGGGTTGAACATTTAATATTGCCTCCGCTCCTCCTTCACCATAAGGTTGTGATTTTTCTATTTCCATCTTTAGGTCTAGGTTTTGAGAGAAACCTTCCAATACCCCGACAACCACAAAAAAGGTAGTAAAAGAAAAAGAAAAAGGAGGGAAACTTTCAAATGAATAACAGAAGGAAGATGATCTACTCAACTCCCTTGTCTACGAAGTCGTCGTAAGATAGAGTTTTTGAGCAACAATACAAGGAGAACTCTACTAAAAACAAATACGAGCACAAAAAGTCCTATGCAGAATAGTTATCAGCAATCGAAACCCCAGATGACGCCAGAACTCAAGTGTCAGCTTCGCTTCCTTGCCGTAACATGTATCTACGCTTAACCTGCAAGACAAAACATGTCCAACCAAAGTTGGAAGTACAAAATTAACTAAAAAGCATACTTGTTCTGATAAGTTTGAGAACAGCAAGAAGTTGAATCATCTTTTAATCTGACAACCTTCATTTTTGTTTCAATTGGAAACAACCTCCCTAACCCCCCACCAAGGTAAAGGTAAGGTCTGTGTACATCCAACCCTCCCCCGACCTCACTTGTGGGATTTTGTTGAGAGGAAGCAACAAGCAAGGGTAGTTTAGTAATTGTCTAAATTATTTAGTCACCGTATTAGCAGTTAGTTAAGGGGTAGATCAAGATTAGTTAAGGCAGTTAGAAGTAGTTAGTCATTGAACTAGTGTATAAATACCTACCAAGTGTACAGTTCAATCAAGATAATCAATACAATCTACATGCTTTCTCTTAATTCTCTTCTTTTTCACTATTTCCTACTATACTGTCTTCATCAGTTATCCCTATAGGGAGTACATAATCTGCAGATTACAACATGGTATCAGAGCCTACTAGGCGAAGCTAGTCGATTCTGCTCAAAAAATTTCTATGACGCTTCTACTGATTCTTTCTATCTCTTCTCTTCTCTGAAGCTTTCTTAAAAATTCTAGTTGATAACAATGGCACCTGCTGGAGTCACAAATGCCTCACGTTCCAGTAGTGATCAAGCCTCTACCATGTATCAAGCCTCTACCATGGATTACAATCACCCACTGTTCCTTCAACCCTCAGATGTAAGTGGCTCTCAGATAATTTCATTTCAATTAACTGGGGTTGAGAATTATGCAATGTGGTACAGATCTATGAGAATTGCATTGTTGGGTAGAAACAAGTTAGGGTTGGTGGATGGTTCATGCACAAAAGAAAGATTTCCAGAATTGGGAAATCACTGGGAAAGGGTAAATGCCATAGTTCTATCTTGGCTTATGAATTTTGTGTCAAAGGGGCTATTAGGAGGTATAATGTATGCTTCAAATGCTCAATCCATCTGGGAAGAATTGAATGAAAGGTTTCACAAGGTTGATGAGGAAAGAACTTTTAACATTCATAAAGAAATAACTACCTTGAGTCAAGGAACTATTTTCATGACTGTGTATTATTCAAGGTTGAAGGATCTTTGGGAAGAATTTGAGTCTTTAGTTCCTGCTCCTGCCTGTAATTATGAAAAGTCAAAAGAATATGTGCAACACATGCAGAAGTTGAAATTGTTCCAGATTTTGATGGGGCTAAATGATTCCTATATACAGGCTAGAAGTCAAATTTTGTTAATAAACCCTATGCCATCAGTTAACCAGGCTTACTCTATGATCATCAGTGATGAGAGTAAAAAAACCATGAGTGCTAGTGCTGGGATATTAGGTTTTAATCCTGCCGTAATTCAAGGGTCTTATGATGTTGTCATGTACTCAAGAACTGGAACTAGTGTTAATCACCACACCAAGAGGAATTATAATCTTGTGTGTGATTTCTATAAAATGAAAGGGCATACCAAGGATGTTTACTACAAACTGGTATGGTATCCTCAAGATACAAGGAATAAAAAGAAGAAGTCATCTAATGCAGACTATAGTGTTCAAACTGAGGAGCCTGAACTTAAAATTCTGAAGAGACAAAATTGGTCTAGTGGTAGTCAGGCTGCAGAACAAGCTGGTACACTCACACAAGGCTCTCAACTGACTCAAAATCATCTACACCAACTGGACAACTCCACTATTTCTAAAGATCAGTATTAACAATTCCTCTAGTTCCTGAATCACATAAACAAATCAAAAGACATCTCATGTTCAGCTAATACTGCAGGTATTTGCACTACATCAACTGCATATAACACTACCAAGAAGTGGATAGTGGACACAGGAGCCACTAACCACATGGTGTCTGAGTTGAGCATGCTTGATGCTCAGCCAATCTCATAATCTAATCATCCAAGAAAGGTGTTTCTTCCAAATGGAGATATATCCTTAGTAACACATACAAGAGCAAGCACTTTAACTAAAGGACACACCATCACTAATGTTTTGCATTTACCTCAGTTTAACTGTAACCTACTGTCAGTTGCAAAATTAACCAATGAACTCCAATGCTCTGCTTCCCTTTTCCCTAACTTCTTTGTGTTTCAGGAGCTCTACAGTGGGAAGGTGAAGATGATTGGTAGACAAAAAAATGACCTTTACTTCCTAACAAACAACTCTGCTATAGATGACAAATACTTACATACTGCATCTAATGATTTAGCTGCTAAGTTTTTTGGTACTGTTACTACTAATTTAGATATAGATACTTCGCATAAAAGGCTTGGCCATGTCTCATCTACTGTCTTAAAGAAAATTCTAGTTGTAAAGACTAATGATGTTGCCAACATACTGAATAAATGCCAAATTTGTCCCTGTGCTAAACAAATTAGACTCCTATTTTCTGCAAGTAGTATTAAAAGCATATCTGTATTTGATCTAATCTACATGAATTTGTGCGGACCTTACAAAGAACCTACATTTGATGGAAATAGATTTTTATTAACCATTGTTGATGATTTTTCAAGAATGACATGGACTTTTCTGCTTAAAGTCAAATCTGATGTATGTGAAGTCCTCAAATAATTTCTTGTATATGTTCACACTCAGTTTAACAAAAAAGTGAAAGCAATCAGGACTGATAATGGGACTGAATTTGTAAATTCTGTTTGCACCAACTTATTCTCTTCTTTGGGAATCATACACAAGAGAACATGTGTTTACACCCCTCAGCAAAATGGTGTTGCTGAGAGAAAACAAAAACACATTCTTGAACTAACTAGAGCTATAAGGTTTCAAGCATATATTCCTATAGAGTTTTGGGGCTGTTGTGTACAAGCTGCAACCTATATTATAAATAGGTTACCAAGTTCTGTTATCAACAATAAAAATCCTTTTGAAAGATTATATGATAGAAAACCTTCTATAAGTCATCTCAGGGTTATAGGATATCTTTGCTATGCTAAAATAATTCAAGAACTAGATACGCTTAAGTCTAGAGCAAGGCCTGCTGTACTTATGGGATACTCAAAAGTACAAAAGGGCTACATTCTTTATGATATTAAAACTAACTCTTTCTTTATCAACAGAGATGTTATTTTTAAGGAAGATGTGTTTCCATTCACACTAGTAAAACAAGATACTGATCTAAGCATATTTCAACCAGTTGAATTGAGCTATTAGGAATTGGAAGCCGGTGAAGGATTAAATCCACCTCTATCATCTAAAATTCCTCCACCACATCCACCAGAAGTTGATCATCAAAGAATTGGTCATTCAATGCCTCACACTAACCATATAGATAATATTCAGGAGCACAGAAGATCAGAAAGGGAAAGGAGGCCACCCATGTGGATGAAAGATTTTGTCACTAAGTGTTCAAGATGGGCCCTATGCTATGGCCAACTACATAGCATATGATCAGTTATCTGCTTCCTATCAGACATATTTAGCTAATATGTCCATTATGACTGAACCAAAAACCTTCAATGATGCTGTTGATGATCCATGATGGATGGAAGCCATGCAGTCAAAAATCTCTGCACTTGAAGGCAATCAAACCTGGGAAATTGTTAAACTACCTGAAGGGAAGAAGCCTATAGGATGTAAGTGGATTTATAAGATTAAATACAAGTCAACAGGTAAAATTGAAAGACTAAAGACTAGACTTGTAGCTAAGGGTATAGTCAAAAGGAAGGGATTGACTATCAAGAGACATTTTCCCCAATAGTTAAGATGAAAACTGTCAGGACAATCTTAACCATTGTTGCTTAAAATCAGTGGCATATACATCAAATGGATGTATTTAATGCCTTTCTTCAGAGTGATTTGTTTGATGAGATTTATATGGAAATGCCTCAGGAATTTCAAAGTCAGGGGGAGAAGACAGTGTGTAGACTTAGAAAATCCCTCTATAGTCTCAAATAAGCTCCAAGACAATGGAATACTAAGCTGTCTGAAGTCTTGATCAATCTTCAGTTCAAACAAAGTGAGTTGGATCACTCTTTATTCATCAAGAAATCAAAAGTTGGGGTTGTGATAGTTCTCATATATGTTGATGATATGCTCATAACTGGAGACAATATCAATGTCATAGAAGAGACTAAAGCAGATTTAAAGGTGGTGTTCAAGATGAAGGATCTAGGAGAGTTAAAATACTTCCTAGGAATTGAATTTGCTAGATCTAAACATGGAATCTTAATGCACCAAAGGAAATATTCCTCGGAACTCATTGCAGAAACAGGACTAGGTGGTGCAAAACCTGCAGCAATACCTGTAGATACAAACACAAAGCTGACAACCAAAGAGTTTGATGACCATATCAAAAGCACTGAATCTTTTGTAGTAAATGATTCTTTAGCTGACCAAGGAAAGTATCAAAGGTTAATAGGTAAACTTCTATATCTTACCATGACAAGACCTGAAATAGCTTTTGCAGTACAAACTCTAAGTCAGTACTTGCAACCTAAGTTGCTCGGACTCGGGTGCGGGTGTCGGACACTGGTGTGGATCCAAGTGTCGGACCCTTCATGATCGAATTTGTAAGATTCGGGGATATGGATCTAGATACGGATACGGTGCGGGGACTCAGCAATTTTTTTTTAAAAGTTTATACATATAGTTACAAAAATATCAAATTTGCATAATTATATATATGAGAGATATTATGAAAAACTTACATGTAACTTGTGCCTTGTGGAGTTAGATCATGAAGGAACGAGGCCGCAAGCAAATACACCTCTTTAAAAGGGCATGATTCATTCCTTTTCCTACAACTCACACAACAAAGTATTAAAATAAGATAGTATAACTATAACACATTGAAATATACCAAATAAAAAACTAAAACAAAGCTAAGATTAAGAAAGATATGAAACATACCTTTTAGTCTTTTGGAAGTAAGTCGAGATGACTAGACGAGTTACTAAGTTAGAATCAAATAGACCAAGAGAAAGTCACGAGAGACACAAGTCAATTAACCATTCAAATAAAGAGTCAAATGATCACCAAAAATCATACATAAACTACATGTTCACAAGTTCATATACTAAAAATAATTCCATAAAATTTACATTTAAATTAAGTTCTATTTGAAACATCTAATATGAACATAGGCATATCTAAATCAAAGATCATCTTCTTCAATTTCCTCCATGTTTTCATCTTCTTCCAAATTCTCAACTTCATTTTCAAAGAACACACCTTCTAGTTGAGGTTCGTCAATTGACAATTCAGCTAACTCATTGATACTTTCATCAATGTTGAAATGGTCTCCACCTAAAATAATACTAAATGAATTTAGAATAGTGTGAAAGAAACTTATCATAATAAAAAATTACTCAAGAAGTATCAAAAGACTTACCTAAATCCCAATATTTTCTTGGACCACTTATGTCTTTTTCTTTCTTTCGAGAAAGCAAGCGAAGATTATAATGCACAAACACTAAATCTTTGGCTCTTGAAGAAGCTAACTTGTTTCTCTTGATACTATGGATCAATGAATAAGTTCTCCAATTCCTTTCACAACAAGATGAAGAAGCCGATTGGAAGAGCAACTTGTAAGCCAAACTTTGTAAAAGTGGAGCATTTACACCATAGTTAGCCCACCAAGATAGAGGATCTTCATACCCAATAGCATCAATCACGTGAGGCTCACTAAAGTGACAACTTAAACTATAAAATGCCCCATACTCCAAAGAAATTTGCTTCAAATCATTTGGATCTTTGAAGTATCTTTGAAAGCATTTGATCCTATTTGAGGCAATCTCCCTATGTTCATTTGGTGAAAGTCTTCTTATCTCATTACCTTCCCCTTAAAACCACGATTCATAATAGTATTTGGGAACTAAGAAATGTGCTAAACAATTGTAACACCACAATTTCCTGAACTGGAATGGTACACGGTGCTCATGACCCCGAAGGATCACAAGCTAACCCATGAATGATATTTGTACCTGTATACTGCATAATATATCATAAAATGCGGAAACATACACATGAAAGGCCATAAGGTTCGAACTGAATAAACGTCTGATAACAAAATATCTGAAAAGGTATAACAATACCAGAATAAGTTATAAATATTGAAACTAATGAGATCTGAATATCTAATCTGACATCTAGTCTGAAAGCCTCTAACTGAACTGAATAAGGAGTTGAAGGAACATGTCTTCAACTAACTCCATCTAGCAACTGAATAGTAAATATAGAAATAATCATATCGTCCTCGAATGAGAAGGACTTACTGCAAACTCTAAACATTAGAATGCTACTGCTGATCTGGAGCTCGTACCTCTGAACCTATGGTGTAACATAAGAGAAAGCACCATAATGCAAATATGTCAGTACGTCTGAATGTACTGAGTATACGAGTGAGGTAGGCTAAATGCTAAGGGTTATATGCATGAACAATGCTGACTAATATGAACATGAGAATACATACATGCATACATAACTGTAACTAAACTCGTGGAGATACTGACTATTGAGTCTGAATACTGACAACATGAGTGTACTGATACTGAGATACTGAATAGATGAACGACTATTTTTGACAGTTCGAATTATGAAGAACTGGTCTGGTTGACTGTGTCTGACAGTCCTGAAGCTGAATACTGATATCATGAATTCTGATAACTGATATAACTGATACATGAGTTCAGAAAATTGATATAAGTGATATGATAGGTCTAACTAATGTAACTGATACTGAGCGATTGTATCTGACAGTCTAAGTTCTGATGGAACTATCTGAGTTCTATTTTATATGGAGTAACTGAATTTGAGATCAGTCCTATCTAGCGGGTGATCTTTAAATCTGATGATTCTGATACTATTTAACTATAGTTGAGATCAGTCCTGTCTAATGGGTGATCTTGAAGTCTATTTATAATGATAAGGATTGATTTTCTCTAACAGTACTGAATCTGTACTACTGAACTGAGTTGACTGTATCTGACAGTCCTGAATCTGTAACTGAAACTGTGAGATGTGTTCATCTAACTGACATGCCCCAATCTAAGCTGACTGGGGTCTAATCTCTACCCTGACTGGAAGAGTGTCAGTACCGCACCACCAGTAAATACATCTGATGTGGAGTCAGTCCTAATCTAGCGGGTGACTCCTGGGATCAGTCCTATACATATAAATGTGCTAACGGGTGACCCCTGAGTATATCAGTCCTATCTAACGAGTGACATCTTGTACCTACGCTGGCTACGTAGTTCTGGAACTTAGGGATTGCTTCTAGGGATCTCAGTCCTATTCTAGTGGGTGAGTCCCCATCCCTAGGCTCACTCGATGCTGAATCCTACTCCCACCTGAAATACACTAAACTGAATAACAAAGATGAACTGAATAACTGAACTGAACTGATTAGATGAACTGATACTAGTTGTATTGTTTAGTGGAGCTAAACTGAGTTTACTGAATTTCGATGACTAACAAATTGTACTGAGTTCTGAGGACTGATTGAGATTACTGAAGTTACTGAGATTGACTGTGAATATTGAAGTTACAGACTGAGTACTGAGATTACTGAACTACTGAGACTACTGAGATTTCTGAGTTTTCCTAAGTCATATGACTGACTGAATTCTATAGATCATGGCTTAACTGAGAGTATTATGATAACATGACATGGCTCTAGGCACACAACTATATTTTTCGGGTACGAATACCCCCAGGACTCGATGGAAGGAAACTGACACACATGACTAACTTGAGTACGTGACCAACATCAACAACCCATAATATCATAACTTGGAGAATTCCATGAAGTGCATGGATATCATACATTTTGTACATAAGTAGGATTTGCAAGTAAGCATGGCATAATCTCATAAGACTAGTTCATGAACATCCCAACAACATTTACAAGACACAATATCAACATGAAAATCATTGGAATATGGTTGCATATCATTAATCCTTCACTTAGTCACAATTTAGCTATAATGCATGATTTCTAGTCTCTTAGGTATTTTATCAAACACCTTACATGCAAAACTTAGGCATAGGTGTAAATCATACAATTAATCATCATAAATAATCAAACTTACATGTTTTCAACTCATATGATGTCATAGATTCATAATAACACATAAAGATTCTATCTTGGCATCATTCAACACATAAACATGATCAACAATCCATTCATAACATGAAAACCATAATATATAGTTTTAGAAAAGGGTTCTTGAACTTCATGGACGAAGGGAGTCCATGAATGAACACACGCATACCTTAGAAAGGAAACCTTGATGATTTGATGGAGAGTTCTTGGATTGAGAAACTCAATTCTTGATTATCTTGGAAAAAGGCTTGAATCTTGCTTTTGAGAGATGAGTTTGATGGAAACCTTAATCTTGTGGTTGAGAGTGTAAGAGAGGGTTTTTGAGATGCTTAACTGAAGAAAAATGGGAAAATTTATGCCTCTTTAGGGTTATAAGTCGTGGAAGGTGAAAGAAATGACCAAAATACCCTTGCAAAAATGCTTTGAATTGCTGGAAAAATATACTTGATGCCATCCGTGACAGGCCGTCAGGTCCGTGATAGGCCGTCACGAATAGTCATCACAAAAGGGGTCCAAATTCTTGATTTTCTGCCCAGGGCTGACGACGTCATCAGAAATGTCGTCAGAATATGACGACGTCGTCAAAAAGGTCGTCAGAAACGTGATAGCCCGTCAGAAACGTCGTCACCGTTTTCCAGCTTGACATGCTGGAATAAAATGGGGATAACTCTTTTCTCCGATATCGGATTTAGGAGAAATTGGTATTGTTGGAAACATAATTCAATTATCTATCTGTTAATAGGTCATAAACTCAAAAATTCCAAGTATAATGAGAGATATGCTCGTTTGAAGTTGACTATACCAATATCCTTCTCAAGAATTCAATCGGTAAGGAATGTTTTGATTCATCTGATAGCTGGGAGTTATTTGAAGCCTTAATATACATCTAAATTACTCATAAAACTATAAAAGAACTATGATGTACTATGCATGATCTTGGTACATGGCTCTAATATTGGTTTGGATTTTTTGGGATATTACAATAATGGAATGGGGTATTACTCTTATTCCACCTAGCCACAAGAATTTCTTGAATTGTATAAAAAAATTACGATTGGCCGTTAATAAGATATTTCCCCTCATTCTCAAATACAATCACCTTCACCTTTTCAATCATGGTATCCCACATGCCATAAATAAGATGCAATTGTGAAATATCAAGATCGGGTCTTCTAAGCAGGGATAATATCGGCTCCGTGCACTTTAAAAAGTATTCAACTTTATCCCACCATGCATCATCCATCACAAGCGATTTTATCTCACGTGCCCTCGATTCAAGTACTTTGTCTCCCTTGTAATATTTCCATTCGTCATCCATTACCATTTTTTCCAATGACGATTTTACCTTATAAACACGAGAAGTCATGACAATGTGCGAAGCGAATCTTGTTTCGGCAACTTTTAATAAAGATAGATCCGAATGCTTTTGAAAAATGGCATGCTCCATGTCATGATTCACAACAAAATTCTTTAAACTACTCACATCGCCAATCACTTTTAATATTCATGCACAACTTGAAAAGTGGGCCGATTTTTCGAAAGATTGACACATACTTTTTAAAGCAAGATTTAGACAATGTACAACACATGGTGACCAAAATATTTGCGAAAAAGTTTCTTCAACAATAGTACCGGCAAGTTTCATATTTCCGACATTATCGGTGATAACTTGAACGACATTTTTGATGTCAACATCTTCAATGGCTTTAATAAATAACTTAGCGATGTACCCACTATCCTTGACAACACCACTAGAATTAATGGATTTCAAGAATATAGGTCCACCACTAGATGCTCCCATTATATTTATCAAGGGTTGTCTTTTAATAGCCGACCATCCGTCCGAACATATTGACAATTCTTTTCTTTTCTACGTATCTCTAATAGATTATAATTTTCTATTTATATTAGCTTTTACTTGATCCAAAAGTGTTGTTCTTAACCTATTATAAGTAGGTGGAATATAACCGGGTATAGGATTTGCCGTCAAAAACTCGGAATACTTTTTAAAGTAAGGAGAAGTTGCAAGGTTGAATGATAAACCTGAAGCATAGAACATTCGATCCACCAACTTGTCAGCAATATTTCTCTTGGCAATGCTAAACGACTTCTCTAGTGCTCCACCCGTCGATCCTTTTTGTTTTTTCGGTTGCGATAGATCCGAGCCTTCAGGGAGGGATACATAATCTGCCTTTTTTCTCGCATCTAATTGAACCATTGATTTTTTCTTTTCAGCTTCTTCATTCTCCATCTTTAATGTTGCACATACTTCATTACTAATTTCTTTGCATATTGCAACTCCATGGCCAAAAAGTTTTAACAGATGTGCTTTCACCTTAGAATATGAACTTGTAACCCTTTTATTACAAAAGTTACATGACCATGTTCTATTTCCACCACCATTAGAAGAAACCATAAGAACATTGACATGATTTCACAAAGGTTTATCATCAAAATCGAATCCAACACTTTTTGTTGGTCTTAAAATACTTTTTTCTTTTGTTGTTGATGCTTCCATGGTAGAACAGAGCTTAAAAAATTTCTTAGCAGAAGTTTTTTTTTTAAGAACAGAGAAAGTAGCATTTGCAGTGTTATGAATTATGGAGTCATTTTTAGAAAGAAAGCGAGGGAAAGTTGAAGAGTTGGTGAGGAAATGAAATTTTCAAGAAGTAACAATAGTAGAACTGTTACTACATCTGCAGGAATGGGTATTTTGATGGACATTTGACTATTTTTGTTATAAAAAAGTGAATTTTAAAGATTATTTTATTAAAAATAGTACAAATCTCATTAAATGAGATGCGATCTTTTTACTTTTAAATATTTTCATTTGAAAATTTTATCATATTTTAGTAAGAATATATATTTTTGTTTAGATTTATGTGGCGCGATTTTAATTTTGATCATAAACTTAAATTTTAAAATCATATTAATTCTAAAGTCAAGCATTGAATTAGTCATTAATTGTGACTTCTAATATATAATTACACTTCAAGTATTTTGATAGTTCAGAGCTTACATTGGCAAGAAAAATCAAACGATCTAACAAGATGTGATCCCTAATATGATATCTTGTTATCAACTAAGTTAATCACATATTATAGTCAATTGTTACTTCTAATATATAATTATATTTTAAGTATTTCGATAGTTCAGAACTTACATGGACAAAATATATCAAACGATCTAACAAGATGTGATAATCCCTAATATGATATCTTGTTATCAATTAAGTTAGTCAAATATTGTCAATTGTTACTTCTAATATGTAATTAAATTTTAAGTATTGCAATAGTTTAGAACTTATATTGAGAAGAAGAATCAAACGATCTAACAAGATGTGATTCCGAATATGATATCTTGTTATCAATTAAGTTAGTCGAATATTGTCAATTATTACTTCTAATATATAATTACATTTTAAGTATTACGATAGTTCATAACTATTACTTCTAATATATAATTGCACTTCAAGTATTTCGATAGTTCAGAACTTACACTAACAAGAAGAATCAAACGATCTAACAAGATGTGATCCCTAATATGATATCTTGTTATCAATTAAGTTAGTCGAATATTTTCTATTGTTACTTCTAATATATAATTACATTTTAAGTATTATGATAGTTCAGAACTGTTACTTCTAATATATAATTACACTTCAAGTGTTTCGATAGTTCAGAACTTGCACTAACAAGAATAATCAAACGATTTAACAAGATGTGATCCCTAATATGATATCTTGTTATCAATTAAGTTAGTTGAATATTTTCAATTGTTACTTCTAATATATAATTACATTTTAAGTATTATGATAGTTCGGAACTGTTACTTCTAATATATAATTACATTTTAAGTATTACGATAGTTAAACCTTTCTTTGTTTGAACCACATGATATTCGATTACTCATAATTTGAATATATTTTGGACTTTCAATTCTTCCTTTAAAAATGAGAAACTACTTTTCTTTTAAAATTAGTTCCAAGAGAATCAAATATGTTTATAGATTTTTATGACTTTTAAAAGATAAATTATTTCATTAAAAATAATTTTATTTAAATACAATTTAATATAATCATAGCTATAAAAAAATATTAGATTAGATGCATCAAAAAAAATATTTGAATCAATGTAATAATATTATTTGTTAGTTAATATAGAATTTATAATGTACTTTCTCTGTTCCTTTTTAGTTGAAATAAATAATTATTTAAGAATGTGATTTGATTAATATATTTATTAATTCGTTAGTATTTATTTATTTACATGCTTCTTAAATCTGAAAAGAGTAATACAAAGGTTCAAGTTAAAAAAAGAATAATTAATGTTTTTTTTCTTTTTCAAAATTGACAAGTATTTTAAAACCAAAAAAGAATGAGAATATTAATATGTTCAATATATAGTTACGCTCAGTGGGATTCAGGATTTAAGAATTGTGGGTTCTTAAAAAATTAAAAGGCTGAAAAATAAAAATAAAAATATAAAACACCTTAACAAGGTTCTAACGCAGGACGCCTCTTCAATGGAGAACCTTAAGATCAACCTAAATATTAGTGTATCCAACCAACTTTTTATTTTAGTAGGTGCTTTTATATGTTTTATACCTTATTTCATATATTTTCTATATAATATATCTATTCCGCATCAAATTTAATAGGTGCCGGAGCACCCCAAAAACATATGTAGGTCCGCCCCTGCTTATGCTAAATTTAGTTTCATTTAAAAATGTGTGCTTTTAAAAGCATATACATTAATTTTTATTTTATAATTAAATAATTATAATGCCTATCCTCATTTTATAAACTCTAATTAATATACAATGCTTACCTTATTTAACTAAAAAAATGGATAAATTATTTATTCTTAATACTCCCTCTGTCTCAAATTACCCGTTTTAAATATTTTAGTTTAATTTCTCATTTCACTTGTCTTCTTTCATTATTCAAGAAGAGACAATTTTTTTTTCCATATTTTATCATTTGTATTAATTACTTTTTCTTCAAATTAAAATATAAACATAATTTATTAAGGGTACAATGATAAATTAAACATGTTATTAATTATTTTTCTTAATTAAAGTGTCATCTCAATTCGGAACGGATAATTTAAGACGAAAAAATTACTAAATAATTAATGAGGCAGCTATTAACTAAGCTCTAATTATAATATGGAATGTTTATCCCATTTAATCAAAATAATAATAATATTTATTCTTAATAATAAATAATCTATGTGGCATCCTATCAGTGTTGCTCTTAATAACTCAGCATACTTACAAGTTACATCTCATTTAAAGGACCAAAGGTCAATTAAAATAAATAATAAAAATAAGCGTTGATATTGGACTGAGTCATCGTCTTCTTCATCCTTGTTCCTCTGCTTCGTCTTCTCTCCTCCATCTTCTTCCCCACTACAAGTTTTGCATATTTTTTTCCAATACAATATAAATTACTATGCACACAATTTACTAGTCCACCACGTCACCGATATTCTTGGCTTTAAAAATCTGTTACAACGTGAACAATACCTGCAACATCCAACACGAACAAGAAGATTTATAAAAAAAAAAGCTTCAAAAAAGACAAAAGGACTGATATAAATTACTAAAAAGCAGCAAAATTGAAGGTATTTTATTTTCGAGCTATTCAAATCTTTACTTTGAGATATCAAAATTTTAATTTTTCTCCCAATTGTTGGTCAACACACCCGATCTAGTTTGACCAGATCCGACATACATCCCACACCCTTACCTGTGTCAGTGTCGTGTCGACATGGGTGCGACACCAAAATTGCCGAGTCCGAGCAACTTAGCTTACAATATCCAAAACAATCTCACATGGAAGCTGCTACGTGATGTGTGAGCCTATGATAACACATTTTAAGCTTTTAACTCTAAATAATTGCAAAGTCTTGAGCAACTTTAGTCGTTTTTGATTATTTTACTTTGATTTTGAAGTATAAGTAGAGAAGAAGGGGAACCACAAATAAAGGAAGCAAAACAAGCATGAAATTGGAAGCAAATAAAGAACAAAGTATGGCTGACGACATCCATGACACGTCGTCAGCCTGGTGATAGGCTGTCAAGGATGTCGTCAACCATAACCAGAGAATGAGATTTGCTGTAACGTTGTGACGACATGTCGTGATAAGGCATCAGAGTTGTGATAAGGCGTCAGGATCACCGTTAACCTTAGGCAAAAATTCTCAAAATGGAAGAGGAGCTGACGACATCCATGACGCGCCGTCAGACTCCTGATAGGACGTCATTATCGTCGTCAACCTTAGGCAGCAGAAGCTAAACTTGCAGAGAAGCTGACGACGTCCGTGATAGGCCGTCAAACTCCTGATAGGCCGTCACGAGCACCGTCATCTATTCTTAAGAAAATCTGAACTTTATTTTTTTCCTTATTTAGGGTTAACTATTTAAAGCCTTGTTTTAGTTTTTTTTTTAGATTATTATTCATTCGATCATTATCGATTGACATATTCCACAAGATAGAATATATGACTTTTCTCTCTCTCTCTCTCTAAAGCAATCTTTCAGTGTTTGCTTTGTGATTCAATTACAAGTTCACTTTTGATTTCCTTCATTATTGTAAGTTAATCTTCTCAATTATGAATTCAATTTGTGTGCTTAGTTCTTGCATCATGAGTGGCTGAACACCCTTAACCTGGATTATGGAATCTAGGGTTAGGTCATGATAAGGTGGTAATTAATTACTCAAGGTTTAATAGGTGTTAGGATTTCTTGGTAATTCTGAGATTAGAAGTTATATCTGTTGGTTGCAAACAATAGGCGTACCTACTTTGGTTTGCTTGAGAAAGAAATCATAAACAGTAGGAAGTGAATTATCAACAGGAACTCGGAAAGGCTTCGTTTAATAATCAGCGTTGTACCAAGGTTGATTAACCTAAGGTAAAATCTCGGCAGTGAGTTGCGATTCCCTAAGTCCGAGAGGATTAGGAAATTAGACACTCGAATAGGTCGAGAGACATTTGAGCATATCATCGATAAAGATAGCTTGTCATCCTAACCACCATGAGAGTCTTGAGTAAATTTTGGCATCTGTCATGTACCATAAGCCTTAGTGAACATAATTCTGTTTATTTCATAAACTCTTGATTGACAAACATTGAAATTAAAGTGAAAAAAAAATATTTGCTAATCTCCAAAACCCCCATTTTATCTTTTTATATCGTTTGTTTGAATTTAACTTGTAGCGTTAGTTTCAAACTAGTTTAATCGCAACTCACATTGTTCCCTGCGGGGTTTGACCCCAACCTAGTTGAATTTTATATTGACAATGATCGCTTACACCCATTCAAGAGTGTAATTTGAGCGGTTTCAAAAATGGTGCCGTTGCCGGGGAACAATTTGGCGTATTGAGTTGGTTTGGAATTTTAGCCTACTAACTTGAATTCAAACTTGTAAATATTTATTTTTAGTTTTCTTTTATTTCTTGTGTTAGGTAGATTTTTATTTTAGTTTACTTATTACTATGGCATCGTGGAATGAACATGAGCTTGGTGGTTGGAAATCTTATCTTGATGATCCATGTCCATATTGTGATGGACCTCACTTTTGGCAAGATTATAGATATGCTCCCCGGAGAGAGATGTGTGCACCATATCCATCCTACCGGGAATATGATTGTTCGTTATGTGGTGGTCAAGATAGACATTGGAGTGATTGCCCAAATGCCCCCTCCCCCCAGTATGCTAACCCAAATTCTAGTTCTTCTTATGATTTTGACAGGTCTTATGGTCAAGAACAGGAAGAACGAAGCACTAGAAAGAGTGGCATTGAAGCTATGATTCAACTAATGTTGGAGTGTGTGGACACAACGAATGATATCATACGTGATATACATCAATACATAAGGGCAAATAGCGAGGAAAAAAGAATAATAGAGGATATGGATATTGAGGTCAAGCATTCAAAGTACTTTTCGACATTATGTTTAGATGATATCTTGTCTGTGGAATCATTTAGCATAATGGACGAGTGTGAAGATGAGGAGCAAGAATCCGATGTTGATGATGAGCTTGATGTTGAGCAACCCTCGATTATTTCCCAACCAACCGAACCATTCATGAACGAAGATGACAGAGATGAGGAAATGGTACTAGAATTGAAAGAAGAAATCAAGAACAATCCTTGTGAAGACTTTAGTCCATTTCAGAGTAAAAATACTAATAGGGATGCTACTCCAAAATTGAGAGTTAGTCCTCATTCGAACCACTTTTCAACATTATGCTTGGTGGATGTGATGAAAGTCGAATCACCCAAGAAAGTGATGAATTTTGAAAATGAGGAGGAAGATTCTTACATTTTGGAGTTTGTCCTTCCAAAAGGGTATATTACAACCCCAGTCTTAAAGGCCAATGATAACGCTCAAATTACACTCTTGAATGGGTGTAAGCGATCGTTGTCAATATAAAACCCAACTAGGTTGGGGTCGAATCCCACAGGGAATAGGGTGTGAACGTCAATTTGTTTACGAAATACTTTACTGGTAGTTTATCGTTTCTGAAAGTTGGGGGTTTAAAGTTCACAATGTATCAATCTTCACTTTCTGAAATTTTAGAGTTGTTATCAATATAAATGGGAAACCAGGGTTATGATCACCAAAGGTTTCGGGTATTGACAGATACCAGGTAATGCTAGAGATCCTAGGAATGAGTAGAACAACAGAATATCCCTAACTATGATACTATCTGACTTATCTCTCGACCTTACCAGACAATTTATTATCTAATTCTCTCAAACTTAGATAATTTATCTATATCTAATCAGATGTTATCTCAGGTAGATTAATCCAGTTACGACATTAATCATCAAACAGAAGTTTGGTAGCTTCCGAGTCCCTGTTGATAATTCCCGTCCTCTAGTCTATTTCTCCGTAAGAAGTAAATAAAACCTAAGGCATAATCTAATGTTTGCAACCACTAGATTTTAGTTAAAAACAAAAAATTTCAAGATGTTCTACTAATCTTTGAATCCGTTAAACACCTAGCATCATATCAAACCCTAATCCGTTGTACCAATGTTCTACTACTCATCCAGTTCATGCAAATATTTGGCAGTGACTGTCAAGTTACAAGAACTAATCCCACAAAAAGATTCACACATGGTCACAATTTAATGTAGTTCACACAATCATGCAATCAAACCAATGGAGAGGTGCTAAAAAATTCATCAAGCATGCAGACTGCTTCAAGTATAAGTACTTCTCCTAGTTACTAACACAATTGGTACAACGACAATACACCCCCACACCCTCAACTTAAAATCAAAACAAAATAAAACTAAGGGTTAGGTTATACCTGGAGTGGGTTATTCTCAGGACTCATGGGTTGCCTCTCATGCAGCGCTTGATTTAACGTCGTGGCATGACGCAGGTGGCTCGATTACCTCAGACTTCATCGAGAGAAATAATGGTGACGCTTTTCACTGATTCTTCTGGTCCAATGGAAAACTTTACCCGTTTCCCATTTACCTTGAAGGTACTGCCATATTCGTTTTCAAGCTCCACTACTCCAGAGGAGTGGACTTGGCTTACCTTAAAAGGGCCTGACCACTTAGATTTCAGCTTTCCTGGAAACAATTTAAGCCTGGAATTAAACAGAAGTACCAAGTCCCCTCTTTTGAACTCTCGTTTCTCTATCTTCCAATCATGGTACTTTTTCATTTTTTCTTTATACAAATCTGCTCACTTATATGCCCTAAGACGGAATTCATTTATCTTATTCAGTTGCCCTAATCTAATTTCTACCGCCTTCTTCCATTTCAGATTCAACTTCTTGAGTGCCCATAGGGCTTTATGCTCCATCTCTATTGGCAAATGGAACGCTTTTCCATAGACTAGTTGAAATGGTGACATTCCAATAGGTGTCTTGAAAGCAGTTCGGTATGCCGACAAGGCATCATCAAGTTTTTGTGACCAGTCTTTTCAGCTAGCATTCACTGTCTTAGATAGGATGGCCTTCACTTCACGATTCGACACCTCCACTTTCTCACTGGTTTTCGGGTGATATGGAGTAGCCACTCTGTGGTGTTTTACACCATACTTCGCCAGAGATGCTCGAAATAGTTTGTTGTAAAAGTGAGATCCTCCATCGCTTATAATAGTACGTGGTACTCCAAAGCGAGAAAAGATGTTCTTCTTGAGAAATGCAATGACTCTCTTTCCCTCATTGTCAGCCAATGCGACAACTTCAACCCACTTGGATACATAATCAACAACAACCAGAATGTACTTTATCCCGTAAGAACTTACAAACGGACCCATGAAGTCAATACCCCATACATCAAATAACTCCACTTCAAGCATCTTGGTCAAGGGCATTTCGTGCCGTTTAGATATCGATCCCTGTCTTTGACACTGATCATATTCCTGCACAAACTTATGGCCATTTTTAAATAATGTTGGCCAATAATAGCCACTCTGCAACACCTTTCTGGCTGTTCGGTCACCTGCATAGTGACCCCCAACTGGGGAAGCGTGACACGCTTCCAGTATACATCGTACATCTACTTCAGTCATGCATCTTCGTATGATATTGTCTGCACATCGCCTGAAAAGATAAGGCTCATCCCAAAAATAATGTGTTACATCATGCAAAAACTTCTTTCTTTGGTGGAACGAAAGGTGTTCTGGGAGGATCTCACTCACAACGTAATTTTCATAATTAACGTACCAAGGTAATGTTTCCACAACAGTTGCCAAGATCTTCTCATCCAAAAACTCATCATTTATTTTTGTTTCATCACTCACTTCCTGTCCACCTTCCATTCTAGATAGATGATCTGCAACCTGGTTTTCACAACCTTTTCTATCTTTGACTTTGAAATCAAACTCTTGCAGTAGCAAAATCCATCTAATAAGCCTTGGTTTAGCATCCTTCTTGGCCATCAAGTACCGCAAGGCAGCATGGTCTGTATGGACTACCACTTTAGTTCCAAGCAGATACGACCTGAATTTCTCTAAAGCATACACCATAGCTAGCAATTCCTGTTCGGTTATTGTGTAATTCTTTTGTGCTCCATTCAGTGCTTTGTTGGCATAATATATCAGATGAAACAATTTATCCCTCTTTTTTCCCAATACAGCTCTTAGCGCAACACCACTTGCATCACACATTATTTCAAACGGTTTGGCCCAGTTAGGTGCAATAACAATGGGGGCCTCCACCAACTTTTTTTAAGGCATTCAAATGTCGTCAAGCACTTATCATCGAAGAGAAATTTAACTTCCTTCTCCAACAAATTGCAAAGTGGGCTTGCAACTTTTGAGAAGTCTTTTATGAATCTCCGATAGAATTCTGCATGACTAAGAAAACTACGCACTCCCTTTACATAAATGGGGGGCGGTAATTTTCGATAACTTCAACCTTTTCTCGATCAACTTCAATCCCTTTTTTAGAAATTTTGTGGCCCAGCACAATACCCTCCTTTACCATAAAATAGCATTTTCCCAGTTAAGCACTAGATTAAATTCAATACATCTCTGCAAAGCCACGTTCAGATTCTCAAGACACATTTCGAATGAATAACCTACCACTGAGAAATCATCCATGAATACCTCTATGGTGTCTTCTACCATGTCAGAGAAGATAAACATCATGCACCGTTGAAAAGTGGCAGGTGCATTGCATAACTCAAATAGCATCCTTTTAAATGCAAATGTGCCATATGGGAATGTGAACGTCGTCTTCTCTTGATCTTCTGGAGCAATGCAGATTTGGTTATACCCAGAATAACCATCTAGGAAGAAATACCACCCCCTGCCAGCCAATTGATCAAGCATCTGGTCCATGAAAGGCATTGGGAAATGGTCCTTCAGCGTTCAAGAGTTCAACTTACGGTAGTCCATGCAGACTCTCCACCCGGTCACTGGCCTAAGTGGAATCAACTCATTCTTCTCATTAGCAACCACTGCCATACCACCTTTCTTGGGCACACATTGAACTGAGCTCACCCACTTGCTGTTAGAAATAGAGTAAACTACTCCTGCATCCAACCACTTAATAATCTCCTTTTTAACCACTTCTTGCATTGGTGGGTTAAGATGACGCTGATGCTCAATGGTAGGAGTACAGTCTTCTTCTAGTTGGATTTTGTGCGTACAAATACCAGGAGAAATGCCAATAATGTCTGCGATGGCCTATTTGATTGCTCTCTTGTGCTTCTGAAGTACTGAAATAAGTGCAGTTACCTGTAATTATTCCAAATCGGCTACAATAATAACAGGTAGCATGTTCCCTTTTCTAAGAAATACATATCGTAAGTGACCAGACAACTCCTTTAATTCAAACACCAGAGGTTCTTCAATGGATGGCTTGGCTGGTGGTGTTGGTTGATTATCCAGATCAAGGTCGAGCTTAGGAGCATAAGAATACGAGCCCAGGCCGGTCAGGGCACAAACTGTCTCTTCATACTCCTTAATTCCTTTGCTTTCATAGTTCATCACAACCGCTGCTAAGGGCTCGATAATAAGCTGTTCAGTTCTGAGCACATCCTGTTTGTCCTCAAAGTACACATCAACTACTGAGAACATACTCATTTCCTTATGTTGTTTCATTGATTTCCCATGTTAAACCGTACCTCTTCATCGTTCACCCTAAATAAGAGCTCATTCGCTCTCAAATCGATCAATACACTTCCGGTTGTGAGGAAAGGTTGAGCCAGGATTATGGGCACCTCGAAGTCCACCTCACAGTCCAGAATGATGAAGTCTACAGGGAATATAAAATTGGAGACCTTGACCAGCACATTATACAAAATGCCAACAGGTCGCTTTACTGATCTGTCGGCCATTACCAGCCTCATATTGGTCGGTGTGGGATTTCCCAAACCCAATTTTTTATAGATAGTCAATGGCATCAAGTTAACACTTTCTCCTAGATCACACAGTGCTTTGGTGAATTCCATAGTTCCAATTGTGCAGGGAATAGTGACTGTACCTGGATCCGACTTCTTTTGCGTCAAGGTCCCTGTGGAAATAACATTACAATGGTGGAGGTCTGCTTCTAGTTCGCAACTCACTGCTCGTTTCTTGGTTACAAGATCTTTCATAAATTTTGCATACCCTGGCATTTGCTCCAGGGCCTCGATTAAAGGCACATTTATAGTCAATTGTTTGAGAATTGCCAGGAACTTGCTGAACTTTGAATCATCCGTTTTCTTTCTCAGCCATTGAGAAAAGGGAGGTGGTGGCCGTGGCATGGGTTTCAACACCACTTCCTTCTCTTTCTCCTTGTCTGACAAGTCAATAGAACTATTTGGTTTCTCACACTCCTTTGGGTGTTGTTTTGCTTGTTCATCTGCAACTTCCTCAATATTCATAGGTTTGTCGACAGCAGGATCAGATAAAATCTTACCACTCCTAGTGGTGATCGCTTGACATGAATTGTCAGTCTTCTGATCCTGAGTTGCTTGAACAAGTGAAGTACCACTTATTCCCTGGTTTAGTGCTGAGGACAGTTGACTCATATGTTGCTTTAACTACTAGATAGAAGTTGAATGTGAACTAACCAACTGACTCATAGTGGAAAATTCACTCCTCATACTGACTAAGCCTGCATTAGTAGCCTCTACTCCCTTCAATAGTTCTTTTATCATATCTTCCATCGAATACTTTCCCGAACTAGTTGCAGCAGCTTCCTGATGACCTGCACGAACATACAACCCATTTCTGTCATTGATGTATCTCTATTTTCTTGCTCCCTGTCATTATGATTAGGATTTTCATACCCATTCCGACCTTGATTCGCTTGGCTAATGCCTCGGAAACCCACCTGATTAGCAAAATAGTTGACTTCTTCTTCAGTCTCCATATCAACACGGTCCCAAGTCATTACAGCTTTTACCTGTTCCATCCTTCCTGACATTAAGTGCTTGGTGAGCATGTCCATTTAAGTCTTTAGATGGGATATGTCTTGATCATTTTCCTCATTCCTTTTTTGTCGTTCCTCCTTCATTCCAACAGGTACAGTTGGACTTGTCACCACAGAATCACTGGTGTACCAAGCCCTACTTAGTTTGGTCATCCTATTCAACATATTAGCAGCATCTTAAAATGCAAGAGTAACAAATGATCCTCCAGCAGCGTTGTCTACCATTGGCCTTGTCACAGAGTTAAAAGCTCTGTACAGAGTCTCCATCAGATGTATGTCTGTCATGTTATGATTTGGACATTGTGCCAGCTTCTTCTTGAACCTCTCCTAAGTTTCATGCAAAGCCTCATTTGGGAGTTGCCTAAAATTATTAATCTCATCCCTCAACTGTACCCTCCTGGACGGCGGAAAGAACCTTTCTAGGAAAGCTCCTCTCAACTGCCTCCAGTTGGTTATAGAATCAGGCATCAACTCATTTAACCATAATGTTGCCTCGCAGGACAGAGACAATGGGAACAACCTCAATCGTATAGTGCTCTGGCTCACCCCCAGGTTATCAAAGGATTTGCAAATGGTGACAAAATTCACTAGATGCAGATTGGGGTTATCTTCAGGAAGGCCTCCAAACAACCCTTTCATATTTAAAAGCTGGATCATTATACTTGTAATATTAAACTTTGCTCCTGGTGCCAACGGTGGTGGAATTATCGTGCCCGTTGCACCTGCTCTATCTACCTCGTCATTCTCTTCAGCCTCATACCACAGTGATCGTTCTGCCATACTGCTTATGTGATAGAGTTTCGGATTGGGTACTGCTTAGTGCAACCTAAAGTAAATATCCTACAAATAGACAAAAACAACAACCGAACGTAAATTAAAGAAACTTAACTATCAGTAAATTTTTGGCAAAAAATTTTCAGTCTACAACCGTATTCCCCGGCAACGGCACCATTTTTGATAACGCTCAAATTACACTCTTGAATGGGTGTAAGTGATCGTTGTCAATATAAAACCCAACTAGGTTGGGGTCAAATCCCACAGGGAATAGGGTGTGAACGTCAATTTGCTTACGAAATACTTTACTGGTAGTTTATCGTTTCCGAAAGTTGGGGGTTTAAAGTTCACAATTTATCAATCTTCACTTTCTGAAATTTTAGAGTTGTTATCAATATAAATGGGAAACCAGGGTTATGATCACCAAAGGTTTCGGGTATTGACAGATACCAGGTAATGCTAGAGATCCTCGGAATGAGTAGAACAACAGAATATTCCTGACTATGATACTATCTCACTTATATCTCGACCTTACCAGACAATTTATTATCTAATTCTCTCAAACTTAGATAATTTATCTATATCCAATCGGATGTTATCTCAGGTAGATTAATCCAGTTACAGTATTAATCATTAAACAGAAGTTTGGTAGCTTTCGAGTCCCTGTTGATAATTCCCGTCCTCTAGTCTATTTCTCCGTTAGAAGCAAATAAAACCTAAGGCATAATATAATGTTTGCAACCACTAGATTTTAGTTAAAACCACAAAATTTCAAGATGTTCTACTACTCTTTGAATCCGTTAAACACCAAGCATCATATCAAACCCTAATCCTTGGATCCCATAACCCCGGCTAATGAAATTAGCCACTCATGATTTGACGAAGGAAATCAAAAGTTGAATTCATGATGATAATGATAAACTTACGTATAGATGGAAAACAAAAAATAATTTCTTCAATTAAATCCCAAGTTAGAAACCCAAGAATAGTTGATAAGAAAGAAACTAAAAATAATTGGCAAAAGAGAACAATGTACGTGTTTCTCCCTCCAAAAATTCTTGTTCTGAATAATGAAAACTTTTTTTAAAAAAACCTAAAAACTGCTATTTATACTAAAGCCTAATTAAGGAAATAAAATAACAAAATCACAGCTGGGCTCGGATTTAGGTGACGCCATATTGGTGTTGGTCGTCAGGCTTCTGACGACATCTCAGATATGTCGTCAGAAGTCATGCCATCTTGACCTGTTCTGCCTCACTCTGATGATGTCCTATGATGACTTACCACACTTGTGACGGCGTGTAGCAAATGTCGTCAGACCTTCAGCTTATTTTACCATGTTCTGCCTCACTCTGATGGCATATTCTGATGGCTTACCACACTTGTGACGACATATTAAGAATGTCGTCACTCTCATCCAACAACTCTTCTCCATTGTTATTCCTAACGCTTTTTTCTGGTAGCTTACCATATCTCTAACGGCTTGTAAGAAATGCCGCCAGACTCATATCAGCTCACTTGTACCAGTTTTTACTTATTTTGTTTATCTTTCCTATGTTTTTCTCCCATCCTTGCTACAACTGCAATATCACAAGAAAACGATCAAAAACATCCAAAAGTTGCTTAAGACTTTGCAATTATTTAGAGTTAAAATCCTCAAATGTGTTAGCATCTGCTCACACATCAGCTAAGAAGCTTAAAGATCGATATTAGTGGCTTTTTAAGATCCTCAGCGTTGCCCAATGAGCCCACACAAAAGTTCGATGCAAAATTAGGCAAGAGGTTCAAGTCTTCGAAGTGACGTGTAGATCATTCCTTATCATGCCCTCACATTTTCCCAACGAACCTAAAAGATGGGCCGATAATTTAAATCGTCAAAGTGGAGGGATAAAGGATGACTGGATGTTGTCGTGCCGCGATACTAAATTAGGCGCTTCTTGGGAGGCAACCCAAGGTATTTTGTTGTTTGTATTCGTATTATGTGATTGACATCAGATCTTCGCACCCATGGTGCCACAGGTATGTTTCTAACTCTCTTGTTTTGGTTTGACACATTAGGGACATTGCATGATTTTAAGTTGAGGGTGTTGGGGCTACTTGTGGGTGTTGATGTCCTCCTGGGGTTTTTGTTTTCGTGCCTCTTTTCCCCGGAGCCTTGTTTCTAGTAGAGCCGACATGTTTAGGCATATTGCGCTTGTTTTGTGATGGGTTGTAGTTGACTAGGAGAAATACAAGTAACTAAGGCAGTTAACTTATTTTTGTGATTTTTGAGCACCTCTCCATTGGTCTGATATATTACTATGTGAATTGCATCCATTTGTAACCACAGTGTATCTTTTTGTGGCATTAGTCTGGCAACTGAATAACCTTTGTTAAACAAATGCATGAACTGGATAAGTAGTGATATGCGAGATACTTGTGTGCCTTGTGTGTGTAAGGTCTTAATCAGTTCCCGTTATGTGTTGAATCTAGAACTTGCCCTGTTAGTCTTGCCATGGTTATAGGATAGGAGTTAGGTAAGGATCATAGGCCATTTTTTATTTTAGTCCACTTTAGCCAAAATGATCTTCCATATGTGCATAATATCTCTTGATCCCTGTTTTGAGCCTAATTAGCCTATTTCTTTCTACGAAACCTCTTACCTTCCCGTTTACATCACAATGAACCTGTTTTGGCCCTGGTCCTCCTTGGACACTGTGCACCTTGACTTAGGCAAACAACCTAAGTTGAGGGTGTCTATCATAGGGGTGCGTGATACAAAATATGTATGAAGAGAGGAAGAATAAAAGAAAATAATAAAAAATTAGGTGCGGTGAAAAGGGAATAAGAAATGAGAAAGTTGTGTAAAAGATGATAAAAATATAATGTGATAATTGAAAAGACCACATCCATCTTGAGCATGTGTGATCAATAAAAGAGAGGAAAAAAAGAAGGTTGGGAGTTGAAACCCCAAGAGTTTAGTGTAGTGTCAAGGAGGCATAGTCACTCTGAAATATCCATGAATATCATACCAGCCCCTAGCCTATGTTACAAGCTTAAGAAAAGCCCTATAGTGATCCTAACTGACTTGTCTGACGACTTGGGTATTGACTATAAGGGCAAACCTATGGCATTTGATGCGCAATGTTGGAACTTCGTTCTGAGAGTGAGTTTTGTGTTTATCCCTGTGTTTATGTATGTAAATTCTGACATGAGTGAAAAAGGGATTTCTTTGTTGTGAGGGCACACTAGGTATGTTGCTAATCACTACCTTATTCGGATAGTGTGTTTTAGGTATGTGCTGGGTTGTTATTGATAAAATTCTTGCCATATCTTGATCCCCGTGAGTTGCATAGGTGTTTTCAATAATAGACATAGTTGCTCTTAATTTGACTGACCTTGGAGATGGTGCATGTATTCTGAACTGATATGAGTAGTTAGCTGCCAACTTGTACTTTGTATACTCTTGGTTATATTCTGGTTGCTTGAGGACAAACAATTATTTAAGTTGAGGGTGTTGATGTGTGAGCCTATGCTAACACATTTAAAGCTTTCAACTCTAAATAATTACAAAGTCTTGAGCAACTTTAGTCGTTTTTGATTAGTTTACTTTGATTTTGAAGTATAAGTAGAGAAGAAGGGGAACCACAAATAAAGGAAGAAAAAAAAACATGAAATCAGAAGCAAATAAAGAACAAAGTGTGGCTGACGACATCCATGACACGTCGTCAGCCTGGTGATAGGCTGTCAAGGATGCCGTCAACCTTAACCAGAGAATGAGATTTGTTGTAACGTTGTGACGGTATGTCGTGATAAGGCGTCAGAGTTGTGATAAGGCGTCAGGATCACCATCAACCTTAGGCAAAAATTCTCAAAATGGAAGAGGAGCTGACGACATCCATGACGCGCCTTCAGACTCCTGATAGGACGTCATTGTTGTCGTCAACCTTAGGCAGCAGAAGCTAAACTTGCAGAGAAGCTGATGACGTCCGTGATAGGCCGTCAAACTCCTGATAGGCCGTCACGAGTGCCTCCAGCTATTCCGAAGAAAATCTGAACTTTAATTTTTTTTCCTTATTAAGGGTTAACTATTTAAAGCCTTGTTTTAGTTTTTTTTTAGATTATTATTCATTCGATCATTATCGATTGACATATTCCACAAGATAGAATACATGACTTTTCTCTCTCTCTCTCTCTCTTTAAACCAATATTTCAGTGTTTGCTTTGTGATTCAATTACAAGTTCACTTTTGATTTCCTTCATTATTGTAAGTTAATCTTCTCAATTATGAATTCAATTTGTGTGCTTATTTATTGCATCATGAGTGTCTGAACACCCTTAACCTGGATTATGGGATCTAGGGTTAGGTCATGATAAGGTGGTAATTAATTACTCAAGGTTTAATAGGTGTTAGGATTTCTTGGTAATTCTGAGATTAGAAGTTATGTCTGTTGGTTGCAAATAATAGGCGTACCTACTTTGGTTTGCTTGAGAAAGAAATCATAAACAGTAGGAAGTGAATTATCAACAGGGACTCGGAAAGGCTTCGTTTAATAATCAGCACTGTAACAAAGTTGATTAACCTAAGGTAAAATCTCGACAGTGAGTTGCGATTCCGTAAGTCCGAGAGGATTAGGAAATTAGACGCTCGAATAGGCCGAGAGACATTTGAGAATATCATCGATAAAGATAGCTTGTCATCCTAACCACCGTGAGAGTCTTGAGTAAATTTTGGCATCTGTCATGTACCATAAGCCCTAGTGAACATAATTCTGGTTATTTCATAAACTCTTGATTGACAAACATTGAAATTAAAGTGAAAAAAAAGTATTTGCTAATCTCCAAAACCCCCATTTTATCTTTCTTATATCGTTTGTTTGAATTTAACTTGTAGCGTTAGTTTCAAACTAGTTTAATCGCCACTCACATTGTTCCCTGTGGGATTTGACCCCAACCTAGTTGGGTTTTATATTGACAACGATCGCTTACACCCATTCAAGAGTGTAATTTGAGCGTTATCACTATGAGAGTTGTGAGGTACATCAAGAATCATCCAGGTCAAGGTGTAGTTTTATCCAGTAAGAGAAACACTGATATCACAGCATACTGTGATGCTGATTGGGCAGCATGTCCTCATACTAGAAAGTCGATTTCAGGCTACTTTGTGAAACTAGGTGACTCATTGGTGTCATGGAAATCAAAGAAAGAAAACACAGTGTCTAGAAGCTCTGCAGAATCTGAACACAGGAGTATGGCTACAACAGTAACTGAATTAGTTTGGATCTTGGGATTGATGAAAGCGCTTGGTATTGAGGTAAAGGAACTTGTTCAAATATTCACAGACAATAAAGCAGCAATGCAAATAGCAGTCAATCCAGTTTACCATGAAAGAACCAAACACATTGAAATAGATTGCCATTACATCGGGGAGAAAATCAATCAAGGAATGGTGATAACCAGATATATTTCAACAAGGGATCAGCCAGCTGACTTACTAACCAAAGGACTTACAAAAGTTCAACACCACTATCTCAGCTCTAAGCTTGGACTGCAGGACATTTTCACTTCTCCTAGCTTGAGGGAGAGTGTTGAGAGTAAGAAACAAGCAAAGGTAATTTAGTAATTGTCTAAATTATTTAGTCACTGTATTAGCAGTTAGTTAAGGGGTTGATCAAGATCAGTTAAGGCAGTTAGAAGTAGTTAGTCATTGAACTAGTGTATTGTTAGGTTCAAAGTGTGAAGAAAGTGTGAATGGAAAATGGAGAGAAAAATGGTGGAGGGAAGGAGACACCGATTTGGAAATTGTACTCCCAAAATTGGAAAGTTCACTAAGTCTCCCACATTGGTGGGAGAAGGGAACTTTGGAGTGTTTATAATAATGAACACTTACTCCATATGATAAGTGAGGCAAGAAAATAAAGATGCCTCGCGCCGTCGTCGCTCGCTTGGCTCGGATTTGGATTTGGATTTGGATCGATCGATGAGATCTATCTTTTTGGACAAACTTTATTTGAATTCTGAAAAATACCAAAGGGAAAACGCAAACGCAAACGCAATAATTTTTTTTTCTTTTTCCTGCAGTGTTTCGAACCTCCATTTATACATGCATGCAGAATTCGAAACAGTGTTTCGAACTGATGCAATACATTAGTGCCACTGTTTCGTGAATTGGTACACTGTTTCGTGAACTGATATGCCTGTTCGGGAAAAGACATGTTCTTTGGATGAACGGACATGAATTTCCAGAAAAGACACACCATTTAATTGAACCAATGCCACTTTTTCAAAGAGGCATGTTATGGCTATATAAACCTGGTTTCATTCACAGGTTTAGAGACGAAATTTTCAGAATACAAAATTCTTCCTGACTTCAAAATTACTTTGTGTGATCAATAAAAACGTTCTGTGCGTTCAAAGATATTCCAGTTGTTTGAGGTACCGCTACAATTGGTTTGTTTGGCCATTTTATCCTGGGAGGAAAATTCCGCAACCTCGGGTATAGTGAGGGAAATTATTTCCTTAAAGAAAGTCCGTGAATTCGGGTGACTTGGCCATTTCTGTTTTCATCTTTATTTCTAAAATTCAAATACACCTCTTAGAAAGATCACTTTGATCTTGTGTTGAGGGTATTTACTGCACTTCATTGTGTTCTTGGTTTTAAACATAAAACTAAAGTTGAAGTTGTTGTTCTGCATATCCAGATTCTGCGTGCCCGTAGAAGGAAATAACATGTATAAATACCTACCAAGTGTACAGTTCAATCAAGATAATCAATACAATCTACATGCTTTCTCTTAATTCTCTTCTTCTTCACTATTTCCTACTATAATTTCTTCATCAGTTATCCCTATAGGAGTACATAATCTGCAGATTACAACGGATTTAACTAGATATGTTGTTGGGTAATTTGTTTAATTTCTAGATTAAGGCGATGACTAAATATATTATCAACGATTATATACTCATACATTATGCAATTTTTGTATGCAAAAATCATTCAATGATCTTTAAGGGTTAAAGATTAGGAATTTCTGAAAGAATATCTACCGAAAGGATCAAGTATCAACTAAGAAAAAGTAACTCCTATCTGTAGAAGACCCAGAAGTAAAAAACATATTTTGAAGGTTGAACCTGTGCAGAAAGTGAACAAATACAAAACCAGTGCTATGTGATCATTTAAAAATTCGATTAAAAGCTTGGCAGAAGTCAAGAACATAATCAGCTGAACACCATAAAGATAGGGAAACTAAGCTAACATTCAAACATGAAACACAATAGGGCCAACTGACTCCTGTTCTAAATGCTTATCCATATTGCATCTGAAAGAAGAAAAAACAGGACAACATAGGCATAGCTAATTGCAACACCACGAAACATTCAAGTCAACTTAGAAATTAATATAGTTCTGGAGAATATAATGTGACAAGTTTGAGGAAAATTAAACTCGAACAATAGATTTCCAACCGAAACTTTGATGGATTCTTTGGATGAACCCGTAAAATTTCCACGGGATGTGATGCCTAATCTTGTCATATAAAATTGACGCAACAGTATAACTTGACGACGACTGTTGCAACAATATAATTTGACGAATGTAGTCTTCTTATCTCTAAAATGCATTTTTCCTGAAACTCTACTTGGAGTTCTCTATATCACTCAAAAGTATACTATTTAAACCTGTCACAGATTACCTGATACATTCCATTTTCCATAATCCGACAACGTCTCACATGACTTTCCAAGTAATAAAATTTTATAGCAGTTCAAGATCTTTCAAAAAAATCATTCTTTTCAACCGTAAGATATGACACTTGGGCCTAACTCAAAGTTATATAGTAACTGATCAACTATATAGCAAAAAAGAAAAAAATGAAATGAAGCCTTGCAAGTATATTTTAAGAACACTATATAGCCAAAAAAAAAAAAAAAAAGTCAAATAACTTACAGCTCTTACTAATACAATGTAAGTCAACTAACTTCCTAGCTTAAACTCAGATTTTGTCACATTAGTCATATTATTAATCCAAGTAGGGAGATATATATAAAATACATTGAGACAAGTCGCAAAATGCAATAACTAACAGTTTCTACCAAATAAAGCCTTTTCTTGGAATTCAAAGTTTGCAACCTTTTGATGTCTATTGAAAACAACATAGTAGTGGACAATAAATACCAAGTAGAGCCGTCAAAAGATTTGGTCTAGCAGACGAACTTAACAAGATATTAAACACAAAATCAGCACTGCAGCACTGAAATTATTACACTTTGTTTCGTGGGAGGAGATAATTGTACGTGTGCTAATCTCATCTCCAATGGGGTCAGGGTAGGGTTGAAGAGATCAGAGAGGGAAAAATGTAGGACAACTGTGGATTTGGAGGGGAACTTTGGAGAGAGGAAAGAGTTTTTTCCAAAAAGAAAGGAAATTTTGTGTTAAAAGGGGTTGGGAGGCTCACGATTCTGGGCTTGGCGCCTTGGCCATTTTTTCTATTTTGTGTTAAATCACGAAATTACAGGGTATAGCTTCAATAATGGTGGCTTTAGATTTTTTATTAGAAAAGTTTTTAAAATTAGTCTTTTTTTTTTTTTTTTTAAAGTATAGTATAATATATTTTTGTTTCTCTATACTTTAAACGGAAAAGACTCAAAAATACCCCCGAACTATCTGAAATAGCTTAAAAATGCCCCTCGTTAGATTTTTGGTTCAAAAATACCCCTCCGTTAAATATTTGGTTCAAAAATACCCCTCCCTCTAACGGAATTCGGAAAAAGATCAAAAATACCCCTGAACTATCTAAAATGGGTCAAAAATACCCCTCTGTTAAATATTTGGCTCAAAAATACCCCTCCCCTTAACGAAATTAAATTATTTCGATTGAATTAAACCCTAACTTTAACTTTTTAATCCTAATACTTTAATTTTTTTTACATAAAAGTATTTTTTTAATTTTAAAAATAAGATAATGAAAAAAAGTATTTGAATTATAATATAAATTGGTTGAATTTGATTTGGAAAATAAACATACATTTACATCTTTTTAATCTTTAAAGAAATTAACGAAATATAAATTTTCACTTAAAGAAATTACCGAAATAAAAATTAAATGATGAACTTTATATAAATTAACGAAATAATCGAAATAATTTAATTTCATTAAATACCCCTCTGTTAAATATTTGGCTCAAAAATACCCCTCTCTTAACGAAATTAAATTATTTCGATTGAATTAAACCCTAACTTTAACTTTTTAACCCTAATACTTTAATTTTTTTTACATAAAAGTATTTTTTTAATTTTAAAAATAAGATAATAAAAAAAAGTATTTGAATTATAATATAAATTGGTTGAATTTGATTTGAAAAATAAACATACATTTATTTTAAAAAGGTATTTTCACTTTACATCTTTTTAATCTTTATAGAAATTAACAAAATATATATAAATTAACGAAATTAATGAAATATGAATTTTCACTTAAAGAAATTAACGAAATATAAATTAAATGATGAACTTTATATAAATTAATGAAATAATCGAAATAATTTAATTTCGTTAAGGGAGGGGTATTTTTGAGCCAAATATTTAACAGAGGGATATTTTTGACCCATTTCAGATAGTTCAGGGGTATTTTTGATCCTTTTCTGAATTTCGTTAGAGGGAGGGGTATTTTTGAGCCAAATATTTAACGGGGGTGGGGTGGGATATTTTTGAGCCAAAAATCTAACGAAGGGCATTTTTGAGCTATTTCGGATAGTTCAGGAGTATTTTTGAGCCTTTTTCGTACTTTAAATATTTTTAAAATTTTCATACTTATTTATCTCTCTACTTCTATTTTTATTTTTATTATTTATTTTTATTTTTTATTATTAATTTATTTGTCTCAGCCTTTATTTTTTTTATTTTTTCTCAAACATTACCTATTTCTTCATTTTTTTTCCTTTTTAATTCATTTGCCTCAACCTTTATTTTTCTTTTATTTTTGGTTTTTGACATTTCTCATTTTTTTCTTTTATTCTCAAACTTTATTTTTATTTTTTTCCTCTCATTTTTATTTTTCTCAATTTTTTTAATTCTTCGCATTTTTTCTTACCTTATTTTTTTCTTGTCTTTTTTTCTCAATCTTTTTTTTTTCTCTATTTTATTTGTTCTTTTTTTTTTTTCTCAACTTCTATTATATTTTGCTAATAGATAAAAAGTTGGATAATCCGCAAAAGGACCTTTCTTTGACATCAAAACAAATTTAAGGGCATGACTTGTTGTTAGGAAGTTCTTTGGGATAAGTCTTGGCTCTAATATAAAAATTATAGAACAACTCATAAATCAAGACACAATGTGGTAGTGTCAAGTCTTGCTTGTGGAGCATAACTTATTGTTTAAAAATTCTTGAGTTAAGTCTTGCTTTTAAGGCAAGAGTTGTAGAACATCTCATAAATCAAGAAATAATGTGGCAACGTCAATACTTGTTTATTGGACCTAACTTGTTCTTTTGGGAGGTCCTTGGGCTAAGTTTTGTCTTAGAGGCAAGACTAATAGAGCATCACATAAATCAAGACACAATATGATAGTGTCTCCTTGTCTATGGGGTGTAACTTGTCGGCTAAGTCTTGCCTCTAAGGCAAGAGTTATAGAATATCTCATAAATCAAGACATGATGTGGTAGTGTCAACTCTTGCCCATAAGATGTAACTTGTTGTTTGAAAGTTTTTAGACTAATTCGTGCCTTTAAGGCAAGAGTTATAGAGCATCTCACAAACCAAGACATGATGTGGTAGTGTCAACTCTTACCCATAAGGACATGACTTGTTGTTTGAAAGTTCTTGATTTATAAAACATCTCATAAATCGAGACATAATGTGGTAGTGTCAAATCTTGCCCATGGAGCGTAACTTGTTGTTTAAAAGTCCTTGGGCTAAGTTTTGCCTCTAAGGCAAGAGTTATAGAACATCGCATAAATCAAAACATAATGTGATAATATCAACTCTTACCCATGGGGCGTGACTTGTTGTTTAAAAGTCCTTGGGTTAAGTCATGCCTCTAAGGCAAGAGTTATAGAATATCTCATAAATCAAAACACTATGTGGTAATGTCAACTCTTGCCCAAGGGGCACAACTTGTTGCTTGAAAGCCCTTGGTCTAAGTTTTGCCTCTAAGGAAAGAGTTATAAAGCATCTCATAAATCAATACATAATATGGCGGTGTCAACTCTTGCCTATAAGGCATACCTTCTTGTTTGATGGTCCTTGGGCTGAATCTTACCTCTAAGACGAGTTTCATAAGTAAAAAACACAACGTGTTAGTTTTGACTCTTTCCCAATGTACATAACTTGTTTGAAATTTTTTTTGGGATAAGTCGTGCCTCTAAGGAAAGAGTTGGAGAACATCTCATAAATGAAGACATAACATGGCAGTGTCAACTCTTGTCCCTGGGCATAATTTGTTGTTTGAAAGTGCTTGAGTTAAGTTTTGCCTCTAAGGCAAGAGTTGTATAGTATCTCATAAATGAAGACATAACGTGGCAGTGTCAAATTTTGCCTGTGGAGCATAATTTATTATTTAAAAGTCCTTGAGCTAAATCTTGCATCTAAGGCAAGAGTTGTAGAACATCTCATAAATGGAGACATAATGTGATAGTGTCAACTCTTACCCATAGGGCATAATTTGTTGTTTGAAAGTCTTTGAGTTAAGTCTTGCCTCTAAGACAAGAGTTGTAGAACATCTCATAAATGAAAATAATGTGGTAAAGTCAACTCTTGCCCGTGGGATATAATTTGTTGTTTGAAAGTCTTTGAGCTAAGTCTTGCCTCTAAGGTAAGACTTATAGAACATCTTATAAATCAACACATAATGTGGTAGTGTCAACTCTTTTCTATGAAACGTAACTTCTTGTTTGAAAGTCATAAGTCTTACTTCTACTATGTGGTAGTGTCAACTCTTAACCATGGGTCATAACTTGATTGAAAGAAATTGTAAAAAAAACAAAAAAAGAAGAAAATGAAGAAAAATATTTTAAAAATAAAAATCGAAGAAAATAAAGAAAATATAGAAGTTGAGGGGAAAAAAGAAAAGGTTGAAATTTTTTTTCCAAAAGAGAAAAAAATAAACATCAAAGAAAATTAAAAAGGAGAAATTTTTTAAAAATAAATTGAAGTTGAGAGGAGAAAGGAATAAAAAGGTTGAGAAAGACTAAAAAAAAAAGATCAAAGTAAAATAAAAAAAGAGAAAAAATTTTTAAAAAATAAAAATTGAGAGGAGAAAAGGAAAGGGGAAAAAAAAGTAAGGATTGAGAAAAATTAAAAAAAGGAGAGAGAGAAAATAAAAATAAAAATTAAAGTAATATAAAAAAGAGAAAAAAATAAAAGTTGAAATTTAAATAAGTATGACATTGTTTAGAAATATTTGAGATATATAAGGGCAAATAAGTTATTTTGCTATATAAAAAAAAGAAGAGAGACTAATTTTGTAAGACAATTCTTATGAAGGAAAAAAATATAAAGTCACCCATTGTAAAGGTTAGTTTACCGATTGGGAGGCCATTTGTGTCTTTCCCCTCTTCTAAAAGGGTTGAGCCGTCCCTGTGTGGTGGTAAATTTAACAAAAAGAAAAAACAAGGAACATATTTAGCATGGAATTCTTTCCTGTTAAGTACAATTAAAAATTACACAAATACACAACTTATGTTTTCAATATTACAAAAAATCTCAACTCCCTAAACATATTACAAAAATCCTAATATATACATAGAATGCAATGTATATGTCGGCTATGTTATGTATATTAATAGGAAGAGAGAGTAAAGTAATTAAAAAAGTGGGAGGAATTATAATTAAGGATTGATATTTATGTTATTTATACTAATTACTAAGCATGAATCCATACATTTTCAATTCCAACTTTCGACGCAAACACCCTATGTGGGCAGCGGTCCGTTTGGTACAAAAGATAAGGAATAATTAATTATAAAATTAATTTTGAAATGACTTTATCTCACAATTGATTGAGATAAAATATATGTAATAACTCATCTGTTAATTAAGTATCTCGAACTTGTAGTATTATTTTATTTCAAATCTTAAGGATGGAATAACTAATATCTCGATAACTTGTTTTCCAACCAAACAACCCCTTGATATATCTTATTTGATTGAAATTGTCCTTAATGTATGACAAAATGTGCTCATTTTGGCCCTTAACGTGCTACTTAACAAATATGTCAAGAAAAGGTGTTAAGTTTAACTATGGATCCCAACAAAATCCACCATTGCTGTTCCTTTAATTGCTCCAAAGAAAAAACTTCATAAAATCCAACATCATTTTCTCTGCTTCAAGAAAAAAAAAACAATTGGCTATTTTTTAAAATATTATATTATCTTAGCACACCTAAATTACTAGTATTACAACTTTCTTCAGAATTTTTTTGCATTGATCATTAAAAATAGCATGTATCAGCTCTTGATGATGAGAATTCCAGAGACGAAAAAGCTAAACAAGAGACGCAACATGAGAAGAATTCTGCAAAAAAAAATAAAAAATTGTACTTTCAGAAAAAAATATATGTAGCAGTTATCACGTTGTCAAAATTTTTGTGGCTATGACAAATAAATCAACTTACGTAATTATTATCCTATCTAGTAAATATACAAATTCTGGTGTGCTTCCGAACTTGCCGAACAAACTCTTATTTTTTGTCAAATCTACCAAGGGTATCTCGAAAACTTTATAAAATTATTTTATTCGATTCAAATTCTAAAAGGTTACGTCGAACCATTACTACTATGTGCAAATTAAAGTGCTTTGATTATTTGACTTCCTTAATAAGAGGGGAAGCAAAATGAAACAAACATGCAGTAGGAAAGTTAATAAGCAGACTGAGGTTGTCAAAGTAATAAATAATGTAAGTTAAACAGGTAAATAGGAAATATGCATACCCCGTAGCTACTTGCGTGGTAGAATTCTATTCTATATAAGGTCGTTGAAGCAGATGCTTTTAAGAGCCAGCTTTGTGGTGAACAACTATTCAAAAGAAATGGCTACTAAACCCAGAGGCGGAGCCAGGATTTCAACTAAAGGGGTTCAATATTCAAAGAAAACTTAGTGGAAGAGGGTTCAACACCTACTATAACCACATAAAAAAATAATTTTAATCATATATAAATAGTATATTTTTCCGTCTAAGGGGGTTCGGCCAAACCCCTAAACATGACTGGCTCCGCCTCTGACTAAACCTGGCAATCTCACTGAGTGGCCATGGGCACGACTTGGCAACTTAAAGGTACTCTTCCTAAGTACTATCATTAATTTATATGGTAAATATATTGCAGGGGTGAAGCTATGGGTTCAACAGAACCAAATAACTTTGATCCAAACTTTATATATGTATAAAATATCAGAATCATAAACTTCAGATTTTGAATCCAATATGACACTGGTAAAAGTGACTAGTTAGCTTCGTGCAATGCTATAACGCTGTCGACAGAGACTGTATATGGGGCTGGCATTGTCAATGTGTTATATATGATCACGATGCACTACTTTTTTTTTGTATTTTCAAACAGTGTTTCGTGATGAATCATGAGATTATTACTGCTTGAATTCTGCTGACTTTTTAAAACTGATTTGTTGGGATGATGAAGTACTTGGTATTGGCACCATTTGCGTGTCACAACATATACACATTCTTCATGAGTAAAGATGAAAGTCATCAGAGGGACATGTTCTACATACTTGTACTCCCATTTACTCTCTCCAGAATGGTTCACTACCAGATATGGATATCTCTGTGGGATCAAATATAATAAAAATAAATTAAATAACAAGAAAATTATTGTTGCAACATGCCTAATGTGGTGACATGGATTGGTGTTGTAACATGAATTTGTAATTTGGTGTTGTGACATGGTGTTTGTTTGTTTTAAGCTTGAATATTCATTTATAAATAGATGAAGTTGCCATCATTTCCAAACACACCAAAATTGAGAGAGCATTAGAGAGAAAAAGAGAGTAATCCACAGATATTCTATAGTTTGTGAGATAATAATGTGGGAGTAATATTGTACTGAGTTGTGAGAAACAAAAAGAGTGTTATTTCGTTTATAAAGAGTAGTAGTCTTTTGACACTGTCAAGTTGTAATCAGTATTATTGTATTACTCCATTGGGTATTTTATTTACCCCATTATAATATTTGGTGTCGTTGTTACTCTTCTGTTATTGCTACTTGTGTGGATATTATCCTGGGTGGGAATATTTGTTTTCCCAACAATGTGGTATCAGAGTCATGACAAATAATAGTCCACTGTCTTTTCAGTACCCCTGCCTTACAAAAGAAAATTATGAAAAATGGTGCCTACAAATGAAAGCCATTCTTGGATCTCAAGATGCTTGGGACATTGCAGACAAAGGATATACAAAACCCACCATTGAGGAGACTCTGTCTCAAAATGAAAAAGATGTCTTGATTAAGACAAGGAAGAAAGATCAACAGGCCCTCACTCTCATCCACCAATGTCTAGATGATGGTATGTTTGAGAAGGTGGCTGATGCAACCACCTCGAAGGAAGTTTGAGAGATTTTACAAAATTCTTTTCAAGGAGTTGATAAGGTGAAGAAGGTAAAACTTCAAACTCTAAGGGTTGATTTTAAAGTTTTAAAAATAAAAGAATCCGAATCTATTTTGGATTTCTGGTCAAGAGTGATGGCTGTGGTGAATCAACTAAGAAGGTACCGGGAGGAAGTAGATGATGTACGTGTGGTAGAAAAGATCCTTCGCTCTTAACACCCAAATTTAATTATGTGGCGTGTGCTATTGAGGAGTTTAAAGATTTAGACTCTATGATAGTAGAGCAATGGGAAGGTTCTTTACAAGCCCACGAAGAAAAAATAAAAAGAAGAAAAGAAGAGCCATTGGAGCAACTTCTTAAAACTCAAGCATCCTTCAAAGATTTTGGAGGTGAAAAAAGTTACAGAGGAAATAAACAATGGAGAGGCCGTGGCTGCCATGGAGGTCGTGGAAGAGGAAGGAGTTATATCAATAAATTCAACAATGAAGATAAAAACCACCAAATATTCAGAGGTCGTGGTCGTGGACAACGAGGAGGAAGAGGACGTGGAGCTTATCAAGGTACCAATGAAATGAGGTATGACAAATCTAAAATTGAGTGCTATAACTGTCATAAATTTGGATATTACTCTTGAAAATGTCGTAGTAATGTTGAAGAAAAAGCTAACCTTGTTGACAACAACAAAGAAGAAGAAGAGTCAACATTGTTAATGACACTCACAAAAGATGATACAGATGATTACAGTTCATGGTATCTTGATAATGAAGCAAGCAATCATATGTGTGGATATGAAGACAAGTTTGTGGAGATCAAGAAGACGACGAGAGGTAATGTATCTTTTGGAGATACCTCAAAGATTCAAATTGAAGAAATAGGTACGATTTTGATTCCTGTAAAAATGGTGATCACAAATTGATCAATGAGGTTTACTATGTGCCAAAACTAAAAAATAATATTTTGAGTTTGGGCCAACTTCTTAAAAAAGGATATGATATTCATATGAAAAATATGCATCTTTGGCTTAGAGATTCAAGTAATAATTTAATTGCCAAAGTGCATATGGCAAAAAATAAATTATTTCGTTGAATCTTAAGACCATTAATGCAAAGTGTTTGAAGGCTAATGTGCAAGATGAGTCTTGGTGTTGGCACATGCAATTTGGACATTTGAACTTTGAGACTCTCAAATCATTGGGAGACAAGAACATGGTTAATGGAATTCCATCCATCAATCATCCCAATCAGTTGTGTGAAGCTTGTCTTCTTGGAAAACATGCAAGGAGGAGTTTTCCGAAGGAAACCACGTCAAGAGCAACTAATCCACTTCAGCTTGTTCACACCAATGTGTGTGGTTCAATCGATCCATCTTCTTTTGATAAAATTAAATACTTCTTACTCTTTATTGATGATTTCAGTAGAAAGACTTGGGTATATTTCTTGAAGCAAAAATCAGAAGCTTTTGTTGTTTTTAAAAATTTCAAAGCACTTGTAGAAAAAAAGAGTGGCTATAAAATAAAATCCTTAAGGTCCGATAGAGGAGGCGAATTCACTTCAAAAGAATTTAATGACTTTTGTCAGTCTCATGGAATTCATCTCCCTCTAACGGTACCTTACTCGCCCCAATAAAATGGAGTTGCAGAAAGAAAGAATAGAACAATTCTTAATATGGCAAGATGTATGTTGAAAGCTAAAAATATGCCAAAAGAATTTTGGGCCGAGGTTGTTTCATGTGCAGTTTATTTAAGAAACAGGTCTCCCACAAGAAATGTGAAAGATCAAACACCTCAAGAAGCATGGAGCGGAAGAAAGCTAAGTGTCAAGCACTTGAGAATTTTTGGGAGCATAGCCTATGCTCATGTTCCCACATCAAGGGAGAGCTAAAGTTGATGATCGAAGCGTCAAGTATGTGTTTATTGGCTACGACACTAGTTTAAAAGGCTACAAATTATACAATCCAAGCAACAACAAAGTGGTGGTCAGTCGTGATGTTGAATTTGATGAAGAAACGTCATGGAATTGAGAAGTCCAGGAGGCTCCGAAAGAAAGATCATATGATTTTCTTCCATACTTTGGAGATGAAAAAGTGCAGGATACCATGACACCTGCACAGGATGCAACCCTACCAACAAATGTTGCCTCTCCTTCTTCTCAAGATTAGGGTTCAAGTGAAAGGCCACAGAGGATGAGGAGCATCCGAGAACTCTATGATGACACAAAAGAAGTTACTAATTTTGATTTTTTGTGTTATCTCTATACTGACAGTGAACCAATGAATTTTGATGATGCCGTTACAGACAAAAAGTGGAGACAAGCCACGGAGGAAGAAATTTAGTCGATAAAAAAGAAAAACATTGGGGAGTTAACAACTCTTCCTAAAGATCATTAAGCACTTGGAGTCAAATGGGTATACAAGGCAAAAAGGAATTCTCATGGAAAGGTAGAGAGATACAAGGCAAAACTCGTAGCTAAAGGATACAAGCAAAGACATGACATTGACTATGAAGAAGTTTATGAACCTGTTGCCCGCATGGAGATGATACGTCTGCTGATCTCTTTGGCAGCACAAATAAAGTGGAAAATCCATCAACTAGATATCAAGTCGGCATTTTTGAATGGATATCTTGAAGAGGAAGTCTATGTTGAACAATCATTGATATTTATGTCAAGAATCACGAAGATAAAGTATTGAAATTAAAAAAAGATTTATATGGGTTGAAGTAAGCTCCACGAGCGTGGAATAGTCGCATTGACAAGTATTTTCAAGAAAATGGGTTTACTCGATGTCTCCATAAATATGCTCTTTACATTAAAGTTCATACTAATGAAGATGTTTTGATTTTTTATCTTTCTATTGATGATCTTATTCTGACGGGTAATAAATCATGTTTGTTTGAAACTTGTAAGAAAACTATGTCCCTTGAATTTGAGATGACAGACATAGGTCTCATGTCATATTACTTGGGCCTAGAAGTTAATCAAATGGAGGAAGGCATCTTCATATCTCAAGAAATCTATACAAAGGAGATTTTGAAGAAATTCAACATGTTTGATTGCAATCCTGTGAACACCCCAATGGAAAGTGGAACAAAATTATCAAAATTTGATAATGGTGAAAAAATGGACTCCACTCTTTTCAAAAGTCTCGTGAGAAGTCTGAGGTACTTGACATGTACGAGATCAGATATACTTTTTGCAGTTAGAGTAGTAAGTCGAATCATGGAAGCTCCCATCTCTACTTACTTGCAAGTTGCTAGAAGAATTCTTCGTTACCTAAAAGGTACGATAGACCTTGGACTATTTTATTCTTTTTCTAATGATTTTAACCTTGTGGGATTTTGTGATAGAGATTACGCGGGAGATGTGAATGATAGGAAAAGCACATCAAGTTTTGTATTTTTCTTGGGTGATTGTGTTGTTTCTTGGAGCTCAAAGAAACAAACAATTGTTACTCTCTCAACGTGCGAAGCTGAATATATGGAAGCAACGTCATGTACGTGCCATGCCATTGAGTTGAGAAGATTATTGAAAGAGCTTAACTTACTACAGACTGCAGCCACAATGATTTGTGTTGATAACAAGTCAGCACAGGCTCTTTCCAAGAATCCAGTATATCATGATCGAAGTAAGCACATAGATACAATGTATCACTTCATCAGAGAATGTATTGCCAAGAAAGAGGTAGATCTCAAGTACATTAAATCCCATGATCAAGTTATAGATATTTTCACAAAGCCTCTCAAGTTTGAAGACTTTCAGAGATTGAGATCAAGTCTTGGAATGAAGAAAAAAAATTAAAATTAAGGGAGAGATTTGTGGGATCAAATATAATTAAAATAAATTAAATAACAAGAAAATTATTGTTGCAATATGCCTAATGTGGTGACATGGATTGGTGTTGTAACATGAATTTATAATTTGGTGTTGTGACATGGTGTTTGTTTGTTTTAAGCTTGAATATTCATCCATAAATAGATGAAGTTGCCATCATTCCAAAACACGCCAAAATTGAGAGAGCAGTAGAGAGAAAAAGAGAGTAATCCACAAATATTCTATAGTCTGTGAGATAATAGTGTGGGAGTAATATTGTAGTAAGTTGTGGGAAATTAAAAGAGTGTTGTTTCGTTTATAAAGAGTAGTAGTCTTTTGACACTGCCAAGTTGTAATCAGTATTATTATATTACTCTATTGGGTATTTTATTTACCTCGTTATAATATTTGGTGTCGTTGTTACTCTCCTGTTATTTCTACTTGTGTAGATATTATCCTGGGTGGGAATATTTGTTTTCCCAACAATCTCTATCCCGCTACAGGACTGCAACGGGTAATAACTGAATTCTTGATAAGAGCATCGAATCTGATCAAGTTGATAGAGAAAACAACTGGTATGTACCTTCACTTCATTCTTCGCCCACTCCATATCAGTAACTGATAAAATACGTAGTTGCACGTAGTATCTACACCAAACTCATTTTGGTAAATAGGTACTACATTACAGCTTAAAATTCACTAATCGTGGAAAACAGATATTTACACCGTCACTTAGATTGAATTATTGTTTTGTAGGGATGATCAGATTATACTTCTTGGGTTGCTATATTATGTCGGATACCTGATGCTTGAACAAGCTCATCACATGCCTATGTGGAGGACTGATGGAATTATAATAATTGCCTTGATTCATATTGGTCCTGTCGAGTTTCTTTATTACTGGCTTCACAGAGCTCTGCATCATCATTTTCTCTACTCTCGTTATCATTCTCATCACCACTCCTCTATTATTACTGAGCCAATCACTGGTAATTTGCCTTCAAATTGGTTTACATCACTTTGATCAAGTTATTAAGAGTTAGAATGAAATTAATCCCGGAGAAGATTCATAGCAATTTCAGGATATTTTATAAATATTCTTGGAACATATTTTTGCTTAGTTACAAACATAAACCAGAAAATGAATAAAAAGACCACCTACTTTCTAGGAAAATATTTTCCTGCATACCAGACACACCCTTAAACTCTAATATATACAATTGTCATATCATACTGTAAGTCACATTCCATAACATGTAGAGAATAGCAGAAGAAAAAGGTGTAGTTGGAGAGAACGTCTACTATCCCAAGATCATTAACTAAGATCGTAAGATTCAACTAAAGAAGAGGAAGCTATGAAAGTAGAAGGAAAATATTGAATAAGAGAGCTTAGGTATAGAAGAAGACTACTTTATATGCTTTGTATTGAATTTGCTTTTGGCTTTTTTTAGTTGGGTTACAAATGTACAAGACCCTCCCTATTTATACTTATCCATGAATGGTTCTAGATACTTCTACAAGAACAATCTAGGGAACTTCTATATTCTAGCCATTTAAGAATAATCTAGATATTTTTCAAAGATAATTATCCTAAATACTATGCTAGAGTATTCTAGAAACTCTACTAAAAAACAATCATATTAACTCACTAGACTATTCTAGAAGTTTCATTAGAAAATTATGATATTCATTCTTCCGAAAAATTCACTTTTAGATATTTTTCACATAATAGCACTTCAATTCTTGTCATCATTAAAACATTCAGAGAGCTAACATAACTAATGGGGTATAGTGCAATATTACCAGTCAATTACCAACTTCCATGGTTTACACAGTAATTTTATTTTATTTTGGCAGCCGTAATTCATCCATTTGGCGAGCTACCAGCATATTATGTGCTCTTTTCCATACCCGTGTTCACAACATTATTCATTGGGACTGCTTCCATGGCTTCAATTGGTATTTATGCCATGTATGTTAATTTTATGAACCTCATGGGCCATTGCAACTTTGAGGTAATTCCTAAGTGGATGTTCTCTATATTCCCCCCTCTCAAGTACTTGATGTATACACCCTCGTGAGTCTTCTTTCCCTGTATTTTAATAAGTTTTAAGTTTTTTCTCCGACGTTGTAACACACTAATTTATACAACAATGCCTCTAATTAGGTAGTTATAAGTAAATTAACTGTAACATGGTTGGTAACTATATAACCTCTATTATACGTCGTAAGAAAAATTTTACACTGCTATATAGGAATTCTTCATTGTTTACCCAACCTTTATGTAAGCCAGCAACTAAGAAGTTGTTTTGTGTTGCTTCTGAAAGATGTCAAGCTTAATTCAGTACAGTGATTGAAGTTATGAGAGAAATGCAACATTGTACTTATGTATAGTCGCCTTTAGAGACAAGATAGTTTTATCTAATTTGGCTTCTTCTTCCAACTTTCTTAGTTACTTAGGGAAATAAATAGAAATAATGTAAATTATTGTCAAATATGCTTATCTTATAGTCTACTGATTGGGCAGGTCCGTAATAACATGAAGTTCTGTGTTCATTCTTTTGACACTAATATAAATATTTTGATGGCACAATGTAACACCCTGTAAAAGTCGTGCATGGATTAGCCTTTAATAGAGTGCCCATAGACTTAAAAACTTAAAAAATTTTCTAAGTATAATGAGGACTTAGAGTCATTTTAGCTGGCAATCTTCGGGATACAACTTTTCAACCTTCCCGACATCCGCTTTTAGATTTTCAAGTTGCGTTATGATAGGGAAATCTCATAGTACATCTCGGATAAGTTTCGGAATTTTTTGGAACGCATAAGGCTGCGTTTGGATTTAAAAACAGTAGCAAAACGCATAGACTATTGCCCAGTTTTCAGCATTTCAGGGTCAATTTCAAACGATCATAACTCCCTGTATATAATGAAATGTGTGAGCTATAATATATCAAACAAAAGCTCTTCGAGTCCTCTTTCAATTGCAGTTGGTTTCATCCAATTTGAGTATATTAGTAAAAAGTTATAATCGATTTACTCCAGTCTACCAAACTGTCAACTGAGGGACAGATTTGACCTTAATTGTTCCTTAGGGGTATTTTGGTAATCCTCCACCCCTATATATACCACCAACACGGGATTTAATCCATCAAACACCATAATACACATACTTTTCCCAAAATTGCTCAAGAACTCTCCCTAGGGTTTCAACATTAAAACCCAAGCAACTCAAGATTCAACCGCGGGTTCGTGAAACAAATTACAGATTTGGAATCCTCTCGACGTAGGCTTCGATAGACACCCAAAATTCGTGGAGAACAAGGTACGGGGGGGGGGGGGGGTTCCTAAATTCTCATGGGCATAGAAAAATCATATTTTAGAATGGGGTTTTAAATTATGTATATATATTTATGTATAAGATGTTTTAACATCATTGTTTTGGTCTTTTGACCATCTCCAAAGCGATTTGTCAGTTTATATACATATATGAATGAATGTGTTTCAATTTTGAATACATGAACTTGCTAAAGACATTTGACCACCAGGTGTTTGATGAAATTTCTGCATGAATTGAACTTTAGGTTTCGGAATATGAAACCCTTTACATCAGTTACATGTTTTGGTGGTCTAAACTATGTTTTGAATGAAAGCTCTTGCTTAATACATTATTGCTCAGAAAAATCATGACTTGCAAGTCTTGGTATGACGATATCAACTCAGACTAATGCCATATCAGACTCAGACTAACAGACATTTCAGACTTTCATGATTTTAGACATTCAGAATGTTGCATGTACAGAAAAGGTTAAAAATGGGCATACAGAGATGTTAGGTGGTTCCCCGAAGAGGGCTTGAGTTCAAGCGACTCATTGCCTAAAACCGTGGTTTGCCGACCCGGGTATACTATTATGCGCTGACTTAAATGTTTTGTGGCGTATCAGACTCAGACACTCCAACCCTTGCGGCACACTTGGGTTGGGGGCTTCCCCGCCGAGTCAATGGCGGATTCCATACAGCCCGTGGAATATCAGACTTGTAGGGGAATACCACCTAACTCAGAAGTAAAACACAGATCATGATTTGAAATGAACAGACAGGTTACATGTTTTCAGAAAGTGCCCATGTATTTTTCAGAAATAGTTTTATACATGATGTCTTGATGAAAAATTGCTTTCACTTAATATGTATATATATATATATATATATATATGTATGTTCCATTATACTATTTTTTTGGATTGCTTCGCGTGCCAGTACTTTTGTGCTGACCCCTCTCCTTCCAAGTTCTGAGGCACAGTCTAGGGGTCCAGCTACTCAGTAGACATTCTCGGATTTGCAGACTTGATCTCACAGTGGTGAGCCTTCTATTATTCGGAAGGCCTAATTATGTCAGACATTATCTTATTTATTATGTTTTTGGTTTACTGGGGGCCTTGTCCCAGTTTCTTTTCAGACAGATGTTTATGTTCTTAGTAGAGATTTCGCAGACTGATGTCAGATAGTATTATTCAGAAATGTTGCAGAACTTGACCATGTTTTGCGTACTCAGTTTCAATTCCGTATTTTATTATGATTATGAATGTTGTGCATGATAACCAGATAGAGAATGGATGTTCCGGGCCTTCATGGTTCGGGATGCTCGTCACGGCTAGGTCCCAGGCTCGGGTCATGACAAACTTGGTATCAAAGCACGGTTCATGGTCCCAGGGTGTATGCGAAATCGCGTCGAGTAAAGTTCTGTTTATGGGTGTGTAGCACGCCACACTTATAAGCAGGAGGCTACTAGGCGTTTATGAATGTTTCCCTTCTTTGTGATTTAGTTCGTGCTTCAGAGTCTAAACTGTCCCATTATTTGGTTGATTCAAGTGCAAAAAGTTTAGAGTATACATGATATAGTCCTTTTCGATTACATTCTATAAGATTTTAAAAATTATGGAAAAACTCGATAGGAGTCTGTTAGTGCATCAACATATGCTGATTCTGATGTAAATATTGATCCTGATGGAATCGTGCATTCCAACTTAAGGTATTAAGTGTATATTGTCCCTCTCAAAATCTTGTTACAGTTGTGGACAATGTATAGCAGAATGTTGGAACTATATTTCTACCCAAATAGTAGCATAAGTTAAAGTGTTTTTGTCATGACCTATTGGTAGTGATATTGGACCAAGAAGTTGGTGATGTAAAGTCACAAAGTTAGAAGTCAGAGTGAGGGTGATTTTGTGTAAATGAATATTTCAGTTGAATAATCGATGTTTGAGGATGATTTACCCCTTTATAGTGATAAACTAATGTGGTAGCTAGCAGCATGTGTGGATTGTATGGTAGTCCATGGAGGAAGTGTTTTACTCAGATTTTTATTTATACAGAATAATATGTATATTCTTAGACCATTAAATATTAGGTGTCAATTTTCTATCCCTTGTAATATGTAATCTTGTTATCATGATGTTTTTGAAAAAAATAATAATTTAAAGTCTAGTGAAGCCGTGTGGGGATCTTTCGATTCACTACCATAGTTGCCTTGTCATCCATCTCATTTTCTTGTTCAAAATACAAAACCAAAGTCTAGTGAAGCCGTGTGAGGCCTGTTTCGATTCACTAGCAACTTGTTGTTCTTTTATTGGTTTAATATATGTATGGCTGAATCTGTTTGCATGAGATAGAGTTGGTAATGAAGTGATTCATCCTTGTGTGTTATTAGTTGAAGGTAGAGAAGGAGTTGTTGGTCAGGGTGATTTGTTGATTGCTTGAATGTGGAAATGGCTATATTAGCGAGTAAGTTATGATTATAGACTCATGGTTGTTTGAGGAATTTGAAGGCAGTCTAAATGTATGAATGAGTGAGTAAGTATAAGGTGAGAAATCCGTATAAGTAGATACAATTGTACGGGGTTATAATATAAGATTAAGGTTGACCATGTCTATTATGAGGCTTTAACCCCCTTGACCCTCTTTTCATTGGTAGTTGTAAACTAGTGCTACTTGTGAGAAGGTATGTAGTAGATTTTTGAGATATTTGGGTAGAATATCCCAATTTGATGGATTAGTGTATTTATATTATGTTGCATTCTTCATTGGTGGTAGATGATTGATACTAAACTATAGGCTTGAATTTAAATGGTGTGGTGGTAAATAGTGGCAAGAGTTTGTTGATGCATATTTTGTGGAATTAATTTAGTAGGCTTGAGGTGCTGAAATAGTACATGCTAACGGAATGATGATAAGGTAAACCGTTAGGTCATGATCGATTATTGTGGTTATGAAGTTCTAGTGCACTAGTGTTTCGTGATGTTTACTTATAGTTTCCAAGTAAAAATTTTGTGTAAGGTTGGGTTGTAAGTCATGCATAGCACTAGATATTAAGTTTGAATAGTTGAAGTTCATAAAGGTGGATGTGATGATTTCTTGATCAATGATGTTAGTTATATGAAAGTGATCTAATAGGCTTGAATGGTGTGTGAAATGGCTTAAGTTTAAATTGATTCGTAATGAAGTATAATGTTGTGGGTATGGTGTGTAAGTATGCCCAAGGCGATATGGAGTTGTGGCATTTCTCTAAGACTATTATATGTTGTGTGTGACTAGTGGTACCATGGAGTTGCTAGTTGGAAAAAGACTAGTTAGATGATATATGGTGTTCTAGATAGCTAAGTTAAGGAGCCTTGATTGATAGTGTTGAGCCTTTTGATGTGATCTCGATTCTCATGGTAGAGAGATATAAGTTTGGAGTAGCAATATTGGTATGCTAGGACGGAAGTGGTATAGTTCATCAAAGGCTTGGTGATATCCATGTTAAGTGTTAGAATCTAAGTTTGAGTTTTGAAGGTTGAACGGATAGAAATAAGTGTGCAAGCATTATACTTTGACTATTGATGGCTATGGAAAGATAGAGTGTATCCCAGAAGGTAGTCATTCGGGTTGAGTTCTATGATATGCATGTATTGTCAATTTTTTCAGACCCTAGAGTGCAGTAAGTGTAGTTCAGTTAGAATCTGGTAAGGGATCTCCTAAACACTAGATGATGACTTGAAGCTAAGTGGGAGATGATAGAACGAATAACCAAGTAAGGATCTCAGATTCTAGTAGTGATGCAGTGTGATTTAGAACATCAGAAAGTAAGGGTGAATCTCAACCCATTCCTACCTCAATATTTTTTTTTTGTTATCCGGATGCTTACTCATGCCTTACGATGCAGTTCCGTGATAATAGTTCATGATTCCGGTATATGATAGAGAGTCACGTACTCTTCCAATTCCAAGATAATGAGTTCTAGTTCATTCAAGTAGTCGGAATCACATTCATTATGTTATGAACTCTAGTTGAGGTCATGCAACTCCTGACGCATGTACTCACTCTTTATAGTGTGCTCAGTCCCATATAAAGATCTTTTTCACGCTTGAGGGTCTTATGTTTTAACCTTTTAGTGACCCTTCCTATGTAATGATAATGGTGTTGATGCAAATGTTCTTGTTGATGGAAGATCATAGTATGCTTGTTTAGATAAGGCCATAAGTATGAAGTAAGATTTGGGGCCAAGTCTTTGATACATGTGATGGTTAGTGGAAAAGTTTGTGTGTGTATGTTTTTAGGATAGCGCATGGGAGTTATATTGATAGTAGTTTAGAAACTATGTGAAGTATCTACTTATGGGTGTTTGCCTTGAAGTTAACATGTGGTTATAAATTAGGCTTGAACGACGTTTTGGAATTGTAGTGGAAGGTCGCCATATGCATTAGCGACTTCATATTAAGAGTTCAGTGTAGTCATTGAAGTGGTAAGGCATGTTATGCTTAGGATGTGATTTTTAAAAGAGGTATAGAAGGTGGCATCATATGGTTTAGAATAATAGCGTGGTGTAGCATGTTGTATTTTTGTGATTTAGAGTTAGGCTTGATCGCGGGGTAAGGATTAAGATATTTTAGACATTAGTAGAAAAAAAAAACATTATCAATGCTCATATGAGAATTTTAAACTGAGTTGAATGAATATGATATTTATAGGGAATAGTATAGTTAAGGGATATTTGGGAAGTGCTCTAAGCCTTAAAGTAAGAAGTTGTATTGCCAAAGGTCTGAAAATTCTATCCTAATTTAGGAGTTATATGTCTATACTCCAGACTGCAGAGTAGTGTCAATGTTGTGATTTCCTCAGTGGGATATTTTGTGTAATTCATACCCAAGATTCATGGTTCCCTATTACTGCTAGAGCTTCCTTAGAGAGAGTGTTGAAGAGAATACTCCAGTTAAGTATGAGGGTGTAGTATAATTCAGTCTGTATGACCAATAAGTCAGTTTAGCAGTCAGATTCGCATGACTTGTTTTCTTGTCTTTGCACTTATTCATGCTACTCGAAATCTCAGACATGCTACTAGTCGAAGATAGAGTATACCAGTAGTTACGAGTATAGCCCAGTTCATGCATCATGCATTAAATTCAGATTCCAGATGTTCAGATCAGTGTATTTTTATTCGAGGACATGTCATGTCCGCGTTATTCCATATATTTAAGGCTTCAACAAGTTCCTACCCACCATTCGAGGAAGAATGATCCCAAGGGGGAGATAATGTAACACCCTGTAAAAGTCGTGCATGGATTAGCCTTTAATAGAGTGCCCTTAGACTTAAAAACTTGAAATTTTTTCTAAGTGTAATGAGGACTTAGAGTCATTTTAGCTGGCAATCTTCGGGATACAACTTTTCAACCTTCCCGACATCCGCTTTTAGATTTTCAAGTTGCGTTATGATCGTAAAATCTCATAGTACATCTCGGATAAGTTTCGGAATTTTTTGGAACGCATAAGGCTGCGTTTGGATTTAATAACAGTAGCAAAACGCATAGACTATTGCCCAGTTTTCAGCATTTCAGGGTCAATTTCAAACGATCATAACTCCCTGTATATAATGAAATGTGTGAGCTATAATATATCAAACAAAATCTCTTCGAGTCCTCTTTCAATTGCAGTTGGTTTCATCCAATTTGAGTATATTAGTAAAAAGTTATAATCGATTTACTCCAGTCTACCAAACTGTCAACTGAGGGACAGATTTGACCTTAATTGTTCCTTAGGGGTATTTTGGTAATCCTCCACCCCTATATATACCACCAACACGGGATTTAATCCCTCAAACACCATAATACACATACTTTTTCCAAAATTGCTCAAGAACTCTCCCTAGGGTTTCAACATTAAAACCCAAGCAACTCAAGATTCAACCGCGGGTTCGTGAAACAAATTACAGATTTGGAATCCTCTCGACGTAGGCTTCGATAGACACCCAAAATTCGTGGAGAACAAGGTACGCGGGGTTTTCCTAAATTCTCATGGGCATAGAAAAATCATGTTTTAGAATGGGGTTTTAAATTATGTATATATATTTATGTATAAGATGTTTTAACATCATTGTTTTGGTTTTCTGACCATCTCCAAAGCGATTTGACAGTTTATATACATATATGAATGAATGTGTTTCAATTTTGAATACATGAACTTGCTAAAGACATTTGACCACCAGGTGTTTGATGAAATTTCTGCATGAATTGAACTTTAAGTTTCGGAATATGAAACCCTTTACATCAGTTACATGTTTTGGTGGTCTAAACTATGTTTTGAATGAAAGCTCTTGCTTAATACATTATAGCTCAGAAAAATCATGACTTGCAAGTCTTGGTATGACGATACCAACTCAGACTAATGCCATATCAGACTCAGACTAACAGACATTTCAGACTTTCATGATTTTAGACATTCAGAATGTTGCATGTACAGAAAAGGTTAAAAATGGGCATACAGAGATGTTAGGTGGTTCCCCGAAGAGGGCTTGAGTTCAAGCGACTCATTGCCTAAAACCGTGGTTTGCCGACCCGGGTATACTATTATGCGCAGACTTAAATGTCCTGTGGCGTATAAGACTCAGACACTCCAACCCTTGCGGCACACTTGGGTTGGGGGATTCCCCGCCGAGTCAATGGCGGATTCCATACAGCCCGTGGAATATCATACTTGTAGGGGAATACCACCTAACTCAGAAGTAAAACACAGATCATGATTTGAAATGAACAGACAGGTTACATGTTTTCAGAAAGTGCCCATGTATTTTTCAGAAACAGTTTTATACATGATGTCTTGATCAAAAATTGCTTTCACTTAATATGTATATATATATATATATGTATGTTCCATTATACTATTTTTTTGGATTGCTTCGCGTGCCAGTACTTTTGTGCTGACCCCCCTCCTTCCAGGTTCTGAGGCACAGTCTAGGGGTCCAGCTACTCAGTAGACATTCTCGGATTTGCAGACTTGATCTCACAGTGGTGAGACTTCTATTATTCAGAAGGCCTAATTATGTCAGACATTATCTTATTTATTATGTTTTTGGTTTACTGGGGGCCTTGTCCCAGTTTCTTTTCAGACAGATGTTTATGTTCTTAGTAGAGATTTCGCAGACTGATGTCAGATAGTATTATTCAGAAATGTTGCAGAACTTGACCATGTTTTGCGTACTCAGTTTCAATTCTGCATTTTATTATGATTATGAATGTTGTGCATGATAACCAGATAAAGAATGGGTGTTCCGGGCCTTCATTGTTCGGGATGCTCGTCACGGCTAGGGCCTAGGATCGAGTCGTGACACACAAGTACCACTCACTACATCACACCCAATTTAGAGCAAACTATTCACTTTTCATGCCAATGTATGACTATATCTATGATACAATGGATAAGACATCAGACACATTGTATGAAAAGTCACTTAAGAAAGAACCTAAAGTACCTGATGTGGTCCACCTTACACATCTAACAACCCTAGAATCCATCTACCATCTTCGACTAGGATTTGTATCGCTGGACCTGAAGCCTCACACCTCAAAGTGGTATTTTTGTTTAATATGGCCCATCACATTATGGTCAATAATGCTTACACGGATTTCTGGTCCCACATTTATTGTTGAGAGAAATTTGTTCAAGAATCTCAAATTACAAACTTAGGCTATTCCAAAGTATCGCATACAAGTAATTAATTTTAATTACTAAAAATTGTTGTTACTTATTGCAGGTCTGTTGTTAAAGTGATTATTAATTTGTCCTGATTCTTGATTTTGTTGCAGTACTTTATGCAATGGCAAAGAGAGAGTATTAACAATTTAATTGAGAAAGCGTTAAATGAAGCAGATCAGAAAGGCATTAAAGTGTTGAGCCTTGGACTCTTAAATCAGGCAAGTCAAAATATATGTCCAAAAGCCTAATAATACCCATCCTTTATTTATCTATGACAAAAATACATGATCGATTCTTAACCAGTAATATCCTGCAAACTTATCGCAGAATGTTTGTACGCAATCACAACATTATGGACGAAAAGATTTTTAAAAAAAATTCATGCATTACCCTATATCAACGTTGAAGGTTAACTCATACTTATGGTTTATTTCAAATGCATGTTTTCAGGAAGAGCAACTGAATAGGTATGGTGAAATTTTCATAAAGAGGTACCCTCACCTGAAAGTGAAGGTGGTAGATGTAAGTAGCCTAGCTGTTGCTGTGGTCCTCACCTTTATTCCTAAAGGAACTTCACAAGTTTTCCTTCGAGGTCGTTTGTCCAAAGTTGCTAACAACATTGCCCTTGCCTTGTGTAAAGGGGGAATTCAAGTATATTTGACTATTAATCTCCAAACATTTTTAGCTTTTCGTTTTCTTGTTCATTGTAATTTTCTATGTACAGGTTGTCATGCTAGATGAAGAAGATAAAAAGAGACTTAAAGCAAGGCTTACCCCCGAGGCTGCAACTAATTTGGTCTTCTCAAAATCTTACAATGTTTCAAAGGTATAAACCAAAAATATATTGAAATATACTGATCTAAATCTTGACAATTTATAACATCTCCTAGCACCATCCACTCAATCCTTTCCTAACCTAAAGTTTTATCATTATGTTGAGATCTGAACAAATCTGAATTTTAGAAAGTCCAAATATGGAAAAGAATATTTCCCTGTCTATAGTTTAAAAAGAGGCTCTTGATTGAAATATTATATTGCAGACATAGAAAGTAGGGGATGGATTGAGTGAAGATGAACAATTGAATGCACCAAAAAGAACATTATTTATACCTTTTTCACAATTTCCACCAAGAAAAGCTCACAAGGACTGCTTCTATTTCAACACACCAGTCATGATTTCTCTGAAGCATCTTGAAAATTTAGACTCTTGTGAGGTTCGATAAGATCATTAGTTGTTCTTAATTTCTCTATACTAATTTGACAGTTCATAAAAAATAAAGAAAATTCATGAGTGATCTTTCCTTTTAGATCTGGCTACCAAGAAGAGTGATGAGTGCCTAGAGAATAGATGGAATTTTACATGCATTGGAAGGTTGGAATGAGCATGAATGTGGTGACATGATGCTTGATACTAAGAAAGTGTGGAAAGCTAGTCTGGAACATGGTTTTTGCCCATTAACCAAAATTTCTGCTGCTTAATCAAAGGGCTAAAATTATATACTATATAGAATGCTCTTTCTATTTTGAATCTTTGATCTACGTTGATTTATATTACTGAATCTTGGATCTACGGTGATTTAAAAGTTTGTAAAATATTTCCTACAACACTTTGTGCAACAAAAACAATGTTGCTCAAGGTTGTGCCCTTTTAGTTCTTTCAACAAAATTTACCCTTGTAGGGTATATAAAAGGTGTGCATAATGCTAACCTACTATCAAATGTAATAGGTAGAAAAGGCCATTAATATAAAGGTTTGAGGTTTCTTATTAAGAATTGGCATAAGACCACCTAATAGAGCATGCACCACTTGTTAAGATATCTCATGATTGATTGAGTATGTCATAGTGATTTAGTTCCCATTTAGGAGAAGATCACAATTCTTTATTAGTTGATTCTTTCCTTAGTTAGTTTGTGTTCTCTTGTATATATACACATATATATCAATGAAATCAAACAACTTCATCTTCATTCTCTACATTTATATGGTATCAAAGCCAAAATACTCTTAACAGAGTCCAAGATCTATTTTTTCTTCTTCTCTTTGCAGCGATGGCCACTTCTTCCCCCTTCGTTAATGCCGACGCAACCCCTATCCTCAAACACTTGATTCAATTCAATCCATCATCTCAGCTGCCCATTAAACTGACCAGCAACACTAATTTTACTATCTGGAAAGCCCAGATTGCCATGTTGCTTCATGGCCATGACCTCTATGGTCATCTTGACGGCACCATGTTGTCCCCTGCTGAAACAATCACAACTAATGGCCTTGAGACAGCTAACCCTGCGTACAAGGATTGGTTTGGTCAGGATAAATTGATCCAAAATGCTCTCATGGGCTCTGTAGATGCCACAATCGCACCCACGGTAGCTTATGCTATTAACTCCAAAGCTGCAGGGGATTAACTTCACACTTTCTTTGCAAACAAATCGCAAACCCACGTCTTCAGCCTTCGTCACCGTCTCAATTGAGTCAGTAAGGACTATAAATCCATTGTCGAATATATGCGAGAGATTCGCTCTCTCTCTGATGAACTCACCAAAATAGGTTCACCCATTAATAATAAAGAACTAGTGGTGAAAATACTGAGTGGATTCAGGTCAGAATTCCGGAAAATCTCTGCAGACATACGGGAAAAGGACTCTCCTATTAGCTATGAAGAGCTTTTTAACAAACTTCTTGATCATAAACTTTTCCTCAAAAATGAGGACCTCAAGAAGACTTCTACCCAGATCACAACAGGTGTTGCTCAACAAGTGCCAAATCCTCCATCAGCTCCATCAGCCCCACGCAACAATAGACACCCATCCAACAATAATAACTGGCGTCCCCAATACAAGCAGTCTAATCAAAACACTCATTCTCAGTATTCAATGGATAATTCCTAGTGGCACAATCCAATGGATAATTCTCAGTGGCGTAACTTCCCACACAAATCATCATGAGTATGCTGTCAACTTTGTGACAAATTTGGGCATACAACAAATGTTTGCCGCTCTCGGTCCATAACCACCTTGAAGCAAAAGTAAATTTTGTTGTGCACACTATACCAAGCGACCCCTGGATTCTTGATTTAGGTGCATCTCACCATATCACCTCAGATACCAACTCTCTCCACAATGTTCAAGAAGTCAAAGGTCTGGATGCAGTGATAATGGGCAATGGTAATGTGATTTTGATTACTCAAACTGGTAATACTCACGTAACTGCATCAAATACTGCCTTCAAACTCTCTAGTATTTTGTGTGCTTCAGCTATCAAACGCAAACTCATTTCAGTTTATCAATTTTGCAAAGAAAATCTAACCTTCATAGAATTTTTTCCTTTTACTTTTCTTGTGAAGGATCTGACTATGGGAACACCTTTTCTGTGTGGCCTGAATAAAGAAGGTCTCTATGAATGACCGTCCCTGACTCGACCAAACATCAACATTGTCATTGCTGGACCTTACTTACATCTATGGCATTGAAGATTGGGTCACCCCCACTCTTAAGTTTTACTTTCCATTATAAATAGTTCCTGTCTTTCATATTCTTCAAAAGATAAGTTTACTTATTGTAATTCTTGTTGCTGTAAAAAAGCTTATAGATTTCCCTTTTATTCCAACACTTTGTCCAACAAACATCCATTAGAAATAATTTACAGTGATTTATGGGGTCCATCCCCTATTCTCTCTATTGATAAAAAATGCTACTATTGTCTATTTGTTGATCAGTATACCAAATACATTTGGTTGTATACAATGAAAAACAAACATGAAGTGCATAAACACTTTCAAAACTTACATCCTGTGCTTGAAAAATATTTTGGTCACAAAATGTTCACACTTTACACTGATGGAGACGAAGAATATAAAGTCATAGAACTATACCTTAATTCTTATGGTATACAACACCTTGTCTCTCCCCCTATACTCCTCAAAGGGTTGCCCTGGCTGAAAGACGTCATCGATACCTTATTGAGACTGTCAAAACGTTGCTTCATCAAGCAAGTTTGCCCTCCAATTTTTGGACATTTGCCTGCCATCATGTTGCCTTTCTCATTAATCGCCTGCCCACTTCCACTCTTGATAACAAGTCCCCATTTGAAGTTCTTTTCAATGAAACACCCGCTTATGAATCTCTCTGTACATTTGGATGTCTATGCTACCCATGGTTTCGAATATACACCCAAAATAAATTAGAACCATATTCCAAACCTTGTGTTTATCTCGATTTCTCCATCACTCATCATTGTCATTAGTGTTTTGACCCCACCAGCTCTAAACTTTTTCTCTTACGGGATGTAAAACTTTTAGAAGAAATTTTCCCATTTGATAATATTTTTTCTCACTTAAAACAAAACTTTTCATATTTAAATTGGGAAAACACTTTACAACATCAAAATCCAGATATGAAAATTAGTTCCACCACTATTAATACATATCTCACCTTACTTCCTCCCATCATTCCGTTCAGGCCAAGTGCACGCCAAGAAACCTGTTCAGTTCGCGCCCCACAGGGAAATAACCCAGAGTCAGATGATTTCACCACTCCGAAATCAGGTAATCCTCAAAATACTTCCCCATTTCACTTCATATTTCAAAGCCAACCCCCTTCCCTCTCTGTGCATCCTAGCTCTCTACATTGCCGACCACCAGTTACTCATGTTTATCAACGTCGCCCAAAGTCATCATGATCCCTCTATTCTAACAGAGGTGCGAGCAGTTTCTTTCTCGACTTGCCTCCACCCACTGCACCCATAGTTCAAGTTCCAAAAATAGAGAAAAAACATGTAGTAACAAGGTCGCAAAATAACATTGTCAAGCGACAGAAAATTATTAACTACACTGCCCAAATAACCCAGCTTGTACCCATTTTACTTGTACCCTAAAAACAAGCACAAAAATCATCATATTGGAGAGATGCTATGTAGGTTGAGTATGATGCACTAATAAAAACCCATACTTGGAAGTTGGTTCCACCGGATCACACTAGAAATATTGTTCCCTGTAATTGGTTATTTCGAATCTAAACCAAGACTGATGGCTACATTGATAGGTACAAAGTGCGTTTGGTTGAAAAAGGGTTCACCCAAATGCCTGGGGTTGATTTTTATAATACATACAGTCCAGTGGTTAAACCAACCACAATTCGGACCGTCCTCACTATCGTTGTACAAAAAAGTTGGCCCTTATATCAAATAGATGTCAATAATGTTTTTCTTCAAGGAAAGCTTTACGAAGATATCTATATGACCCAACCACCTGGGTATGAAATTTCAGTACATCCTGACTATTTCTGTCATCTCAAAAAGGCTATCTATGGACTGCGACAAGCTCCTAAAGCCTGGTATGATGCACTTACTAATTCTCTTATCAGAATGGGATTTCGTATGTCTGAATATGATAATTCTTTGTTTGTTCTGCATAACTTAGGAGTAACTATTTATAAACTAATATATGTGGACGATATCATACTCACGGGAAGCAATGAAACACTCCTTCAAGAAGTCATTACTTTTCTTTTCAAAAGATTTTCTCTTAAGTATCTTGGCTTACTGCACTATTTCTTGGGCATTGAGGTACACAGGGATGCCAACGGTCTATTTCTTAGTCAATCTAAGTATATTCAAGAGGTGTTGTATGACACTCATATGTAAGATTGCAAAGATGTTCAGTCCCCAATGAGTACATCTAAGGCACTACTGGTAGATGACGGAGCCCCTTAAACTGATGACAAAGAGTATAGGAGTGTACTTCGTAAACTTCAGTACCTTTCTTTTACCAGATCAGATATCACATATTCAGTAAACAAGATTACTCAGTTTAACAACTCTCCCTCCGTGGTTCATTGGAAGGCTGTTAAACGCATCCTTCGATACCTCAAAGAAATATCCCAGAATGGTATTCATATTTCTCCACATCAGTCCACTAATTTTTATTCCTATACTGATGCTGATTGGGTGGGTGATATTAATAATCACCGCTCAATCTCTGGCTTCGTTGTTTTTCTAGGTACGACTCCTATTTTCTAGTGTTCTCGCAAGCAATCCACCGTCTCCTATTCCTCCAATGAGGCTGAGTATAGGGTAGTTGCCTCTTCCTTAGCTGAAATAAAGTGGATCACTCACTTGCTCAGGGATCTTCATGTGCCACTCTCTACTGCACCTACAATACTTTGTGATAACCTTGGGGTCACTTACATTGCTGAAAACCCGGTATGTCATACAAAAATGAAGTACCTCGAGGTCGATCTTCACTTTGTTTGTAATGGCCTAGTCCGAGTTTCACACATCCACTTCACTGATCAAGTTGCAGATCCACTTACCAAACCATTATCTAAGCCAGCCTTCCCGCGGATGCTACCCAAGTTAGGTGTTGTCTCATCACACCTAACTTGAGGGGGGCATAATAGAGCATGTACCACATGTTAAGATATCTCGTGATTGATTTAGAATCTCATAGTGATTTAGTTTCTATTTAGGAGAAGATCATAATTCTCTATTAGTTGATTATTTCCTTATTTAGTTTGTGTTCTCTTGTATATACACACATACATATCAATGAAATCAAGCAACTTAATCTTCATTCTCTATATTTATACCACCTAATCGATTAAGCTGCCCTGGGCCAAACCTCTCCTTTTCTGATCCATGCTCCCCAAACTAATCCCCTACAAATGTTGTGACCTTTGGTTAATATGAGCAACTAGCATAGTATGTTTATGTTCTTATTACAAATGGACACTCAGCTAGCTAAAACTGACGAAGTTTCACTAGTTATTATATTAGATCAGTGGTTACCTGATCACATAGTAATACAAACACTGGTCCAAACTCTGAAGTATGAGGTTTAATTTGAAGAAAGTTGAGTTATACTATATTCCTCTCTAATCCCCATCCACGAGAAAAATAAGATAATGAAGAATAACAAGTTTGAGTTTAGACAAAAGAAAGTGAGACCTTATTGTTGGTATATTATAGCAGTTATTTCAATCATTACTTACCATCAAACCAACACAGGTTCAATAGTATTTTCAAATAATTGTGTTCTTGCAGAAAATCATATATGAAGCCCTGAAGAGACATCAAGAAGCTATATTAATTTGACAAGAGGGTTTGTTTAGGTGGTACATGTGTAATTAATTCTACATTTATGCATATAGTGTAATACAAAGAATAATAAATTTCTACGTCACAAAAGAGATGAATATATCTATTTTACATACCCTTCCAAATAAGAATTATGTAACATATAAATTAATGATTCTTTAATAACATTAAGTCTCCTTCATGCAATAACTCTTCCAAATCCTATATAAGGGATGTCTTTGAAGAAGATATAATACACCACAACAAAGAAAGAAAGAAAACATCTTTATCCTTTTCTCTTCTTCTTGGGGTAATTATTTTGGGCAATCTCTACACTTTCAGCCACGAGTGCATGCATTTGGAAGTTGTGTGGAAACGTGGGGAGCAATCGACTAGAAGAATTTGCACCGAAGTCGGGCAGAAATAACTTTTAAGGCAGTGACTTGCCACGACACAGTATTTGTGACTATTCTCTTACTACTATTAATTCCAGTTTCATATCAGTATTGTAGTTTTATTTCAATAATTTGAAAGTGATTTCCTTACATACAATATTGATAAGTGGTTATTTCTTTGAACAAAACTTTTCCTGTTTTATCAAAACTTAAGCCATTGGACGAAAATAATTTTAAATGCTAGTCACAAAAATATTTGATTTTCTTAGAACAATTAGAAATTAATTATGTTTTATTTAATGATGGTTCTAACATTACTACTGGTTCTAACTCTATTATGATTATTGATGAATCTACTAAAAAGAAGGTTACAAAGGATAGAAAAAATGATAGAGGATATTTATTGAGTCATATGACTAATACTTTGTTTGATTTATTTGTGACTTATAAATTTGCTAACAAAATATGGGATGGTTTGCAAAACTCAAAACATGGAAGACAAAATAATGTCCAAATTCATCTTTCTAAGGGTAATGAAGTGTTCACTGCAGTAATCATCGAGGCAAACCTGGTGGCTAACAAGACTGACTGGGTGTTGGCGCTTCAAGGCATTTCTGTGCCAATAAAGAGTTGTTTCATGACTTGGTCGAGTCCGCTGATGGAAAGTGTATCTACATAGGTAACTCCACTATTGTCACGACCCAAATCGAGGCCCTGGCCACGACGGGCATCCCGAACCATAAAGGTCTATGAGCCCTTCTAACTGGCAATCATATGCATAATTCATAACTATAAAATGCAGAAACAAAATGGAAACATGGCCATCTGATTATATTAAAAAAAATAACACGGCATAAGTTCAACAAGACTCAAATTCATCTAACACCTGTCTGCAAAATCTCTACTAACTGAAGGAAAATAACATATGTTTGAAGACCGGGACAAGTCCCCCGGTCGTACCATAAACCAAAACCAAATGAGATCAACACAAGTGAATAAGACACCTTCCGAAATAAGGGAGGCTCACTAACACTGAATGTCCGACAATAATATACTATTTAGCAAGAATGCTAGACTGGGCCTCAGAACTTAAAATATAGGGGGTAAATACAGATGTATTGGTACGCAGAGCAATCCAAAATGATGTACTTTCATACAACATAAGTGAGAGCAATTCATAAAACTGTATACATACGATATTAGAAAAACACATAGACATACTTTAAAGACTTTGAAATATTTATTTGAAATCATGAACCACTCCTTATGTTACTTCTGATCTAGATGGTACACCCTACAATCTGTAATTCCATGGGTTATATAAAATTTGCCCTTGACTTGATAGCCAAGCCTTCAATCCAAGTTTGCTGCGAAGATTGAAGTATCAGTAAGGGGGGATACGCAAGACCACACATCATGGTTCCATGATCCTCAATAAAATTAACATATCATGGTAGTGCACAAGACCACAAAGTATGTCTCCTAACCATATTCCCAAATTGGTACGACATAAATCAAGGTACACAAGATCACACAACATGGTACCATAATCCTGTGTCGGAAAATCATGATTTCTAGCATTGAGTTTTTCAACTCATACTTTCTTTGGGTAACCATCTAACTCTCTCTTTAAGCTTATTTTTAACCTTTTCTAAATATGCATCTTTTTGAATTCAAAATCTGAGTAAAATCTGTATTTTTAGTCTGTTCTGAATCTGCTATGACATTCATTTGTTTGGTATCGTCATACCAAGACTTGCAAGTCATATGTCTAAGCTATATAGTATCACGTAACAATCCTTTCATTCAAAATAAAGTGTTTGGACCACTAATTCATTAAAATAGTACAAAAGAATTTGTATATAGAAGTACATAAAAACATATGCAAAGATTCCCTCTTTCAATTCTTAAACATGTGGTGGTCATTTACTTCGTAACAAATCATGAAATTCTTTCAATAATCATCATTAATATTTACAAACAAGATAACACCCTTTTGTCAAATCAATTTCAAGCCTTAAATAATAGTAAAAAATGTTTATGCCATTCTTTTAAATATGAAATTCATCAATTCATAACACGTGAAAATCAAGTGATGTCATAACAAGAGAGGGGGTATAGATATTCATGCTCTCAATTCAACTTTCAATCTCAAACCTCATACATGCATATATACGAGCAAAAATCAATTTTAGGGAAAAGCCTCAAGACCAAAATATTATCATCAAAAGGATTCACAATGCATATTTGTTAATGTAATTTTAAAACCCTTCATAAACATATGATTTTGTAACTTTAAACCTTACTCAAAATGATTTCAACATGCCCATGTAGTTTAGGAAAACCTCACGTACCTTATATTGATTAGTTTGAATATTGAAAATCAAATCTTGACTCTCTTCTTATAAATCTTGAAGTTAAATGGCTTGAATTATTATTTTGAAGAAGAAGAGTTGAATCCTATTTCTTGGGAGGTGGCTAGGGTTTTTCTTTGATAGAAAATTAAATAAAGAGACAACTAATGCTCCTTGGGGCTGAAATTTTCTGTTATGGATAGATTTTGGGTGAGCGAATATGACCAAAGTGACCCTTAAGGAATTTAAACAGTGTCTGAAATAGCTTTAGGTCACGTCAGATATTGCTTCGGGAAGAGCAACACGTTGGCTTACTGTCTCTCACGAAAAATGTCATAACTTTTTACTTGGGTATCGAATTAAGGAAAAATTGGTATCATTGGAAAGTTGACTCAATTATATACAATTAGGTGGGTCTTGAGCTGAAATATTTCACATATATCAAAAGTTATACACGTTCAAAGTTGAACCTTGAAGAATTGAATATTAACTTTGGACGATTCAAAGGCTCTTAGCTCAACTTTTCTCTAAGTGATTTTCATGACCATTTATCAGCTCATAATCACTTAAAACACTAGGATAAAGATCATAAAACATGAATTTAAATATGAGTCATGGGATTAGAGTTTACATACATAGAAACGACGGTACGATTTCTAGCTCAAAAATACGGGTCGTTAGAACTACTGTTGGAAATATGGGTAAAAAAAATTTCTCTTAAATTAACTTTCGATAAAATATTAGTCTTGAACAATGTTCTATATGTTTCCTTCCTCCTTAGAAACTTAGATTTTGGAGTGCTTCTGTAATACCTCACACCTAAATGCCATTGTACTACATACGCCTCATGCCTTTGAATCGTACATACAATATACGAGTCGTATATTATAGTCGTATCCAAGACAATGTGAATTGGTTGACAGTCTATTCTAGGTACGTCTCCTTCCCTTGAGTCATACATACAACATACGAATTATATAAAGTGAAGCCGTGAGTTTAGCAGTGTAGGCTTCCCAATATTCTGTCCAAGTTACGAGAGGTGGGCTACAAGTCGTATGGAGATATTACTAGTCGTAGGTATAGACTCGTATGTTGACCAGTGTGTACTCTCTTAGATCCTTCCAAGCTTACTAGTTAGGAGGCCTAGTCGTACCTTCACCATACGAGTCGTTTGGTTGACTCGTATAGAGTGGCAACCAATTTCTGCATTGTTTAGTTAAAGGGCCTTTTTGTCTTTTTCCCTCTGTTAACTCCTGACCCACGACTTATAACCTAAAAAAGAGAATTATTTTTCTCCACTTTTAGTCAAATAACAATACTTTCCTCCTCTCATATTCAAGATCATCAAGATTAGGGTTTTTCTCACCAAGTCATCTTTCAAGTGTCAAAATTCAAGCTCCCTTCACAAGTCAAGCAATTCCCGGTATGTGAGGTATTCATCAATGGGTTCCTTCCACCCATTGAGTCCGAAAAATCCCCTTTTTGTTCAAGTATGGATTTTTAATCTTCTTATATGAAATTATCCATGTAAATCATAAATTTAATCCATGTCATCTTAGAAATTTAAATTCAAGCCATGCCAACATGTTTTTCCCATAAAAATTTGATTACTTCATGCATTGAATTTCAACTACTCATGTCATATTCAATTGCTCCCATGTCAAATTATCAAATTATGAATTAAACCATGAGAAATTGTTATCCTTCCAAGTTTAATACTTTATTTATTCAAATTCATTAACTTTATCAGTTTGGTGACACATTTTATATTTTAACTCTATGAATTGGGAATTTATGCCACTATTTCAACTTTTGTTAGCGAATTTTATAATCAGTCAGTGCTGGCAGGTTATGAACGCACGATACCTATGTGTTTACTTACGTTTCAGACTTTTCAAGAAATGAGTCAGTTCATTCATGAATTTATTGTCATACTTAGTTTGTTATGATTATGTTGAGCACTATTAGTTGAGATCAGTTGACCGTAGTCAAAAATAGTGTTAGTTCAGTTAGGAGTAGGATTTAGCATCGAGTGAACCCAGGGATGGGGTCTCACCTGCCATTAGAGGGTATGACTTTAGTAGTAATCCCTGAGTTCCAGAACTATGTAGCCAGCATAGTTTTTGAGAGGTCTTCCTGCCAGTTGAGCGTTGACATTCTCTTAGGGGCACCTGCCAGTAAGGGGTGACTCCCTAGTCCTTTGGGACACTAGTTTAGTGGATCCACATTACCAGTGTTACTACCCGTGGCATGGTACTGATACCCTTCTCACTGGGGTTACAGGTTAAACTCGATTAGCTCAGATTGGGGCATGTCGGTTACATAATAGTTCCTATAATTTCAGTCAGTACTCGGTCTATATAAGTTCAGGTTTGCTTGACCAAGTAATCAGATTTTCAGTTATTCAGTCAGTCAGTTTTACAGATTAAATTCAGTTCATACTTTACTTAGTCTTGCATTCTCAGTTTTACATGTTCAGTTGTCATATGTATTTCAGTTAGTCCTTATCTCACGTACAAGTATATTCAAAGTACTGACCACATACTTTTATCTTGCGCTATGTTATCTTATAACATGGGTTCAGACGCCCAGTTTCCTGACCATTCTTAGACAGTTTAGCATTACCCAACAGCAGTAGTGGTGAGTCCTCTTCCATCGAGGATATGATATTTTTCACCATTTTTCAGCATCTCTTTATGTTCAGTCAGTGAGAGTTAGTTGAGGGTTTGTCCCATCAACTCCTTATGATTTTTTGAGGATTTCAGATAGATAGACAGTTAGTTGGTTTTCAGTCTATTCAATTGTTTCAGACATATTGAATTATATTTTAGTATTACATTGTACCAATATTTTATCAGATTATCTTTCGCACATGTTATCCCATTACTATTTCATTCGCTGCTCACCACAAGTACCAAATTATAGGTTATATTGGGGTCACTTGTGGCCTTAAGCACTGTGTTACGACTAGGGGGTAGCTCTAGATCATGAAAAAACTGGTATCAGAGCCAGGTTTTAAAGTATCCTAGGGTGTTTGAAAGCTGTGTTGAGTAGAGTCTTGTGCATAGGTGTGAAGCTCACTACACTTATGGACAAGAGGCTATGAGATATTTTTAGAAAAGTTTCCCTTCTTTCAGTATTCATGTCGTGCAAAAGTGCATGAGCTCTACTAAATTCTTTTCTTTTTCTAACTCATCCTTTATTTCATTTACAGGTAATGCCTCCCGTAAGAAAATACAGAAGAAGGAACAAGGATCATCCCGTACCACCACTTGTTTAGGGAGATCTCTTGAATGACCATGTCTCTCACACAGAGTTCAGGATGCTTTCACGGCCTCAGCCCATTCTGTAACTGCTCAGAATAACCCACATTTTGTTGCCCTATCCAATCCAGTGATGAATACAGCTGCATCTAGAATTTAAGATTTCACTCGGATGAATCCCCCTTTGTTTTCTGGATCGAAGTCTGAGGAGGATCCGCATGAGTTTCTGGATGGGGTGCAGAAGTGACAAACATTATGTGTGTCACTTTAAGTGAGAGTGTAGACTTAGTTGCTAACTAGTTGTAGGGGTAGATCACACCTGGTTTAAGTAGTGGAAGGAGGACAGAGGTGTTGAGGCAGGGCCAATAGAGTGGAAGGAGTTTGCCACGACTTTCTCAGACAGGTTCTTCCTACTAGAGTTGAGGGAAGATAAGGTTCGGGAGTTCATAAATTTGAAATAGGGCAGCATGAGTGTGAGGTAGTACTCACTCAAGTTTACTCAATTGGCGCGGTATGCTCCGACTATGGTGGCTGACTATAGGTCCAGGATGAGCAAGTTTGTGTCTAGTGTATCTGATAGTGTAGTCAAGGAGTATAGGACTACCATGTTGATCAAGGAGTGGACATTTATAGAATGATGGTTCATGCTCAATAGATTGAAGAGGAGAATCTCAAAGAGAAGAAAAAAGCGAATAAGAGGTCCAAAACAGGTAGTTTCAATTTTTCTTAGCCAAGGTTGGAAGGCGGTAATTGTTCTCAGTTTTTTCCAAAATTTTTGGCCACAACTCTATCTTCAACCGGTATTCCAGTGCCTAAGTTCAGGCAGGATAGTCAAAATAGTGCTCCACGCTCTTAGTCTCAGAGTAGTGTGAATAGTGGTTATACCAATCTTCTCTGTAGGAAGTGTGGTAGAAATCATTAGGGAAAATGCAAAGAAGGTAGTGGTGTGTGTTTTGGATGTGGCAAACCAGGAAAAGGATCAGAGATTGACCGTGGGTTGGCCAAAAAGGTAAGGACGTTCGTCAGCAGGGTCAGTCCAACTTTTCATCAGCTCTAGCAGGTGGCCTAACTCAGCAAGGTGCCACTTTTAATTCCACTAGTGGGCAGCGCCAGTATAGAATGTATGCTTTCTAGACTCGACATGATCAGGAAAGTTCTCCTGATATGGTTACGGGTACGTTACAAGTTTTCCATCTTCATGTTTACGCATTGTTAGATCCCAGAGCTTCACTTTTCTTCGTGACTCCTTGTATCGTTGTAGACTTTAGTGTCAGTTCTTAAATATTAGTAGAGCCTTTCTTAGTGTCTACCCCAGCGGGTAAGTCTTTTATAGCCAAACGGGTATACAAAAATTTCCCGATCACAGTGTCCCAGAAAGTTACTTTAGTTAACCATGTAGAGTTAGAGATGACTGATTTTAATGTCATTTTCGGTATGGATTGGGTTCACTCGTGCTATACCTCAGTTGATTGCAGAAATAGAATTGTCCATTTCCAGTTTCCTAATAAACCAGTTATTGAATGAAAGGGTAGTGCTTCAGTGCTTAAGGGTTGGGTTATTTCATATCTTATGGCATGAAAGATAATTTCCTAGGGGTGTATTTACCATCTTGTTCGAGTTAAGGACTCAAATTTTTAAACCCTGAGTCTTGAGTTAGTTCCTTTAGTAAATGAATTTCCTGATATATTTCCTGAAGATCTCCTTAGGGTTCCTCCCGAAAGAAGATTAACTTCGGGATAGATTTCCTTTCATATACGCAGCCTATCTCCATCCCACCTTATAGAATGGCTCCAACTGAGCTCAAGGAATTGAAAGAATAGTTGAACAATAACTTAGATAAGGGTTTCATCAGGCTAATGTTTCCCCATGGGGCGCTGTAGTCCTTTTCGTGTGCAAAAAAAAGGATTCTCTTAGAATGTGCATCGACTACCGTCAGTTGAACAAAGTCACAATCAAGAATAAATATCCTCTCCCCAGGATTAATGACTTATTCGACCAACTTTAGGGTGCAAGTTATTTCTCTAAGATAAACCTCAGATCCAACTATCATCATCTTAGAGTAAGAGAATGTGACATTCCAAAGATAGCCTTCAGCACTCAGTATGGTCACTTCGAATTCCTAGTTATGTCTTTTGGACTAACAAATGCCTCTGTAGCTTTCATGAACTTGATAAACAGGGTGTTCAAGGAGTACTTAGACATGTTTGTCATAGTCTTCATTGATGACATCCTTGCCTATTCCTATAATGGGAATGATTATGCAGACCATCTGAGAGTTGTGTTGCAGTCCCTTGGAGACCATCAGTTATCCGCTAAGTTCAATAATTATGAATTTTGGTTGAGAATAGTAGCTTTTCTCGGTCATATAGTTTTTGGTGATGGCATTCTAGTTGATCCCAAAATGACCGGAGCAGTGAGAAACTAACCTAGAACCATATCTCCATGAGACATCAGGAGTTTCTTGGGTTTAGCTGTTTATTACAGATGGTTTATCGAAGGGTTTTCTTCTATTGCTTCTCCCATGTCTAGACTAACCCAAAATAAAAGAAAATTTTAGTGGTCAGAAACCTGCGAGAAGAGCTTTTAGGAGTTGAAGGCTACTCAGTCTCGACTTTGCCAGATGGAACAGATGGGTTGGGTTCATATTATATTGTGATGCTTCTAAAGTTGGTCTTGGTTGTGTACTAATGCAGAGAGATAAGGTCATAGCCTACGCCTCTAGACAACTTAAGCCCCATAAGAAGAATTATTCGACCCATGATCTTGAGTTGGCAGCTGTTGTATTTGCCTTAAAGATTTGAAGGCATTACCTTTATGGGACTCATATTGATGTGTTCACGGATTGCAAGAGTTTGTAGTATGTGTTCAGGCAGAAAAACCTGAATCTTCATAAAAAGGTGGCTTGAATTATTGAAAGACTATGACATGAGTATATTGTACCATCCAGGTAACTCCAATGTAGTGGCGGATGCCCTTAGTAGATTGCCTATGGGTAGTCCTGCTTATGTTGAGGATGGTATGAATGAATTAGTCCATGAGGTTCACCAACTTGCTATTTAGGGGTTCGGTTGGTTGATTCAGTCGAAGGTAGTATATGGGTTTGGAATTTTCACTGGTTGCCAAAGTAAAAGAAAAATAAGATAGGGATCCTAGTTTGGTCAAGTTGAAGAAGACAGTTAGAGATCAGAAGGTGGAGGTTTTCTCCCAAGGGGGATATGGTGTGATTCATTGTCAAGGCAGACTATGTGTTTCGGGTGTTGATGATCTGAGACAGTGAGTACTAGCTGAAGCAGGAGATCTATTTACCCAGGGGATACTAAGATGTATCGTGATTTGTGGGAGATCTATTAGTGGAGTGGTATGAAGAAAGATATTGCAGAGTTTGTGGCTAAGTGTTTGAACTGTCAGTAGGTTAAGGTTGAACAGAAAAGGACTAGTGGTACACTTCAGGAGTTTATCATCCTCACATAGAAGTGGGAGGTGGTGAACATGGATTTTATGAAAAGATTGCCTCGTATGCATCATCAGTATAATTCAATATGGACCATTGTAGATTGAATGGACAAGTCAGCTCATTTCTTGCTAGTTCATACTTTATTTTCAGATGAGGATTATGCTAGATTCTATCTTAGGGAGTTGGTGAAGTTTCATGGAGTTTCGTGGTCTATCATTTCGGATAGAGGTACTCAGTTTACCTCTCACTTTTGGAAGGCTTTTCAGAAGGGCCTTGGAAGTCAAGTATGGATTTTTAATCTTCTTTTATGAAATTATCCATGTAAATCATGAATTTAATCCATGTCATCTTAGAAATTTAAATTCAAGCCATGTCAACATGTTTTCCCCATGAAAAGTTGATTACTTCATGCTTTGAATTTCAACTAATCATGTCATATTCAATTGATCCCATGTCAAATTATCAAATTATGAATTAAACCATGTGAAATTGTTATCCTCTCAAGTTTAATACTTTTATATATTTAAATTCATGGAATTTATCAGTTTGGTGAAACATATTATGTTTTAGGTCTTTGAGTTGGGACTTTATGTCACTATTTCAAGTGTTGTTATCAAATTTTGTAATTATTCAGTGCTGGTAGATTATGAACACCCGATACCTGTGTGTTTACTTATGTTTCAGACTTTTCAAGTAATGAGTCAGTCCATCCATGATTTTATTGTTATACTCAGTTTGTTATGATTATGTTGAGCACTATCAGTTGACCTTAGTCAGAAATAGTGTTAGTTCACTTGAGAGTAAAATTTAGCATTGAGTGAACCTATGGAGGAAGAATCACCTGTCAGTAGAGGGTGTAACTCTAGTAGCAATTCCTGAGTTCCAGAACTACGTAGCCAACATAGGTTTTGAGAGGTCTTCCTGCCAATTGAGGGTTGACATTCTCTTAGGGGCACCTGCCACTAGAGGGCGACTCCCTAGTCCTTCGGGACACTAGTTTAGTGGATCCATATTGCCAGTGTTAGTATCTGTGGCAAGGTACTGATACCCCTCCTATTGGGGTTATAGGTTGAACCCTAATTAGCTCAAATTGGGGCATGTCAGTTATATGATAACTTCTACAGTTTCTTTCAGTACTCAGTCTATATCAATTCAAGTTTGCTTGACCAAGTAATCAGATTTTCAGTTATTCAATCAGTCAGCTTTACAGATTAAATTGAGTTCATGCTTTACTTGGTTTTGCATTCTCAGTTTTACATGTTCATGCATCCATGTTCAGTTTCCATATGTATTTCAGTTAGTCCTTATCTCACGTACCAGTACATTCAAAGTACTTACCACATACTTTTCTTTTGCACTATGTTGTCTTATAATATAGGTTCGGACACTCAGTTTTTCGACCATCCTTAGATAGTTCAGCATTACTCAGCAACAGTAGTGGTTGTTGACACCTAATTTTTTTCCATCCACAACTAAGTTTAATCCTGAGTTTCTTTGATTCTTAATAAAATCAAAATATTTATTCATCCAAACAAATGTGCTCTAAAATAATTATTTGGGTTAATTTTATCATTTAAGTGATGATTATACGTTTTCGTATTTACATAAACGAGATTGTATAAATTTTGTTACTTAAATGAATATTTTTATCAAAATTGGACTTTTATTGAGAATATATTGAAAATTAATTAAAATGGATAAATTCTTTATTTAAATATAATTTATTCTAAAAAATAATTTATTTTGAAAAATATTTGTTTTATTTTATTAAATTAGGAAACTCAAAATTAAACCAATTTATAATTCATATTCAATTTTGATTCAATTTAATTGATTCATTGAATTTGCCCATAATTGAAATTAATTGAACCGTAATTACAATACAATTAGCCGATTGATTTTTGATTGGGCCGAATTTAAACAAAATTGATTGAATTTATAATTTGGCGCTATTTATTAAAAAAAAAAAAAAAAACTAAACTCCAATCCTTTTTAAATTAATGTCCCCAATTGACCCATCAATTCAACTTAAAATACCAACCCAACTCCTTAGTTGCCCAGCCCACTTTTACAAGCTTGACCCAACCCAATCCCTCAATATCTATTGGAAAAATTACATAAAATAGAAACCTTAAGATATTAATTACAAGAAATAACAATAGTTTGGCAAAATTACAACTAATAACAAAACTATCAATATTTTATTCTTTTTTCTTAAAAGCGTGTGAAATCTACTCTCTTATTTTCAGTTCCCTATTTTTACTCTACTTTACCTATTTCACTTCCCCCAACTTCCTTTTTTTTTTTTTTTTCAAATTTCCCCAAATTCCCCATGAAATCCCACATCTTGATAAAGATCATCTCCACTTTTTAAGGTAAGTTTTTATTTAGTTAATGCATGTTATTTTTTCTCCATTTAATTTTTGTTAGGGTGTTTTAGTGTCGCCATTTTTTCAAAATTAGTTTGCAAAACTCGTCTTTTTGGGTTTATTTTTTTTTTCTGTTGAAATTATATGAGTTAATGTATAATGACTCAATATGCAAATCGTAGTAGTTCAGTTAGAGAAAACTAATCGAAGAATTTAGTTTTTGATGAACTACCATCATTTAGTCTTGGTTTAACACAAGACGGAGATTTTAACTTGGGTTCTACTAATATTCTATCTAACGAAGGTGTTATCGTTGAAGAGTTAAGATCGAAGCACCGCAACTATTTCGGAAAAATTATGGAGCATTGACAAAATCTTCATCCCCAAAACCCATAAAATTTCAAAAATCAGTAAAAAGGAGAAAATCAAATGAAAAGGGAGAATGTAGTAAAATTACAAATCTCGTTGCATCAGATTATGAATCTGAACAAGAGAAAGTGGAGGAGGTATAGTGCTATTCAAAAATTTTGTATTTATATGAATTATATATGTTATATACAATATATTTTAAATATGTATTTGATATCTAAAATTTGTGTAAGATATTTGTATTTATCAATGGCAAGGTTTTTGTATATATATTTTTATATAGAAGTGTATTATGTATTCTGAAAATACATTTGTTATATAATTTGTATATGTGTAGTTATACTCTGTTCTTGTAAACTAAATTTGTACAATTCATGTTCTCACTCACAAAATACATATGTGTTTGTTGAAATATAATTCTAATATGTATTCTGAAAATACATTCAGTTTAGATATGTGTTTTTATGTTTACCTGTAAGAATTTTATTCGATGTTAAGTTGTATTTGGTAGTCATTACATTTTGAATGTGATATGTAGTTCTTGTTTGTTGAAATATATTTTTTACATACATCAGGTGATGATAATTTTTGTATTTTGATGTGTTGATAACTTAGATATTGACTAGTAATGTAACTTTTAGGATGTATTTTCTTAAATACATATGTTGCACTGTTTAGACATATAATTGTATTTTATGTTGTATAGGTGTTGCGTTCTCAAAATATACACGGCAAGAGTAATTCATGTGTATGTTTCAACTGTTGATGGTGTTCCAACTATTGATTTTGATTCAGATCTTCTTCGCACGAGATATGCTTTAATGTTGTGGCATTATGGTTCGAGGAAAGAAGAAGAGAAGGCACAAAGTGATGATGAAGCACCAATGAGACATCTTAGGGATATTGGGATAACAGAAGATATTGAAGTGCATGATATTTGAAGATTATTTTAAATTTGTTGTATTTTACAATAATGAACTTTAGGTAGACTAAGATTTAATTGAATATTTCTTAGGTTTCATATATCACTTTAATGTTGAAAATTGATATCTTAATATTTTCTTTGCTGTAATTGTTAGATTTTGATGTTTAAATTTCTAAAATACAGTTATTCGTTCTTAGTTTATGCTACTGTTATGCATATTTTGGTATGAATATGTGCTTTCTAATTTTGAATATAATTTTCAGTAATGAATATGTATGTTTCAGTCATTATATGTATTTTTTATTTTATGCATATGTAATGCATATGCATTTTGAGCAATGCATGCGCTTTTTTTTCGATTCTGCACATATACTTCTGAATAATACATAATTATTGTATAGTTTTACATAAGTCTATATATTTATGATTAATACATAAGTATTTTACCAGAAATGCGTGTTGTACCCTTTTATGTTATGCATATGTATTAATGCATAATGCATATGTATATATAATTAACACATATGTAGTTATGCATAATGCATATGTATATATGAATATTGCATTTGTTTTTTACAAGTTTGAATATATATTTATATATTTATCAGAATATATATTTTTTTGGCCATGCAAATGTATGTGTATTTGTCCAGTTTAATACATATGTATTTTACCACATAAACTTATGTATTCATGAGTTATTCATAGAGTTTTTTCATAAATGTATATATATTTATAAATAATGCATATTTATGTATGATTAATGTATATATTTTGTTTAAAAAAAACAAATGTATTTAAAGTTTTAGTTATGTAATTGATAAGTCATTATATGTATTCTTAATTACTTTTATTTATTATATAAATGGATGTTAACTTATTCTTATTTTTTATAGATTGGCATAGGTTTTTATTAGATTCTCATATATATTTTTTTTAGATTAAAAATTTGACTTGTGTAACGTACAATTCATTAAATATAAATAAATGATGTTACACGTCTTGTATACTATATTCTTAATGATAGCATTTGCAGCAATTTAACTACAAAAAGTTCAATAACATTAAAAATATTATCAAAATTTAGAATCATATAATAATCAGTGAAAAAATGAAGCACTTATTTTTTGACTGAATACATCAATAAACTTATCATTTATTATATTTTCTACATGAACGTCTATTGCGAATAAACTACAATAATTTTTATTTTTTTTTCGAACATATCTCTTCTCGATTTTTCACGATTCTTCTTTGCAGGTCTCCTAGGGGGTCGCTTGTATTTTGAGGGCAAAATTATCTCCTCCAATATCTCCTGTGAAATTATCCACTTATTTTGTGTGGTAGAGGATAAATGAAAAGATCATACGTTCTTAAAACAATTTTAGCTTGTATAGATAATAGCAATATGGTCCCTTTTGAAAACTCTTGCTATCAAGTATCGCACAAACATGCACACATAGTATCTCGTCCAATTGGAATGCATGACAACAACATTTTTTTCTTAAGACAAACAATAAAATGTTTATCCATGTCGTGAATTATATAGACATACTCTGAGGTTGGTATAACCTGAAATTATTAATACAAGAATAATTTTTTAAAAATAATTGACAATTCAAATCATTCCAGTTTATCAAATGTATTTATTCTGAAGCAGCATATGTATATTACAAGTCTTAATATGTATATTTGTGATATGCATATGTATTTTCATTACAACATATAAATTACTGCATATGTATAATATAAATACATATACCTGAAAACATTTGAAACAGACAGTGAACACATAAATATTCTGCATATGTATATTATAAATACATATAGCTATTAAAATATATAAAGTCAAATACATATAGCTGTTAAAATACGTACTTTAAAAATAACTATTTCGTATATACAAAAATGCAAAACGAATTCCAACAAACATAAACATTTTTTCTGAATACTAGTTATCATCAACTAAAATTAAAATTTATCGTATAACAATTGTATCTCAAATTTCAAATTAAATAACGACATGAATAACTTTAAATTTGAAAGAAATAATTCGCTCAAACAATATTTTTGAGAACTGATAGAATTCATATACAATCTCAAATTTTGGAATTCCACGACTATTACGCAATTTTGTTGCAAGTTTTTCAGCAATTCTCGCGATATTTTTTTTTATGAAATTCACAAACATAATCAAGTTTACTTATCGATACCTGTAATTGGAGAGTTGTATTTTCAACATTTTCTTCAAAATTTTAGAAGATCATAAAAAATATTGGAAGCACTTTGTTTTTTGAATTAACTTTGATTTGCTGTTTATGAAAATCGTTGTTTGAATTTGAATTATGTTGATGTAAATTAACGACTGAGGTAAAAATAAAAGAGTCATATAAGGTAAAAGAATCTGTTTAATTAAATATGGCATAAATCAAGGAGCAGTTTCATTCCTTATTTAACTCTAACTGATTAGATTTACTATTTTTAATTTGAATCTGTATTTTGGATTTTGATTTTAGTTTCTGATTATTGAAAATATTTTTTGAATTTGAATTAATTGTTGTAATTTAACATTGATGTAAAAAAAAGTTTTAAAAGGTTAGGAAATCTGTCAATTAATTGTGCCATAAATTATGAAACCGTTTTTTCCATTTTAAACTGAAACTGATTTGCGTTATATTAGGAACATAATATTCTGTTGTATATGTATTTAACTAGCAACAATTTACTCAAATACAAAATATATATTGTTATTTTTTATAATTTTAAAACTATTGCTAGAAAAGTTACAATTAAAACTCTATAGTTGTTATTTTTGAAATTTTCCCATATCTATTCCCCTTTACCCAATTCACCATCAGCAATAACAACCATGTCAAAACAACAAAACACGTACAACACAATGTACAACAAACATCAAACAGCAATACTCGATTCAACGTTGACCCAGAAAAATCCGACCAACCCACACCAAAATTTGGCAAACCCGAACCCAGTAACCCCAAAAACGACAACCCGTCCAGCCCCAATTTTGATTCGACATCAATGAACCGTAAATCACGAAAATTTCTCACCGCTCTCTCTTTCTTATCTTTTGAGTTTTGCACACCTCGAACCTTCATATTTGACTTTTGTTTCAAGGTGGTGTGTGCTTCTTGCTATCCGAAGCAGAAGCATCACAATCAAATCCGAATTTCTGAGATATGTTTCTATCCCTTTTCAATTTTTTTCAAATCTCTAACCACTCTCTGTGACAAAAACAGACTTTTTTTGAATTTCAAATGAGATATTTCTGACTATAAATAGGAACCGAGGCTTCCATTGAAGAGGGGGATTCTTTGGGGAAAAATTGAGGATTCGGAAGGAACATTCCTCTAATCCTACGTAACCAAAAAATTCAAGGAGAAATTTCTTTAAAACATTCAATACCGGGGAATTCGTTCTAACTCTAGCGAATTAGCAGTGGGTCCTGCCAGAGATGAAATTCTTTTAATTTAAGCTCGTTTGTCCCGGTTAACTCCCCGGAGAAAGGTAAACACCTCCCCCGTCTAGTTTTCTTGTGTCATAGCAATTTTCTTTGTTAGCTTATAAATTTTTGTTAGTATAGTAATGGATGCTGGGATTGTTCATTGTAGATGGCTATGAAGGCCATAGGATTCTGTAATAGCTGATCGTTGTTATTATGTTAACAATATTATGTTGGTTATGTATGGAATACATTGATGATATCAACCAAGCTTCTTGTGAAATCTGCCTAGTTCATAATACTTGGAAAGGTTTAACGGGAAAGAAAAAAATATTATCTTTCTGAAAGAACTTCGTAATGTTATTCAAAATCGAGACATCTAAATAGGATTCACTTTACTGTTGAACGGATTTTATTCTAAATTTGGTTGATAAGTCGTGAGGTTTGCTAAATTGTGCTTCTTTTCTTTTTTAAATACTATTAAGAGTTAAGCGAGGGAAACTTGTCTGTGTTAAGATAGTTTTCTTAGTATTATTTCTCGCGAGTATGTGCAAAATTATTTTTCCTGAATGCTTTACTTTTACACCAAGTTTGTGGATTTACCTGGGTGTGTGTTGAAATCTAATTAGTTGAAACAGAGACATAAAGATTCACGTAATACTTGTTCAAAGCATCAATCATTTTCTTATCTGAATCATAGTCGATTGTGGTGTGTTGGGTGTAAAAGGACAAGTTTGTTTTTTCTTCTTTTATGTTTGCTTAAAAAAATTTCTATGTATAATTCGTTATCGAGCATGGTTGATGGCTAATTTAAGTTTGTGTCGCGTGTTTCTTTTGCTTTTTGCTGCTTATGTGGGAAAAGTGTTTTTTATGTTTTATTTTAACTGGAAAACTTGCAAAAATATCAAAATGTGTGTTTAGATTTTTGCTATATGTTTTGGATTCCAGGATAGTAATAGACCAAGTATTTCTTTTGGTTTTGGACATAAAGGTGTATTTCTGCCATCAATCTTGTGCAAGTGTTTTGAATGTTAAACGACAAGGTTGCAATCCAATAGCTAATTTCTTTCAATTTCGAGCATCTCTAGTCTACTAAAATTGACATAACGCATCTACTTGTATAAGTAATGTTAATCACATTCATATGTTTGACATGATTTATTTATTTTTCTTTCATTTTTCTTATAAATGATGTGATGTTTTCTTCTTTTCTTTTCCTCCCGGTATTTTCTTAGTGTCTATGATTGAATTTGAGTTATGATCATTATCTATATGTGTGCTAAAGATGATGTAAATTCCATACTTACTCCTTATCTCTTCTTCTCTTTACATGAACTTTTCCGGATGAGTACAATGAGACTCCCCATATCCTTGCATTCGAATGCCGTCGAGTCGAGCCTCATTAAAGTCAAAATTGGACTGATGTACATAGGATAGCACACGTATTCAAGCTGGTATACGCTGATATACAGTGCATATACACTGAAAACAGTAGCTGCACACTATCCCACCGTGTATAATAAAAAATGGGGAAGAAATATGCTGATTTCTACACTGATATACAGTGTGATATACAGTGTATACTTGGAGATATACATGAAAAACGCAGAAAAATGCAAGCTGATATACATATAGTACACTGCAGAAAGAGGACCCAAAGTCCACAATTCAAGCCAAAAAATGGGCAGCTTTGCTAATGTGCCAATTAAGGGCACAATTTTAAATTCTTGTATTCATTTTTGTAGATTATAATTTATCTTTTGCTTTCAATTAACCTACACAAATTTTCTAAAGTGTTGTCATTTTATTTTATCTTAGTTTTCTTTTACTTAATTCATAATTTTTTCACCTAATTTATCATGTTTAAAAACGGATTAAATGGTTCCTTCGATTTTTCCCTTAAAACAAGTCTTTTAAAGATTTAAGTATTTTATTTCAAAATGACATTTGTTATGTTCATGCAACTAATAGTCTATTTGGATTAAAATAACTTTCTTCAAATTCAAGAAACTAAATTTTCTTATAAGTTTTAACTTTCCATAATTGATAAAATACTTTTAATTTCACACTCTTAGCATTTCTTCCAAAAGAATTTTCTATAACATAATTGACTTTTCTATAATAATTAATAACAAGAAAGTAATTTCATATTCTTCTTCCTTTTTACAAAAAAACAAAATTCATTTTCCTCTTAAGTCTGAAAATTGTAATTTAGTTTAATTTAGGTGGAATATTTCTCGTCTAAATGAATAAATTTTATTTTAAATACGTTTAAATAAATAATTTTAATATTTGGTATAAAATTAAGTCTTTACGAAAATTAGCCACTTTTAGTTAGTCAAGTTAGTTGCTTTTGGTAAACCGTTTTAAACCGACGCTCTTAAGTGCTTAAAACCCTTCTTAGGGCGTTAATTGAACCTTTACCCAGAATCTCTAGTTTTAAAGGTTTATTTCTGTTTTTGGACCTTTGAATTTTTTTTAAAAGTTTTTTCTTAATTTTTTCAATAAAATCAAGTGACGACTCTGTGAATTTTCTTAAAATTATTTCAAAATTTTCTCAAATCTTTTGAAATAGTTTTAAGAGGTCAAAACCATGTTCTCACCAAATGAAATCCTAATGGGATAAAACAGTGGTGAGTCCTCTTCCATCGAGGACATGACATGTTTTACTGTTCTTTCAGCATCTCTTTATGTTCAGTCAGTCGGAGTTAGTTGAGGGTTTGTCCCATCAACTTTTTATGACTTTTTTGAGGCTTTCAAACAGATATACAATTAGTTGGTTTTCAGTCTATTCAGTTGTTTCAAACATGTTGAATTATATTTCAGTATTACATCGTACCAACATTTTATCAGATTATCTTTCGCGCATGTTATCCCATTACTATTTTATTCGGTGCTCACCACGGATACCAGATCATGGGTTAGCTTAGGGTCACTGTGGCCTTAGGCATCGTGTTACGACTAGGGAGTAGCTCTGGGTCGTGACAATTTCTCAATAAAGTAGCCCTTAAACTTATTTTTGAAGCTGATAAAATAATTATTTCGCGTAGAAGATACTTTGTTGGGAAGGGATACCTTAGTGAGGGTTTATTTATATTGAACACTATTCAAGAGACTGTCAATAATACATGTATTTTCAATTCTGCTTATATTGTGGAGTCTGTTAATTTGTGACATGGTAGACTAGGTCATGTTAATATTGCTTCTATTAAAAGACTTAGAAAAATGAATTTAACTCATGTAGTAAATTTTGACGATATTTCTAAATGTCCTGTGTGTGTAGAAGTAAAGCATGCCAAGAAACCTTTTAAATATGTTACGAGTAGAAAAATCAAATTGCTTGAACTAGTACATTCAACTTAATTAGACGGAAAAATTAAGAGATTTAGGTCTGATAGGGGAGTTGAATATAGTACTAAAACTCTAGAAGATTTTTGTGATAAAAATGCTATTATCTATGAGTTTAGTGCTCCCTATACTCCCCACCAAAATGGTATAATCGGACGAAAGAATAGAATCCTTAAGGAAATGATGAACTTTATGCTTTTAAACTTGGGTCTACCTGACTATATGTGGGTGGAAACTGTCTTGTCTGCATGCTATTGTAATACCCCGTATTTCTCAAGCTTAACTCAACCCTTAGTACATGGGTTACCCTATATAAAATGTTTGAAATACTCAGTATTTTTCAGTTTAGAGCCTTTCCATTGCGTATGAAATTGAATTAGCTTTCAACCGATATAAAATTCTTCTAAATTCGATAATCGGATAAGAAGTTATGCTTATTTTAAGTTTCAGGCGTTAAACACCGTCATTCAGGCCAGTAGCACATCGCGGAGTATGTCAAAATGGCAATTGTTAGTTTTCAGTGAGGTACCGTGATACCGACGCATCGCGCCATAACTTATTTTCATATTTGTCAATTTCCAATAAACCAATGCGATCCCACCACTCGCGGTGAACTTCCAGGTCGCATCCAAGGTGGCAACGCGATACCACCGCGTCGCTCCACCAGCCACTTTCCTAGTTGGCAATTTCCAGAGACACGACGAGATAGCGCCGCGTCGCGCCAGGTGCCTATTTCAGAAAATTTTGATAAAAATTAAAAGTGTCGTCCATGGTTAAATTGGTCTTTTTTTCCATGAGTTTAATACGTCCAGGTATGGGATTTCATCCCTAAAAACGTTTTAAAGTCATTATTCACTTAATTTTTCCCCAAATCCAAGCATTCTCTCTCAAGGAAACAAACCCTAACTTCAAGAATCAAGGTCAAAACTCAAGAATTTCTTCAAGCCCCTTCAAGAACTAATAACCCAAGATATGTTAGGTGTTCATCTATGGGTCCCTTTCACCCATAGAGTTCAAGAATCCGTTTTAAAAACTTCAGGACTTATACTTTATGATTTCCATGCTTGGAATTGAATGTATTCATGTTCATGATAGTAATTGGGATCCAATGCATGTTTAATTATAAGTTTCCATGAAATTAAGATAGTTATATGGTGAATTATATGAATTGCATGCTTAACCCTTGAATTTGAAATTGAATGTTGTATTCATGATTACATGTGTTGACCATCATCATGTGAAATACTCCATGCTCCCCAAGTATTTGCTAAAATGCCTATGTGAAGTAGATAGTGGAATCTTGACATGTCATTATGTGGTCCCAATCATGTACAAGCTTATGCCTTACAAGTGTTTGATGAAATGCCTTTATGAATGAATTATGGACAAGTGTACATTGTTGTGTATCTCAAAATCATGTTATGCTTTATTTTTCATGCTATCGAGTCTTGGGGGGTATTTAATACCCAATAATTTAGCTATATACCTAGAGTCAGTGTCAATTAAAGAATAGTCCCAGTCCTGTCACGATTAGTAATACTCTCAGTCAGTTACAGAACTTAGTCAGTTACAGAACTCAGGAAAATTTAATAAACTCAGTTTCAGTTCAGTATACTCAGTTCAGTGTCTTTCAGTTGGGAGTAGGATTCAGCACCGAGAGAACCCAAGGATGGGGGTTCACCTGCCAGTAGAGGGTGTGATCCTTAGAAGCAATTCTTGTGTTCTAGAACTACGTAGCCAGCGTAGGTTGAGACATCAAACCTGCCAGTTGAGGGTTGATGAGGTGTTTTAACCTGACAGATGAGGGTTCCATCGTCCTCATTAGAGTACCTGCCAGATGAGGGTAACTCTTCAGTGTCTTTACTCATGGCACAATACTGACACCCTTCCAAATGGGGTCACAGGTTGGACCCCAACTCAGTTATCTTATTTGGGGCATGTCGGTCAGATGATTACCTTCCACAGTCTCAATTTTAGTCTTCAGAATAGAACTCAATTCAGTTCCACAGAATTAGGACTGTCAGATACAGTCAACCAGTATCAGTAACTTCAGATACCAGTTACTCATTATCAGAACTCAGGACTTAGCTTCAGATAAGCTTAGTCACAGTATTTATTTATATGCACAGTAACACATACTCAGTATTTACAGTAGTATCAGTTATCCATGTACTCTCATGTTCAGTTACTCTACATCATACAGTCAGTTATTGTTCATGCATATGAACCCTTGCATTCAACCTTACCTCATCTAGCATACCAGTACATTCCACATACTGACACATACACTTTCTTTGCGCTATGATGTCTCATATCATAGGTTTGGATACTTAGATTCCCGACCGCGCATAGATAGATTCAGATTCAGCCAGTAGCAGTAAATTAGCAGTGAGTCCTCATCATTCGAGGATATTCTTTTATTTCATTATTTTAGTAGACTCAGTATTTCAGTAGATGGAGTTAGTTGGGGTATTGTCCCATCAAATTCACTTTCAGATAGTTTCAGTTAGAGGTTTTTCAGACAGTGTTCAGTTTTATAGATTGTTATTTCAGTTGAAACACTTTAGCAGTATTTATAAATTTTGAACCTTATGGCATTTCAGCCTATTTCTGTATTTATTACAATATCATGTTTCAGTGCTCACAGCAGATATCAGTCATGGGTTAGCTTGTGGTCCTTTGGGGTCGTAAGCATTATGTAGCGTCCAGGGTACAAACTCGGGGCGTTATAGCTATATTCCTAATAGAGTCCCTCATAAAAAGTTAGAGAGGATCTCATATGAGTTGTGAAAAGGATTTGCCTCTAACTTGAAATTATATTTCTAAAAGTGTGGGGGTGTTGGGCTAAGGTTGGTCTACCTAATTTTGAACGGGTAAATGTAGGCTCTAAGACTTTTGACACTGTCTTTATTGGTTATGCTCAAAATAGTATTGCATTTAGATTTATGTCATTAAATGATTATTCTATTTGTGAATCTAGAGATGTAGAATTTTTTTAACATATTCTTTCTTTGAAAAATGATGTGCCTAGTGATGTGCAAAATAATACTCCCTCCGTTTCAAAAAGGCTGACCTAGTTTGACTTGGCACGGAGTTTAAGAAAATAAAGAAGATTTTTGAATCTTGTGATGTTAAATTAAAGATATGTCAAATGTACCAAAATTTTCTTCAATCTTGTGGTCTTAAACATGCCATGTGGAAAGTTAAAATTAAAAAGTTGCTAAAATGGGAAAGAGGTTTCTTTTTTAAACGGACTAAAAAGGAAAGTAGGTCATTCTTTTTGAAATGGAGGGAGTACTTCTATATCTATATCTGTTAACTCTCATGTTATGCCTGCATCTGATGTTATTGAAAATGAACTTAGAAGGAGTAAAAGACGTAGAGCTGAGACTAGTTTTGTAATGCCCCGAAATTGGGTCCCGAGATGTCACAAAGTGCTTAGGGGCATAAGTGACCCTAAGCTAACCCTTCTACTGCTATAACTCATAAGCAACTGAATAAAATGCTCAAGTCTACATGAGATCAGAGAAAACATAGAACTTATCTGAACTTGATCAATACAATTATGAACGTTACAAGGTTACAACTCTACTTTTACAAATGAAACTGAAACTGAATACATCAACTTCTACTGACTATCTATAAAGCCTCTACTGGAACTGACTTTAGATAGATGGGTCATGACTCCCAACTACCCAATCTCAATACGACTAAAGTAAGAAAATACGATACTTCTAGAACTATATAACTGACTCAAGCCCTCGAATCAAAAGGACTCATCACCTGCTGACTGGAAGCTGCAAACTGTCTGAATGCGGTATCTGCGCTATAACTTCTACCTACATTATAAGGCACTGTAGCATATAGAAATATATGGGGGTCAGTACTTTAGAGAATGTACTGAGTATGTGGGGGTGCAATGCAACATTATAAATAATATCATAAATGATTACGAAAATCATGCATGCTGACGATAACGACTTTCTTTGCTTGAATTAATTAAAATATATTCCTTGAAACTCATCATTAGTAATGCAAGCATTATATATCTCATAAATCATTATACTCAACTCAAACTCTTTAAATCACGACTTAGAGTGACTCGGTAACTCATGAAACTTGAACTCTTATGGACTTGGGAGTTTCTTATAACCGATATGACTACACCATGTGAGCCACATGGAGTCCAATGTTTTGCCCTCCTAAGGAGAGAACCCCACATTGGCGGGGTGTTGTACTCTTGCCAGGGAGTACAACCTCAATCTCATTATCACAATCCCATACTCGGCCTCTGGCCCACAATTATCAACATCAATCCTATGGTGGCACGTATTTTCAGGGAAATACCACATTTCCTACTCGGTGCTAAATACTCCTCCCAGACTCAGCTCAAAACGTGTTAGGAAATCCACCTTAATCAATATCAGCTCATGGGTCTATTATAAAGACCAAAACATAATTATATATCTTATCTGTAAATCATAAACATCTTGTGGATTCCTAACTCAACTCAACTCAACACAATCTTTCTCAACATCAAGTACATTTTCTTTTCGAATCATTTTTAAATATTAAAAGCTTCAAGGAAACATCATAGGACTCATTCTTGACTCTCAAGCTCAAATATCAATATATATATATATATATATATATTCAATAATCAAACTTCTCGTAGAAAAGCTTAAATCATGACTCTTATCTCAAATCATTCGAAAATCATCAACTCATAATAACAATATTCAACTCATGGTATAAGTTCTCAATTTAAGGAATAAAATGATGAAATAGTCATGTTTATCAATCTTGATTTGCTCAAATATCATAAATCATTAATAAAGTAATTTGGGTGTAAACCCACTTTGCAAAATCGAGGATTTCAATAGTAGAAATTAAATCTTTGGGCACAAGAACAAAAGAAGTGTTCTTGTTCAAACCCCACATACCTTGAATTATAAATTTGAGAATAAGAGACTTGATTGAAACTTCTTTCTCGCACTTTTAGGCTAAGATTCTTGATGCCTTTGACTAGGAAATCTTGATTCTTGAACCACTTGGAGAAATCTATGGGAGATTCTTGAATTTCTTAGAAGAAGATTGGATTTTTTTTGGGTCTTGGAAGAAAACCCTAGCTTCTAGAGAATTCTTGGAGAGATTGGAGAGAAATAAGAGAAAATGATCTTCCCTTTACTACTTGGATATATTTATAATATCAAAATAGGTGGAAAATACCAAAATGTCCTTTTGAAAAAGCTAAAATTCACTGATCGGGGCCTGTGACGGTCGATCTGATGGTCCGTCAGAGGGACTGACGATCCACCAAGTCGTCCGTCACTCGAGCGCTAAAACTGGGATGTTCTTCCTCGGAGTGACGGTCGAAGTGATGGTCCGTCAGGAATCTGACGGTCCACCAGATCATCTGTCACTCGGGGGCCAAAAATGGAACATTCTGCCTCGACCTGACGGACCCCTTGACGGTCCGTCAATTTTTTGATGGTCCACCACTTTGGCCATCACACGATGGCCAAAAATAGGGGTCACTTCCTTGTATTTACGGGACACTTGATGGTCCACCAAGGACTTGGCGGTCCGTCAGGTCAACCGTCAGGCCTGGGCAATTTCGATATTGTTTAGTAAAATGGCCATAACTCCCCCGTCCGATGTCGGATTTTGATGAAATTGGTATCGATGGAAATATTATTCAATGCTCTACATGAAAAAAATTAGAAATTTGATAAATTCTACATGGTTCTATCATCATTAACTTTGGAAGTCATTTCCATATCTTAGAAGAAGGATTTAGACTCAAGGCACAATCGGGGTATTACAAGTTTTGATCCTGATTTTATCACCATATTCTTGAATGAGAATTTTGATATTGATTCTTTAAATGTTGAATTAGTGTCTATCTACTTAATAGAAGAAAGACTCTAAAACTTATGATGAAGCAATGAGTTCAATAAATGCAATGTTTTGAATAGAGGTCATTAAAAGTGAATTAGACTCTATAGTCTCTCATCATACTTGAGACTTGTATGATTTTCCTAAAGGTTGTAAGTTCATAAGTTGCAAGTGGATACTTAAGAAGAAATTGAGACCTGATGACACAATTGATAAATATAAGGCTAGACTTGTGATTAGAGGTTTTAACCAAAAGAAAGATGTTGATTATTTTGATACTTATTCTCCTATGACTAAAATAGCGATCATTAGGACTCTTATTGCTCTAACCACTATTCATAGTTTAGTGGTACATCAAATGGATATCAAATCTGTGTTTTTAAATGGTAATTTAGAGGAAGAGATTTATATGACTCAACCTGAGGGTTTTGTGGTCTTAGAACATGAGGATAAAATATGCAAATTGAGAAAGTCCTTATATGGATTTAAGTAGACACCTAATCAACGGTATGAAAAATTTAATTTCACATTAATGGATAATGACTTTGTTGTCAATTCATCTGATACCCGTATTTATTCTAAAATATTAGGATTAGATTGTGTGATTATATGCTTATATGTGGACGACATGTTAATCTTTGGTCCTAATGTGAATGTTATAAATGAGACTAAGAAATTTTTATTTTCTAAATTTGAAATAAAAAACCTTGGAGAAGTTGACGTGATTTTAGAGATTAAAATCAAAAGAACTGTCAATGGTTTCTCTTTGTGTAAGTCTCATAATATTGAAAAGATGTTGAAAAGGTTTGATTTTTTTGATGTAATTTTAGTGAGAACTCCTTATGATCCTAGAATACACTTGAAAAGAATAAAGATTTTAGTGTTTCTCAAACTGAATATGCTAAAATAATTAAGAGTGTAATATTTCTCATGAACTACACTTGGTCTGATATAACTTATGTTGTTAGTAGATTGAGTAAATATACTCATAATCCCAGTATTGAACATTAGAATGCTCTTCATGGCTTGTTAAGGTATCTGGGAGGTACTATGAATTGATGTTTGCATTTTAATAAATCTCCTGTTGTTTTAGAAGGTTTTTGTGATGCAAATTGGGTGACTGATAATGACAAAGTTAGCTCTACCAGTAACTATGTATTTACTTTGGATGCAAGTGCTATTTTATGAAAGTCTTAAGAGCAGACTTGTATCGCACGTTTTACCATAGAATATGAATTCATTGCTCTCGAGTTGGCAGGGCAAGTAGCTGAGTGACTGAGAAACTTTTTGGCAGATGTGCCTTTATGGGAAAAACAAATGTCACCAGTCTTTTTACATTGTGACTAACATGAGTCTCTTTTGATTACTAAATAATTAAGACCCTTCGTTGTTTCAACATCTGATATGTGTGTAATTAATTAATTTTTCTGTATTTGAACAAAATGAATATTTCTGTACCTATTCTAATTGTTCAGGCTCTTTTTTTTAGAATGTTAGCAAATAAGCTACACAATATGTCACTGCTCTGTAGTTTTGCTGCTTTATTTTTCTCTAATTACACTGTTATCAGCATGCTTGTAGTTGCGACCTCTGGCACTGGATATATCCTTGGGAGTGGTAGTGCCATTGACTACATGGGGCTTTGCTGCACATGTGCTGGCACAATGATGGTTGCGGCATCAGCTAGCACGTTAAATCAGGTACTGCACTTCCACCTAAAGTGTTCGTATAAAGGAAAGTGGGTTGGCATTTCCCCAAAAGGAATGGGAACAACCTTAGGGCTTTACCCATTAGCATAACTAACCTCCATCTAAATGAGAAATATTTGCCTTTTCCATCTATGTTTTTCTTTGTGAAACAATTAATGGCGATGAAATTGTATCCACCAGTGACATTTCGTGCTGCATGTACTTGTACATGCATTTTCAAGAAGTGAAACTTCGTGCAATTAATTATTCTAGTGTTTGCTATCAGGTGTTTGAGGTGAAAAATGATGCTAAGATGAACAGAACTAAAAAAAGACCACTGTCATCAGGATGAATCAGTAGACCCCATGCAGTAACATGGGCATCTTCTGTTGGCATTCTGGGCACTGCTTTACTGGCTAGCAAGGTGGCCGTATATCCTTTGCAACTAGTCTAACAATATGTATAACAATTTGATAAATTATCTTTTAGTTGCATGGATTAATGATTGAGGGACTGATGTTGCAATTTCTATAACAAGGTTTGTACAGGCTAATATGTTGGCAGCTGGCCTTGGTGCTTCCAATCTTATGTTTTATGCATTTGTATACACACCACTAAAGCAGATACATCCAATAAATACATGGGTCGGCGCAATTGTTGGCGCTATTCCTTCCCTGCTTGGGTAAGTGTTTTGCTATGGACTTTTAGGCTTTCTGCTTTATCAATCTGGGTCCCACCTAATTTTGTTGTTCTTACCTTCACAAAGCAGACGTGATTGTATATCATTCTATTCTTGCTAAAAGTTCCTCCCAATTGATAGTCGGTTTGAAAATGTTCATTGATAGGATATCCATGTGTTGTATAACACAGTAAAATTACTAGCGTGATTATTTTGGCATTCTTTGAGGTCTATATTTTCTTTGCAAAGTATTACTGGTTTGCCTTTTGTATGTAGCTTCATTGCATATGTAAAGTAACAATTCCACTTTCAGAACGAGACTCTCTTCATGGAATATCATTATTTAAGACTCAGTACCTGGAAAATTCACTAGTTATTAGTTGCAGAAAGGGTGACATATTTTTTATTCTGCTGAATTGCATGTTTTTGTTTTGAAGTGATAGTTTTTAAGCAGATGTTATAGGAGTATAACTTACAACAGATAACTTAGATTTTGCTGTAGGTTAGCTGTGCTTTCTGGTATTTTGTAATTGCTGCTATTGTCATGGTTCTGCCGCTGATGTCCAATTCTGAACGATTCTCTCTTCTTGTAAAGGTGGGCTGTAGCTTCTGGTCAGGTGTCTTTCAATGAAATGCTCCTCCCAGCTGCTCTGTATTTTTGGCAAATACCTTATTTCATAGCCCTAGAATACATGTGCCATAAAGATTATGCTGACGGAGGGTATATACCTTCATTCTCTATTGAACTTTTGGCATACAAGTACTAATTGTCTAATGATCTTCAAAGTCAAGGCTGTTGTACAATGAATATAGCAATATAGTTACATCTTATTGGTTATATGCATCTAGATGCCAAGGCTTTATAAAAAAAAGGCATCTAGAGGCTAAGGGTTGTCCAAACATGTGCTATCTTTAAAAAGGTTCTCAAGCTCTAGTCATCACTTGGTGATTAGTGAAGAAAAATTTGGGCTTCTAGAGACTTATTATGGGATAGGCGGGTGGGGAGCTTGAGTATTTCTTGATGACGCTTGGAATAAAGTGCATGAGTTGCTTCACATCGTGTAGCATCTCTTTCTCTCATAATATCCAATGTTATATTTTTTTCTAAGTCGGCCCTAAGAATCTTCCTCTGCTTATTATTTATTATTTTCTGTGCAGGTTCAGAATGTTCTCTCTTGCTGATGCTTCCGGTCAGAGGACAGCCTCTGTCGCCTTGAGAAACTGCCTATATCTACTACCATTGGGTTACCTAGCCTATGATTGTGAGTCATATTTTATATAGGAATACTCCTGTTTATGGATTGTTGTGTGTGAAGATTTATTTGGCACAATTAGGATTGTCTAAGTTTTAAGGTAATTGAACTTGGATGTTTCTCGTAAGTTAACTTAAATAGAATAATTTACCATTATTTAGTAAATAATATGATAATCGAAGTGTAATAAAATAACAGGCATTGAAGGGCAACCCACCCACCCACCCTCAAGTAATACTACAACTACTAGTGTAGATAGATAAGTGATACAACACTCTACTACCTACTAACCTCCCATCCTAATCCGTGTCCTCTGCAACGTCCTATCTGAGGTCATGCCCTAGGTAAGCTGAAACTGCATTATGTCTTGTCTAATTACCTCTCCCCAATACTTCTTTGGTCTACCTCGGCTTCTCCTAAAACCATCCAGTGAAATAAATGTATTAATATTTCTTTTCAAAGGTAGTGGACATCATCTTGGGACTGCTAAGACATAAATAACTTTTTTGGGGGGCGTAAGTATTATTTTTTGAATCACGTTGAACATTTAAAGTCGTCCTGGAATGAAAAAGTGCAAAGGTTTCGGTGAAGTACATAAAATTTTGAAATTGGTTCCAGATTGGAATGACTTGCATAGCAACTTCCTGTTTTCATGCAACTGCTCAATGTGCCATTCATTTGTTGAGGAATCATGCACATTTGGTGCTGGCTTCTTAGTTTCGGCTGCGAACATTGTTAATGTTTTAACCACGCTCTTCATGCTTCTATCTAAACTGCCTTCCGCTACGACCTTCTATGTACAGGGGGTTTGACATCTGGTTGGTTTTGCCTAGAATCGACACTTCTTTATCTGGCAATCAGCTGTACAACAATGTCATTCTACCTGAACCGTACAATCAAAGATGCTAGGAGGATGTTCCATGCCAACCTTCTTTATCTTCCTGTATTTATGTCTGGGCTTCGAGTTCATCGTGTAACTGAGAGTGAGAAACAAATGACTATTGGAAACACAGATAAGATTGTCGAGATGTTGCCTTCGTTGGAAACTACTAAAGAGACACCAGAAGAAAAAAGGATGAAGCAGTCCATAGGAAATGATCAACGTTGGCCACCTGTAGCGCATGCCTCAGTTGCTCCGTTCCTTTCTTGCCAGCTCCTTCATATGCCGAATTTTAAGTTAATTCCAGTTTTGTTGTTTTATTACTGTAATAAAAATGGGAAGAGAATTACCCCTTTATATAGGTTTATTCGATGTTATACTTGATAAAGGTTTGAGTATCTCAGGGTGTGGGATGTCTAAGGGGTTGGTTTCATCAATTATATTGTTTGGCTTCACCAGATGATGTATATGGATCAATGTCGTCTCCGGTGATCACGGAGATTCTTTTTACACGGTTGGCATTATTAATTGAAGAACGTTTTGTGAAGTTCCTTTGATGATCAATCTGGTTTGAAATATTGACTAACCTGGAGAAATAATTTGAAATTTTTTCACAAAATCAGTTCGCTCCTCACTTGAGATATAATGTTGTATCTCCCACATACAATCTTCAAATTCTCACACTTTTGTACTTCAAATCTATATAAAAGTTGTTTAAAAATCAACCCTAGTAATTCACCATAAATTTTGAATTCTTTCCACTTCAATTAAGTCCGACCGGTATTCATCATATTCATTTTCAGCCGTCTATGGTAATAGAGAAAATGCTCTATTACAATCTTGAACTATATACGGGAAAAGGCTGAAACACACCCGAACTTTAGGAGGGTTCTATTACCTTGGACTAATTAAAATCATATTTTTGACAACCTTAGTGCCTACATGGCACATATGTGACACACACGTGTGTCTACGTGGATCCTTCAATGTGTTGTGCCACGTGACACTAAGGTTGTCAAAAATACGGTTTTAATTAGTCCAGAGGGATAATAGGACCCTCCTAAAGTTCGAGAGTATCTCAGCCTTTTCACATTTAGTTCAAGGTGGTAATAGAGTATTTTCTCTTCAGTCTGTATATATACAATCCTCAAATACGAAACCAATACCATATACAACTCTCAAATAGTACAAATAAGTCAATTTTTGTTTGAAAAATATTTTACTTTGTGTAAATATAATTCACAAATACCATATACAATACTGAAATTGTATAATATTTCTCAAATTATGTTAAAAAATAAAATTTAATAAATGTATATATAAAATTATCGAATAGGAATTCAAATACAATATACAATTAATAACCAAAATCACTATATATTGAAGTCTAAAAAACGAATCCAAATATCAAATGAATTGATCGAACCAAAACCAAAAACTTGTCTATTAATGAATTGATCGAACCCAAACCAAAAACTTGTCTATTCACCGCAATAGAATTGGATAACCAAATACGAAAATCAATTACAATCAATTTATAAAAAGCATGTCGCTTTATACAATTATTTTTTCAGAATTTAGGGATGAAGCAGAGATTAAAGAACAAGACAATTGAATTACATACATGTTATGAATTGTTGATGTTGCTTTCTCGATTTTTCGTAATTTTTTCACTGTGTTCTGTTGAATGTGACCTTAAAAGAAGATCTATGGAAGGAGAATATTGTTGGAAGCTTGAGAAAATTAAGGGTCCCTCTTACCTTATATATCTCTGCCTTCTATTTATTGTACTGGTTGTTGAGAAAAAGCTGACTAAGTAGATTTGTAGAAATAGGCCATTACATTTTTTAACTAACTGTTGAACATAATTTGTAATTAGTAAAACTTAGATCATAAAGTTAGTTAGAAGGGATGTAAGTTGTCTATATGTGAAGTTTTTCTTTAAAAAAGCGAAAAGGGTCAAATTTATCCCTCTACTTTGAAAAATTGACTAAATATATCATTCACCATACTTTGGGACCAAATTTACCCTCGATGTCATACTTTGGGGTAAAATTTACCCTCGTTAAAAACTTTTGACATGTGCCCTTCTTTTAACAAAAAACCCAAATCAGCAATAAATGACGCATTTTTAAAAAATAAAACACACCCTAATCTAACCCGCCCGATCTTATTCACAAAAAATACATAAATAAATATAACTTTTTCTTAGTTTTGTTGATCGAATTTTTTCAATGAACAAATATACTTATCTTTCAACGTGCAACACTGGTAGCTTGTTTATAAATGAAAAAAAAAAGTAAAATGAAATGGATGACGCAAAAACATAGAGCTAGAGAAAATATCTATTACAAATTCTGCTCATGTTCCTATGCAATTCTATGTGCATCTAGATTCTAGAATCAGTGGATAAGTTTTTTGAGCAAATGCCATGATGAAAAATCTGTGTAGATCCAAATTGTATATAAAGACATAAGAATGAAGAGATGTCACGATTGACACTTCAGGTGACATCTAACTCAATCATCCAGAGAAATATCCAATGGGCCTAACCTGTTGTATTTGACTCCTAAGTGTCATTTTTATGAGCTTTGCAACAAATGCAGATCCATGAATTGAGGGAGAAGTATATTTATTTGTGTTTGCACTGATGCAAATTTATTTTTCATGAGTTATGCACTGATAAATATTCGGTGACTTAATTTTATTGAGAAAATTTGATCAACTGAACTGGAGGGAGGGGGCATATTATTTGTATTTTTTTGTGGCTCGAGTCAAGTCGCGAGTTAGATTAAAGTGTATTTTATTGTTAAAAAGTAGGACATTTAATGTTGATTTGAGTTTTTCTATTAAAAGAAGGGTACATGTGAAAAGTTTCTTAACAACGAGGATAAATTTGACCCCAAAGTATGACGAAGGACGTATTTAGCCAATTTTTTAAAGTAGAGTAAATCTGGCCTCAACGTATGACAACGAGGGTAAATTTTCCCCAAAGTATGATAAAAGATGTATTTAAACAATATTTCAAAGTAGAGGGACAAATTAGAGCCTTTACCCTTAAAAAAATTAATGCCACAACAAAATGATAGTGTCACGACCCGAATCAGGGCTCTGGCCGTGACGGACACCCCAAGCCAATCTAGGCCTGAGATGACCCCTTAGCCACACATCATAAGCATAGTCATAATTAAAGTTGCGAAAGAAAACCCATAAGAAACGAAACTAAACATTTAAATAAAGTAATATACATATCTTAAGAACAAAATTCAAACCACTTTAAGAATACTCCTAAGTTGGGACATGACTCCAACTATGCCATAAAAATCATAAAATGATAGAATTAAAACATAAGAGTAATGAACAATTGCCTTCTGGATGATGGGGGACTCACTACTTCTCACCAACTATTCGATAAGAAAACAAACCACCTTAATGCAGGTCTCCGAATCTACATCATAAAATGATGTAGCATCCGGGGATGGTCTTTATGGAGAGTATTGGGATGCAATCTAAGAAAAGGGATAAACCAGATGCTACGATGAGTACTGACATGCAATCCAAGAAAAGGGATAAAATATACATTTACCAAAAAATTAGTCGTAAAACATATGTTCAACAACTAACAAAATAATAGAATGCCGGGGTAGGGAACAAGGAATATGAAACATGGCCTTTTAAAATTTAATCCTAAACTAGCTTATATTGACCTTTAGACACCCACAGACTATATGGGTTCAGCCCCCTGCCGGAAGGCCCCCAATCTATGTTAGCATAGACCGAGGAATTAGGCTAAAGTCACTGAGAAAATAGCCTCCCAAAAATATACTGTGTAAAGCAAACATAGTGGTCATAGACCCCCAATGTTGGCAAATGTGATTTTCAGTGTTGGTCCCTCCGGGACTGCATGTAACTCACAAAAAATAGGTCCCGAGATGTCACACGGTGCTCAAGACTACGAGTAGCCTTAAGCTAACCCTGTCCGCCTTCTACTAAATCTGAAGATAAAAATAGATGAAATAAAGATATATAATCAAAGCTAAGATGCGGAATTCTGTCTGAGCTAACTGAAATTATCTGAATATAATATCTGAAAATACTAGACTCAAGAGTCTAATCAATCAATACTGGAAATCTGAATCATATCTAGTAGTCTGACAAGTCTCTACTACTAATAATTAGAGAGTCACTAGGACAAACCTCTAGCTGACTCAAACTATCTGAAAATACTGAATCATTTGTATTAATAATCTAAAACACTGAATGACTAAGTCCCTGAACTATGAGCTCACCAATTGTCAAGATGTAGATGGAGATGCTCGAAATCACTCACGCTGCTAAAACTGAGCACCTAAACCTATATTATGAGATAATGTAGCACATAGAAGCATATGTGGATCAGTACTTCTGGATTGTACTGAGTATATGGGGGCGAATGCATAAGTAAAATAATGTCTTAACATTATCATAATTTGTAACATAATGCATGCTAAATGTAGATGACTCACATAAGCTTGAATAACTGAAAACTGAGATTCATGAGAATGAGTAGCAAAACATACTGTATAAATCTAGTGAGTCATTGGATTTAGTTTCTAAAAGCTGTACTAGTGTTCTGTCTGAAAATCAGGTTGTCTAAGTGTAGAAAAGATTCACTTTTATATCTGAAATCTAAAAACTAAAATCTGTAGCTAGTGTATATTATAATGAAACATCTGAATAAAGCTGTGAGCCTTTACACTTAGTTCTAAAAGATTTTCTGTTATTCTTTTCTGTAGGCTGTAGGGAGGTTCTTCTAACCGACATAAATTATGTGAGCTAACATGGAGTCCAACGTCTAGTTCCCTTATGGGAAAACCTCACATTGGGGAGAGGTGTCATACTCTTGCCAAAGAGTATAACCTAATCTAAGTGATAACATCTGTAGCTGTCATCCATATAAAATGGGGAATAATCGAATAACCTGTACCTACATTGGCTCATAGTTTTGGAGCATGTGAACATACCTAACTCGGTGCTAAATACTACCCCCTTTAATCTGTACGCTCATTTTGTAGGAAATACACTTTAAAAAATAGTATAATGGCTTAAAATGAAAACCAACTGTATATCTATTATTTTAAAATGTAACTAAAACTGTAACGTGGATTCCATGTCTAAGCTGAGATCAAAATATCAAATCTTTATTAAAATCTTAAAATAACTAGTCAGAGGATGCTAAAAGCATAGTTATTCTTGAAATATCAACATTCAAACTAGGGCTTAATAACCCATGCATCAAATTCATGTCAAAACATCATAATGTTCATGCTTGATAATGTAAATATTGGTAATTCAATTCAAAATCTAGAAATTTCTACAATATGCATAAAAATATGAAAGAAGACATGCAATTCAACATCTACATTACATGAAATCTCATAATCTTCAATTAGTGATAAATGGGTATAAACCCCAAACTGAAATTCATGTAATTTCATAAAAAAAATCAACTTTAAAACTAGTTTTGGGCACAAGGATGAAAGAGTATCCTTGTTCATAACCCCACATACCTTAATTGATAAATTGATAAAGAAGCTTGGACTTGAATTCCTATTTGTGCTTTTGAAGATGATTTCTTGAAGTTCTTTAGGAATCCTTAATTTTGAGTTATCTTGGAAAAAGAATAGTGGAATTTGGATTTCTTGGGGATTAGGATTTGAATGTTCTAGGGTTTCTTGAAGAGAAATTATGTGAACGGCATGCATAATATGCTTAGTATAAGCTGGATTCTGTGTTTTACACGATTTGGGGCTTGGAGAAATGACTAGATTGCCCTTGTAAAATTTAACTCAAAACTGGAAATTCTCAATTTGGCACACCATCGCGATGTGCCGCTATCGCAGTGGCTTACTAGAAAATGGACGACAGTCATTTTGTCCACTGGAGATATGCGGTGAAATTATGTTGCATTACTGGAAAATGAGGAGTGCCATTTTGCACTCCACTGCGATGTAGTGCCTATCCAATTAAGGATTTTAATGCGATAAAAAGGACGAACGGGAACTAGAACTTCACCACGACGTAGGCTAATCACGGTGCTCCACTAGAAATTGGACAATTGTGAATTTATCCTTCACCGCGATGCGGTATTTGTCGTGATACCCTACATAGTGGTGGGTCTAGAGCTAGAAAATTCTACACACATCAAGAGTTATACACTTTCAAAGCTAACCCTTTACACACTAGGAGCTAAACTGGGTTAGAAAAAAGTATGGGGTATTATAATATCTCCCTCTTGGAAATATTAGTCCTCGAATGAGGCTAATTAAATTGAAGATACTGAGGAACTGAGACTATATGATGGCATGCATAACTGAAACAAACTGCATGACTGAATCTAAAACATACTGAATGACTGAACTAATCTACGAGTGGATGAATTTACATGAAGATAACTATATAGCTGAATCTGAGATTGGAAAAGAACTGAATTAAGGAGGACTGTTACCTTCGGTTCAATCTGAGTTTGTGGAGAAAAGGTGAGGATACTTGGTACTTATGTATGCTTGTAATACCCCGCATGTTTCTAAGCTAGGAAGTGAATAAGTATTCCTACGTATGAAATCTCCTATCTTGTGATTCATACTTGAGTACATGACTTACAATGAATATCCTAGTAATAATATAGGTTATGATGCATTAAGCATGTTCATATGAGTCACTTAAGGTAATACAAGCTAAGAGTTTTTGAATCCATTAAGTTTTAGTGTTCGATTTTGCAAGGGTCATCTTTGAACGAGTATAACTTGATGTTAATGTGGTATTTTGGATGATTTAGACCCACCAAATTGTAGATAATTGAATTAGCTTTCCAACGATACCAATTTCACCTTAATCCAATATCCAAGCGAAAAGTTATGCCTATTTTCATGAAAGACAGTAAGGATATAGGCGATTGGTTAGGCGCCTCCCAACCCAAGCATAGGCGATTGGTTAGGCGCCGCCCAACCTAGCTTAGTAAATCACTTGGGCGCCGCCTAAGTCAGTTTCAGGTGCCAAAAACACTCCGTTTTGAGTTATTTTAAGGGTAATTAAGTATTTTAACACTCCTTACACGTCCCTAAACTTAACCCTACAAAATGTATAGCTTCTAAAAATATTACAACCCTATTATCACCTCAAAGCTCATCATCCAAGAGAACTAAAAGAGAAAAACAACTAGGGTTGCATAACTAAGCTTGAAGATCCGATTTCAAGGAAATTCCTCCGTCAATCATCAAGAAACTTCCTTCTAAGGTATACTTGAGTTGATTCATGGACTCCTTTTGTCCATGAAGCTCAAGAACCATCTTATAAATTATGTATTATGATGTTTATGTTGTTGGTGGTTGATGATAGGCGTATTTACACGCCTAAAGTACTATAATTTACCCATATTTTAGCTAAGTTTTGAGGACAAAATATATAATTCATGCACTTTTAGTCCTTTTTCCTGTAAGTGAGCTAACAAACGTGATTAGCAAGTTTTCAGGTATAAATGATGCAGATTTCAGCATTTTATAGATAACTTGACGCCCAAGGAAGCTTCACGAAAGAAGGAAAGGAGAGCTTGGACGCCAAGGGACTAAAAGTGACGCATGGAAAACCTGTCCCGGGCAAAAACAGCAATTCTAAAGACTTTGGGGATCAGCAGTAACCTATTAGGATTAGGATAATGATGCAGTAACCTAGTAGGACTAGGATAAGTAATGCAGTATCCTAGTAGGAATAGGATATGGGTGTTATAAATACCCTATGTTGCTGAAGTTTTTATTATCTCTCTCCATTCATACAATTAATTCTTGAGTTCCGAAAACAATTCTCTTTCAATTAATTACTTTCTCTTCATCTATTCAATTCTTAATTTCCACAACAAGAGAACCACTATTCTAAAAGGGAATTCACGCCTAACGCCATACCAAACCCTACTACATGTGAGATCTTTATTTTGGTATAATGATAAAGTCTATTGTGATTTCCGTTGCACTCATGAATAGCTAAACTTCTCTGTTGGGGTTATGGAAGCCTTATGAGATACTATCTATTGCTATGATTTTGTGAATTCTTGACACGTATGCTGCTTATATCATTACTCTCTTCATCTTAATCTAAATTCTTGTGGTTGCAAACACATAGAATACGCCAGTATAACATTAACTTGTTCGAAAGAAAAGTTATATGTCTGGAAAAGAGATAATGTCAAGGTAATAGGGCACCAACCCCTGTTAAAAAGTTAGTGCCGTAACTGGATTAACCTCTTGGAGAATTTGTACCGTTAGATACACTTTAAGCTCGAAAGAGTTAAAGTGAAATAAGCCTTGATGGTCGAAAGACGCCTGAATTTACCATAGAATACAATTCTCTATAAGCACATGCATGTCTGAATTCCGCATAACTCATAGCCAATAGAGATGTATAACTCATAAGGTGGATATAACCCCAACTCTCAATTCTCATTGATTAGAATCTTACTAAACATTCTTTTTTTTTACTTTGCTATTTTCCGTTTTCACCTTGTTACATTATTGCACGTTACAATCCCCCCTTTTACGAGACTTGCACCAAAAGTCTAATAATCTTTGCTTACTTAGTGACCAGCTATTCTCTGTGGGATCGATACCCAACCCAGTTGGGTTATATATTTGACAACGACCGCTTACACTCTTACAAGAGCTGTAGTTTGAGCGTTATCAAAAATTGGCGCCGCTGCCGGGGAATACAGTTGTTAACTAAGTTTGTGATAGTTACTAGACCCTTTGGTCAAAGATTCTCGTACTTTACTTTTAGTTGTTGTTTTTGTTTTCTGCAGGTTTTGTTCAGTGCATGCCCCATACTTGAAGTTCTGGTCAACCGTTATTACCTATCAATCCTGAACCACATTGTATTGGTAGAATGGAGGCGCAACGTGACATTGAAAGAAGGGCTGCTCAACAGGAGCAGGCTAGATTAGCTGCTTTGGCCGCCGCTCAAGTGCATCAACAGAATATTGATAACCCTGGGCGAGCAACAAATCCTGACGATGAGAAACTAGGTGATGACGAGTTACTAAACCCTAGGCGTGATGCCGAGGTGGCGACACCTGCTAATAGAAGAGATCGTCAAGTCAGATTTAGACCGGAACGCCGAGCTATGCAGATTCTGTTTGATGATGATGATGACGATCTGGACGGAGCTGGTGCCACAGGAGCTATTATTCCTCCGCCCTTGGCACCCGGAGCTAAGTTTAATATCACTAGCACCATGATTCAGCTTTTGCAACTCAAAGGTTTATTTGGTGGACTTGCAGGCGATAATCCGAATATGCATCTGATCAACTTTATTTCTACATGCAAGTCATTCGACAATCCTGGCGTTGGACAGAATGCAATTCGACTACGCTTATTTCCATTGTCTCTGTCTGGGGAGGCAACTCTATGGTTGTATGGGCTGACTCCTAATTCTATGTCTAAACGCTTTCCTAGAAAGATTCTTTCCGCCATCCAAGAGAGCACAGTTGAGAGATAAAATCAGTAATTTTCGACAGCTTCCAACTGAAGCTCTCCACAAAATATGGGAGAGATTCAAGAAGAAGCTTATGAGATGCCCAAACTATCATATGACCAATGCCCACCTAATGGAGATACTATACATAGCCTTGAATTCAATAACTAAACCAGTGGTGGATAATGCGGCTGGAGGATCATTTATGGACCTCACCTTTATTCAGGCAAGCAATATGCTAGATCGGATGACGAAGCAAAGTAGAGCTTGGCATACCAGGGATTCTGAGGTAGCAAGCCCCACTTTGTCTATTGGCATGACTGCAGAATAAAAGAGAAGAGAAGAAGAATGTGACCAAGATATGGCCCACATGAAAATGCAGATGGATCTTCTTACCAAGCATTTATTATCAGGAAAGACCGAAAAAGTTAAGGCCGTTGTAGCACATGGAAGAGATGAATCTGATTTTGAGGAAGAAGCTAACTACTTGAATAATCAGGAGGGTTTCCGAGGCAAAGCCCAAGGAAACCAAGGTCGGAACTATTATGATAAATCAGGATACAAGGACCGTGATCAAGGTAGTTGGAAGAATAGGACTGACAGGAGTGGTTTGTATGTTCCTCCTGGAAATTGTGAGGCTGTGGCGTCTGGATCTGGGAAGATGTCCATGGAAGATATGATGGCTAAGCTGTTGAAAGGAGTGGAGGCAACCAACATGGGCGTAACCGAGGTGAAGAATGATTTATCTTCAATAAATCAATTGGTTAACTCGCATTCTATTGCAATAAAACAACTGGAGCAACAATTGAGTCAACTGTCAGTGACATTCAATCAAAGAAAGGCTGGAACACTACCTAGCGACACTGTACAAAATCCGAGGAATGATGGATCGTGTATGGCTATTACTACCCGAAGTGGTAAAGTGTTGGAAAATCCATCCAAAGGCAAGCAGGTGGTTGATAATATAGCAGAGAATGTTAGTGATGCAGATTTTGATGATTCTATAGAAGCTGCAAATCAGAATGAGAGCGTTCATGAGAAAACTATTCCCCTTCCACTACCATCTTTTCCTCAGAGACTGAAGAAGAAGGCTGATGACACTCCTGAAAAGGTTGATAATCGGAAGCAAGATAAAGAGAAAGTGGTGGAGAAAACGATTCCCCTTCCACCACCACCTTTTCCGCAGAGACTGAAGAAGAAAAATGATAACACTAGGTTCAGCAAATTCATGACGATGTTGAAGCAGCTGACCATTAATGTTCCTTTGGTGGAAGAACTAGAGCAAATGCCTGGATACGCTAAATTCATGAAGGAACTTTTGACAAAGAAGCGGGCAGTAAGTTATGACTTGGCAGATGAGGTTCATCATTGCAGTGCGATTGCCACGAGATCGTTAGTTCAAAAGAAGGCAGACCCTGGTGCTTTCACTATTCCTTGCACAATTGGGTCGTTGGATTTTGATAAGGCATTGTGCGATTTGGGAGCTAGCATCAATTTGATGCCACTATCTATTTATAGAAAGTTGGGGTTGGGAGACCCTACACTAACCAATATGCGGCTTGTAATGGCAGATAGGTCGGTAAAATGACCTGTTGGTATCCTACATGATGTGTTGGTGAAGGTTTCCACCTTCATTTTTCCTGCAGACTTTGTGATTTTGGATTGTGAGGTGGATTCTGAAGTTCCCATAATCTTGGGACGTCCTTTCCTTACAACAGGAAGTGTGCTTATTGACATGAGAGCTAATGAGCTTTTATTTCGGTTGAATGACGAAGTGGTCCGCTTTGATATATGCAAAGTAATGAAGTAGCCCAGCGATATGAATGTGTTCTCTGTAGCTGATGCTCATTATGAGGATAAGAAAGCATTATCTGTAGAAAAACAGCTTACTGTTGAGCCATTGTCTACTGCGCTGCTGAATGTTGAGGATGAGGATGATGAAGATTATGAAGAAGCTATGTGTGCTCTAACAGAAATAGGGTCCTATTCTCATACTCTTAAGCAGCCGGACCTTGAACTTAAGAATCAACCGTCACCAACAGCGAAGACTTCCATTGAAGAGCCCCTAGTTCTAGAATCAAAAGAGCTCCCCAATTATCTAAGGTATGCATTCTTGGGAAGTAGAAATACACTTCCGGTGAGTGTGATGGATGATTTAAGTGAACAACACGTAGAGGCTCTCATCTCTGCTCTAAAGAGGTACAAGAGAGCCATTGGTTGGTCTATTGATGATATAATTGGTATCCCACCTGGGATATGTATGCACAAGATGCATCTCGAAGAAGATTGCGTGCCCACAATGAAGCATCAGCGTCGTCTGAATCCATTCAGAAAATGATGCACCAAATATCTCGGTGAAGTCTAAGTAATCGAGATAACTATGTCGTGCCGCGACAATAAATCAAGCGCTTGGTGGGAGGCAACCCATCATTTTTAATTGTTTTTGTTGTTTTTGTTTTCTTAGGATTTTGTTTAGCCACGACCAAAACTAAGGCGCTTGATGGGAGGCAACCCATCATTCTAATCGTTTTTGATGTTTTTGAGTAAATGTAGGTGCAAGAGGTGTAAAGAAGGAGATTGGTTTCAAATTTTAATTTAGAAGAATTGCATGTTTAAGGTGGTAAGTTAGGAATGAAGAAGCAAAAGTCTATGGGTTAGGCATTGCTTATGAAAATATAGGCAAAGAACAAGGCAAGGCCTATGTAAATGTAGGCCACGAACAAGGCAAGGCCTATGCTATGGCATAAGCTCTCGGATTCTAGAGTGCCATAGCATAGGCGCCGCCTATGCTCAACAATGCCATAGTATAGGCGCCGCCTAGTCTCAACAATGCCATAGCATAGGCGCCGCCTATGCAAAAGCCTTCTGCTCAACTAGGCAAAGCATTAGGCATGGCCTATGCTATGGCCTTCTGCTCAACTAGGCAAAGCTAAAGGCGCCTCCTTTGCCTCCCAAAACTCTCAAAACTTTTATTTTTGCTCTTTTAACTTTGCAAGAACATATTCCGAGTCCATCAACCAAGTAAGTACTTCTTTTCTCTTCTTTTATATTACGTAAGTATTACAATACTACGCCTATAATAAGTTGTTAAATCGTGAAGTAGTGTTGGTGATTTGAATGTGGTTGATACAACTAAGTGAGTGAAAGAATATGTATGGATGCTCTTGACTTGTTTCCAACTTGTATTTGAGTTTGATACACTGTCATACTTTTGCGAAATCGACATGGTCAAGATAATTGCATAATCTTGTAACTTGAAAGCTTACATGTTGAAATCACTTATTCATTGAGATGAAAATCATGGGTGACTACAAACATGCGATGTTGTGATTATTTCTATGCCATAAATTGATACGATATCTATGTAGTAGTTTTGTTCAAAAGATGCATTAGTCCAAACACGAAAGCATTGTCAAGATTGCATAACGTTAAGAGGACATGAAAGTATGACCGTGCTGAACATATTGTTGGAACATATCACCTAAATGTATGTCGATGAAGTCTGAGTAATCGACATCATTCACTTAATTAGTTTGTGTCAACAAATTAAGTGTGGGGTGGTTCCACTATTGTCTGTTTGTCGATTGAATCTTCCGAGATAAAGCTAACATGACTTTATTGAGATCTCAGGTAGAATGGCACAAAAAGGACGACAAGGAAAAGAAAAAGCAACCACTTCAAAAAAAGGCCAGAAAAGGGGACGAAAAGAGCAAGGTGAATCCTCCGTGCTGCAAATACCTTGATGCACTCTTGGAATCAAGTGGGGTACTTATGAGGAACTTCTGAGGATGACGACTCTGATGATGATTCCGACGCAGGGGGTATGACCCCAGACATAGAGGAGGAGTCCGACTAACCAGGTTCTTCTTATTTATTTTCCACTGAGGGCAGTGTGTCCCGTCTAAGTGTGGGGTGCTGGTATTTGTATGCTTTACTTCTTTATCTGCATTTGCATCTATCTATGTTTGTTTGTTTTGTTTGTTAGTAGTTAAATTTTTTAAATTTTTTTTAACTTTGCATGAAATTGTTCTGAGGGGCAGCATGGTATTATAACAAAAGTTTGTGCTAAAATCATTACTATTGAGATGTTTAGGCTCTAATTGTGACTCACTATATGATAATTGTGTGGTTCAGTTCCTTCATCTGTTAGGTCCAGAGTCTATACTACTCCCAATAAAGTCGACCATGTGCCTTGTGTGTGTGAGGATATAGTATATTCTGTGTTTGTGGCTGATGCTAGAACTTACCTGGTGTGTGTGTGAAGCGAAATAAAGAGTGTGAGTTTAGGAGATGATTTAGGCATTTCTTTGGCAACCTGTAATTATTTGCCTTCGTTTTACCTACCCGTGGACATTATCCTAGTCAACCCTTTTGAGCCTTTAAGCCTATTTTCTTTGACAGCCTCATATGTAAGCCTAATCCATTTTTTTCAAGACCATAATTTGATCCAAATTCCTAAGAGCTTTAAATTGTAAAGTCATGTGACAAAATAAGAGGAAATTGGATGAGTGTGATGCCTTAGAATGTATTGGTTCTTGAATTCGTTATGAAAAAGAATTGCTATCATAGAAGTGTATTCTGAAAAGAAAAATGAAAAGAAAACTAAAAAGTTAGTTATGTTTAAAATTGAAAAACAAAAGAGGTGAGAAGGGGTGGTAGATTAAAAGAAAGTAGAAAGGTTGTTCAAAAGAGAGTGTTAAACGACATAATGTGATGTATTAAAGCGCTTAGGAACATAGTCACTATTTCTGGCCAAAATAGTCCTACCCGTCCCTTAGCCTACATTACAACCTGTAGAAGACCTATTTGATCCTAAGATTAGCATTCTGATATTTAGTGGAGCATTAAACTAAGGGCAAGCCTATGGTCATCAGTTGCAGCATATGAATTCTTTGTGAGAGCGAGAGAAAGGATAATCATATACCCATGCTTCGATAGATGAAAATACTTGTTAGTGATTATGGGTGATATATTGTGAGACACACATGGTTGATGAGTTTTGGGTAGTTGTGTATGATTCTTTGTGCCTTAAATTTTGAATACGAATTAGCCATCATTACGAGTCTATATTAGAGGTTGAATTGTTTCTAGAAGTGATTAGAAAACTAATCTTTGTTAATAATTGTTGTGCCTGTCTTGATGAATATTTTGTCCTGTTACTGTGAAACCCTAAGTAGATGTTTATATGGACATGATATATTATTTGAGGACGAACAAAGCTTTAAGTGTGGGGTGTTGATGATAGGCGTATTTACACGCCTAAAGTACTATAATTTACCCATATTTTAGCTAAGTTTTGAGGACAAAATATATAATTCATGCACTTTTAGTCCTTTTTCCTGTAAGTGAGCTAACAAACGTGATTAGTAAGTTTTCAGGTATAAATGATGCAGATTTCAGCATTTTATGGATAACTTGACGCCCAAGGAAGCTTCACGAAATAAGGAAAGGAGAGCTTGGACGCCTAGGGACTAAAAGTGACGCATGGAAAACCTGTCCCGGGCAAAAACAATAATTCTAAAGACTTTGGGGATCAGCAGTAACCTATTAGGATTAGGATAATGATGCAGTAACCTAGTAGGACTAGGATAAGTAATGCAGTATCCTAGTAGGAATAGGATATGGGTGTTATAAATACCCTATGTTGCTGAAGTTTTTATTATCTCTCTCCATTCATACAATTAATTCTTGAGTTCCGAAAACAATTCTCTTTCAATTAATTACTTTCTCTTCATCTATTCAATTCTTAATTTCCACAACAAGAGAACCGCTATTCTAAAAGGGAATTCACGCCTAACGCCATACCAAACCCTACTACACGTGAGATCTTTATTTTGGTATAATGATAAAGTCTATTGTGATTTCCGTTGCACTCATGAATAGCTAAACTTCTCTGTTGGGGTTATGGAAGCCTTATGAGATACTATCTATTGCTATAATTTTGTGAATTCTTGACACGTATGCTTCTTATATCATTACTCTCTTCATCTTAATCTAAATTCTTGTGGTTGCAAACACATAGAATACGCCAGTATAGCATTAACTTGTTCGAAAGAAAAGTTATATGTCTGGAAAAGAGATAATGTCAAGGTAATAGGGCACCAACCCCTGTTAAAAAGTTAGTGCCGTAACTGGATTAACCTCTTGGAGAATTTGCACCGTTAGATACGCTTTAAGCTCGAAAGAGTTAAAGTGAAATAATCCTTGATGGTCGAAAGATGCCTGAATTTACCATAGAATACAATTCTCTATAAGCACATGCATGTCTGAATTCCGCATAACTCATAGCCAATAGAGATGTATAACTCATAAGGTGGATATAACCCCAACTCTCAATTCTCATTGATTAGAATCTTACTAAACATTCTTTCTTTTTACTTTGCTATTTTCCGTTTTCACTTTGTTACATTATTGCACGTTACAATCCCCCCTTTTACGAGACTTGCACCAAAAGTCTAATAATCTTTGCTTACTTAGTGACCGGCTATTCTCTGTGGGATCGATACCCAACCCAATTGGGTTATATATTTGACAACGACCGCTTACACTCTTACGAGAGCTGTAGTTTGAGCGTTATCAGTGGTTGATGTTCATGTGGTTGGAGTTTGATGATGCCTAAGATGGGGTCTTTGTATGTTTTATGTGAGGATATGGTGGTATTTAACGTATAAACATGTGAAATTGGTGGTTGAATATTTGAAATCTTGATGAATCCACCTATGCCTAAGATGTGCATGTAAGGTGTTTGTGAAAATATCTAAGGGAATAGAAATCATGCTTTTATGACATAATAAGCCCTAAATGACTGTTCCATGTTCTAAGTTTATGTTCAATGTGATTCCCATGCTATTGTCTTGAATTGAAGAAGTCGTATGAGATGCTCATGATATTGTTGTGATATGGGATGACCATGTTATTGAATCCATGCAAGTATATAGATGTTGTGTGCATTCTCGATCACTTGATAGTTTGTTGAGAATCATTCTTATTATGAAATCCTTACTTATGATATTGTGAATTGTGGACTCAAATCTTGTGATCAAGTCAGTCATGTGTGTCAGTTTCCTTCCATCGAGTCCTGGGGGTACTTGTACCCGAAAACTATAGCTATGTGCCTAGAGCTAGTGTCATGTTTCAAGACATCCTCAGTCAAGCTATGTTCCATAGATTGCAGTTAGTCATGTGACTCAGGAAAGACTCAAAAATCTCATGAAAACTCAGTACTCAGTAAGATTGGAAATCTCATGACTTAGCTAGATATCAGATGTTAGTTTTGTTCCGTTAATCCAAGGAACTCAGTAAACTCAGAATCAGTTCTGTTCAGTTAGTAAATTCAGCGCAGTTAATCTTTTTAGAGTCTTTCAGTTGGGAGTAGGGACTAGCATCGAGAGAGTATGGGGATGGAGGTTTCCCCATTAGAGAGGTAGAACCTTTTGCAGCAATCCCTGTACTCCAGAATTACGTAGCCAATGCAGGACAGGAGTCACCTATCAGATTAAGGCTAAACTTGATTATTATATTGCCTTAGGCTTGATTTCCTATTCAGGGTCACCCGTTAGAGAGGCTTGACCATAGAAGAGGTCTCTACCCATGGCATTGTATTGACACCCTTCCAATCAGGGCAAAGATTGGACCCCACCAGTACAGTAATGGGGAATATGGGTTAGGTTACTACCTCCCACAGTCACAGTACAGTTACAGTTTTAGTATTAGTCTTCAGAGTAGAAATCAGGAATCAGGACTGTCAGATACAGTCATCGATCTCAGTAAGGAACTCAGATAGTTCCATTGATTCCTGGACCATACCGTCAGATACGCTTGGTCCCATATTCATATGCTTATTATTATATCTAGAGGTCACCCGTCAGACAGGCTTGATCTAAATCTCAGATTCAGTCGAGTATTCTCATTATCAGTTTCAGAGATCACTCGTCAGCTAGGACTGATCTCAGACTTAGATGTTCAGATACAGTTTGGAACTCAGATAGTTTTCCTCAGAATTAGGACTGTTAGATACAGTCATCCATGTCATCAGTCATTCAGTATCTCAGTATCATGAAACTCATGTTATCAGGGTTCAAACTCAAGTAGTCAGTATCTCCACGAGTTCTGTAGCAGTCACATAGGTATGTATGTATGTATTCTCACGTTCATATTAGTCAGCATGTTCATCTATATAAAATCCATGCATTTAGCCTACCCCCACGTATACTCAGTACTTTAGTTGTACTGACGTATTTGCGCTATGGTGCTTTCTTTTTATGTTACACCATAGGTTCTTAGGTGCAGATTCTAAATCAGCAGTAGCAGTTCAGTAAGCAGTGAGTCCTCATCTTTCAAGGACATGATCGTTACATTTATTATTCCAGTATTCAGTTTATTTTTAGTTTAGGGAGTTAGTTGGAGACATGTTCCTTCAACTCCTTATTCAGACAGTTTAGAGGCTTTCAGACGATTATAGAGTTTTCAGATTTACACTTTAGTATTTTCAGTTTTGTTTTGGTACTGTGATACCACCTTATTTCAGATATCTTATTATTCAAGATTGAACCTTACGCCCTCTTTGTTTATGTTTCCGCATTTTATATGAATATTATGCAGTTACAGGTACAAATATCAGTCATGGGTTAGCTTGTGGTCCTTCGGGGTCATGAGCACCGTGTAGCATTTTGATTCAGAAAAATCGGGGTGTTACAATGCTTCTGCTTCCCAAGTAGCACCCTCAATGGACTGATTTCACCATAGAACTTTGACCAAGGGAACTTCTTTGTTCCTTAGTCTATGGATCTGATGATCAAGAATATCTACTGGAACTTCTTTGTATGAAAGGCTATTCTGAATATCTATGCTTTCTTGAGGGAATACAACAACTGAATCGCCCATGCACTTCTTCAATAAGGACACATGGAACACTGGGTGAACTAATGTCAAGTCTGTAGGTAGCTCAAGCTTATACGCTACCTTTACCACACGACTTAAAATCCTATAGGGATCTACGAACCGGTGGCTAAGCTTCCTCTTTTTGCCAAACCTCTTTACCCTCTTCATGGGTAAAACCTTCAAATACACAAGATCATCTACTTCAAACTCAAGATCTCTCATTCTTACATCTGCATAAGATTTTTGACGACTCAGAGTTGCTTTTAATCTCTCTTGAATTAGCTGAACTTTCTCCATGGCTTCAACTACCATATCTGGCCCAATCAAAGTGGCCTCACCCACTTCGAACCAATCGACTGGTGATCTATATCTCCACTCATAAGGAGCTTCAAACGAGTCCATCTGAATACTAGAATGGTAACTATTATTATAGTTGAACTCGATGAATGGAAAGTGGTCATCCCAACTGCCTTTGAAGACAAGAACACAGACCCTCAACATATCTTTTAAGGTCTGAATGGTCTTCTCTGCCTGGCCATCTCTCTGTGGATAAAAAGTTGAACTGAAATAAACTTGGTTACCAAGAGATTTCTAAAAGGCTTTCCAAAACTGAGAGGTAAACTAAGTACCCCTATCTAAGATAATGGACAAGGGAACTCCATGAAATCTAACCAACTCTCTGATATACAGCTTAGCATAATCTTCAGCTGTGTAGGACGTGTGAACTGGTAAGAAATAGGATGATTCGGTTAATCTGTCTATAATAACCTATATCGAATCACACTGTCGATGCGGATAGGGTAATTCAGTCACAAAGTCCATATTCATCTCTTCCCACTTCTAAGTGGGAATACCAAACTCCTACAATGTACCACCAGGTCTTTGGTGATCTACCTTAACCTGTTGTCAAGTTGCACACTTATCTACAAACTTTGCTATATCTCTCTTCATACCACTCCACTAATAGACTTCCCACAAATCGCGATACATCTTGGTGGATCCTAGATGAATGGAGTAATGTGCACCATGTGCTTCTGCCATAATCCCCTGCCTCAAATCATCAACACAAGGCAGATACAATCTACTCTGGTATCTCAACACACCATATCCCCCTTGGGAGAAAACCTCTACCTTTTGGTCTTTAACTGAACCCTTTATCTTGACCAAACTAGAATCCTTATCCTGCTTCTCTTTCACTTTAGAAACTAGAGAAGATTCTGAACTACTCTGAACCCAAACGTTACCTTCAGCTGAGTCAACCAACCTCACACCTAATCTATCTAACCAGTGAACTTCTCAAACTAGTTCTCTCTTATCATTATCCACATGAGCAACACTACCCATCGAAGTCCACTAAGGGCATCTGCCACAACATTGGCCTTGCTTGGATAATACAAAACACTCATGTCATAATCCTTCAACAATTCTATCCACCTTCTCTGATAAAGATTTAACTCTTTTTGTGTAAACACATACTACAAAATTTTATGGTCCGTAACTGTATGAAGATAGTGCCTCTAGATTTGCAAAGCAAACACAATAGTAGCTAATTCAAGATCATGAGTCGGATAGTTCTTTTCATGAGGGTTAAGCTGTCTAGAGGCATAGGCTATAACTCTACCTCTCTGCATCAAAACAAAACCCAGACCAACTCTAGAAGCATCAAAATAGACAACGAATCTATCTGTACCACCAGGTAACGCTAAGACTGGGGCTGAAGTGAGTCGAGCCTTCAACTACTGAAAACTCTTCTTATAAGAATCTGACCACTGAAACTTAAATTTCTTCTGAGTTATTCTGGACATAAGGAATGTAATGGATGAAAAACCCTCAACAAACCACCTGTAATAGCCAGCTAAACCTAAGAAACTCTTTATGTTTGATGGAGAGATGGGTCTAGGCTAGTTTCTCACTGCTTCGGCCTTTTGAGGATCAACTCTAGTGCCATCACCAAAAATGATATGAACGTGGAAAGCTATTGACCTTAACCAAAATTTACACTTGCTGAACTTGGCGAACAACTGGTGATCTCTAAGAGTTTGCAACACAATTCTAATATGGTCTGCATGGTCATCCTCACAATAAGAATAAACAAGAATATCATTGATAAAGACTATGGAAGACATGTCTAGGTACTGTTTAAAAACACGGTTCATTAAATCCATGAAGGCTGTTGGGGCATTTGTCAGCCCGAAGGACATGACTAGGAATTCAAAATGACCATAGCGGGTCCTGAAAGCTATTTTTGGAATGTCTCATTCTCTGACTCTGAGTCAGTGATTATCGGATCTAAGGTCTATCTTGGAGAAGTAACTTGCACCTTAGAGTTTATCAAATAAGTCATCAATTCTAGGGAAAAGATATCTGTTTTTGACCGTGACTTTATTCAGCTAATGATAGTCAATGCACATTCGCAAAGAACCATCTTTCTTTTGCATGAATAGGACGGGAGCGCCCCATGGAGAAATACTAGGCCTTATGAAACCTTTATCTAAAAGGTCATTAAGCTGCTTTTAAATCTTTAAGCTTGGATGGAGCCATACGATATGGAGGAATGGAGTTGGCTGAGTATCTGGGAGAACGTCAATACCGAATTCTATTTCCCTATCGGGAGGTACCCCTGACAAATCTTCAGGAAAAATATCAGGAAACTCATTGACTACACAGATTGACTGAACTATTGAAGCCTTAACCTTAGTGTATTAGACTCAAACTAAATGATAGATGCACCCTTTTGAGATCAGCTTTCTGGATTTAATATAGGATATTAAATGAATCTTGGGAGACACTGAATTACCTTCCCACTCAAAGACTGGCAGACTTGAAAACTAAAACTTCACTATTCGGGTACGATAATCTATGGATGCATAAAAGGAATGGAGCCAATCCATACCAAGAATAAGGTCAAATACGACCATATCTATCCATACCAAGAATAAGGTCAAATACGACCATATCTATCTCTATTAAATTTGCTGACATGATTTTATGAAGGACAGTGATAGGATACTTTCTATAGATCTGTTTGGCAACAACTGACTCATCCACTAAGGTAAAAACTAAGAAGGGCTCAGGGATCTTTTCAAGACCTATTTCAAAATTTACTGCAACTAATGAGGTCACATAAAAAAAATTTGACCCAGGTTCTAACAACACACAAATCTTAAGATGAAAGACATGAAGCATACCAGTAACAATATTTGGTGAATCCTCCTACTCCTGACAGGATGGTAAAGCATAAAACTGATTCTGGCACTGACCGCTACTGGTACTGGATGATGCACCTTGAGGAGGGACTGGGCGACCTAGAGGAACTGGTGTGCTAGTAGCCTGAGTCTGGGGATGAGCATCCTTGTTTCCCTATTTAGCATACGAAAACTATTTGATTCCATGACCTAACTTATCATAATTGTAACAACCTTTCTGTCCCTACAAACACTCACTAAGATAATTTTTACCATACTTAGCACATGGAGAATAACTGGGTTTTCCACTCACACTATTATGAGATCTAGACAAAGAAGTCTTACCCTACTTCTCCTGTCTAGTTCTGAGAGCGGGAGTGCTAGATGAAGATGGCACTGGCATAGATGAATGATTCTGAAACTGCGAATGATTTCCCCTCCAAACTTTGTCTGGCCATACTTAAACTGCTCGGTTCTAGCCTTCTTATTCCCCCCATTTTCCTTTAACTTTTCTATCTCAATCTTCTAGTCATGAATCATCAACTTAGCAAGATCCATGTCCCCAATAAGCATAGTAGCCCTACACTCCTTGACTACTAAACCAAATACTCCAGTAACAAACTTACTCATACTCTCCCTAGGGTAAGCCATTATATTAGGGGCATACTTAGACAACTGGTTGAACTTAAGGTAGTACTCCTTCACTATCATTAAGCCCTTCCTTAAGCTTACAAACTCTTTTACCTTATCTTCTCTCATTTCATGCAAAAATAATCTATCTAGAAATGCATCCCGAAACACATGCTAACTCATAGGAGTTGCATTTTTACCTTTACAATTCTTCCATATAACTACCCAATCATACACTATATCGTTCAATCTATAGGATGCCAACTCTACAACCTTCTCTTCAGCAACATGCATAATCTGGGTGATCTTTTTCACCTCATCTAAATAAAGCTGTGGGTCCTCGCCTACTTTTGACAGAAGAACTCTGGCGGATTCATTCTTATAAAGTCTCAAATTCTGGCTGCTGCTAAATCACCATTCTGCTGAAGTGGGACTACCGCCTGATGGTTTCCCTGAACATTAGCAGTCACAACTTAGGCCAATGCCTAAAAGGCAGCCAAAATTCAGCATGGGATAGATTCTCATTCAAAGAGTCAATAGGTTGGGGTGGTTGGTTATCATTTCTGCAGGTGTTAGCTCGATGAGGAGGTATATTCAACTGTCACATAAGAGCACAAGTTAAAAGAAGATAGAGATACAGTAAGCACGATAGATCATGAAAGAAAGAGATAATTTCCTAAAAATTCCCCATAGCCTCTTGCTCATAAATGTGGCGCGCTTCACATCCATGATCAAGACTCTACGTAACACGGATCGTCTGACTCCCTGGGACTCTTATAACCTTAGGCTATGATACCAAGTTTGTAACATCCTAAAAATAGGTCACGAGATGTCACACGGGGCTTAAGACTACGAGTAGCCTTAAGATAACTGTAACGCCCCATAAAAATCCTCCATGTGTTATTTCGCAGTAGCTTGCTTATAGAGTTGAAGACTTAAATTTTTTTTCTAAGTGTCAAAGAGATTTATTCTCATTTTGAATTCCCTATCTTTGAGGATTTTATTTTTGACCTTCCCGACCTTCGTTTCTTGACTTTTTTTTGTTGATATAAAATGGGGAAAGTCAATAATACGTCTTGGGTTTATTTCTGGAGTATAGAACAGTGGTTTGACATGCCTTTGAAGTTCTCCGGCATTTTTGGCGCAGTTTGGGTGTATTTTAGGGGCAGATTCAGGGTCAATTTCAAACGATCATAACTTCCTGTATATAATGAACTGGGAGAGATGCAATATATCAAATGAAATCTCTTTGAGTATTCTTTCTAATGCCACTAATGTCATCCAAATCCAACATGTTAGTCAAAAGTTATGCCCATTTTACTTCAACATATCAGTCTGTCAACTGGCAGAAATTTCTGCAACATTTTTGATTTCTTTAGGGGTAAAATGGACACTTCCCATCCCCTATCATACACTAACACGAGATTTAATCCTCAATTGACAAAAATATGATCATTTTCTTCCAATTTCTCAAGAACCAAACTCCTTAGTCCCAAAATAAAAATCAAGATCTCTCAAAATTTAACCGTATAATTTTGAAATTTATTTAAGATTCAAAATCCCCATTGCGAGGGCTAAAAGAAGAACCCATCAATTGTTCATATAGAATCCCTAACTCAAGAGTTCATTCGAAAGCTTCTAATTTAAGGTACGCGGGATTTTCCTAAAAATCTCATGGGCTTAGAAATCATGATTTTAAGAAAAGGGTTTCGGATTTATGAATATATTCATGTTTTAGAAACATTGATGATATTGTTTTGGTCTTTAGGCCTTTCCCAAATTGATTTGAATTGATATATGTATATATGTACGTGTTTTAATGGTAATGATCAAATTGAGAGCTTGATTCATGTAAAAATTCCTCTCTTGTTATGATTTTCTTTACTTATCATATGCTATGGATTATCTTGAATGCACCATTGAAAAGCATGCTATGAAATGCCTTAAGTATTGTTATAATTGGATTATGATTTTGATTTCAAAAGAGAGGGTAGTTATGTTGATAAATATTGAAAATATTCATATAATGAAAGAGTGCATGATTTTGCCAAAAGCACATGACCACCATATGTTTGAAGGATTCTTGCATAGTTTTGACTTATGTTTCGGAACATGAAATCTCTTAAATTTTTGCATGTTTGGGTGGTCGAAATTGAGTTTTCATGAAAAAATCATGCATGGTACAATGTGGCTCAAAATTAGGACTTGCAAGTCTTGGTGTGACGACACCAACTCAGTTAAAGCCATTGTAATTCAGAACAGAATAGAACACATGTTTGAAATTAGATTTTCAGATGTTGAAACTAGAAGTATGCATGACTCATAAAAAGATAAAATTGGGCATAAAGAGAGCTTAGGTGGTTCTCCGAAGAAGGAATGAGTTCATATAACTCATTGCCCAAAACTGCGATTTGCCGATCCGGGCATATTATTATACGCTGGCCTAGTGTCCTGTGGCGTATCAGACTCAGACACTCCAACCTTTGCGGCACACTTGGGTTGGGGGCTTCCCCGCCGAGTCAATGGTAAATTCCATATAGCCCGTGGAATATCAGACTTGTAGGGGAGTGCCACCTAACTCAGAAGTAATACAAAGAGAAAAAACGGTATTGTCAAAAATGGTTTATGATTTTCAGAAAAGTGCCCATGTGTTTTGAAACTATTTTATGCATGATGTTTTGTAACCCGCTCTCAACTATTTTATATTTATGCAAACTTGTTATTTTGGATTTCTTCGTGTACCAGTACATCTGTATTGACCCCCTTCCCCTACCTCTCAGGTTTTGAGGCTCAGTGTAGGGATCCAGATAAGTAGTATATTTCTTCAGACAGAGTTGCAGTGTTCCGTTGGTGAGCCTTCTATATTTTAGAAGGCTTGTTAAATTTTCGACAATTATTATTAGTTATGGTTTTGGTCTACTGGGGGCCTTGTCCCAGTTTTTAGATTGTGTTAGTGATCATGTAGTAGAGATTTCACAAACGGTTTGTAGATGTTGTTAGATGGTTTTGGATTTCATTCTCCATTGATAACGTTATATCATACTTATGACCATGATTCCATTTGTAATAATTTATGCATTTCCTTATTTGTGTATGAATGGTGTATATGATTTCAAGTTAGAAGGGTATCCGGGCCTTCATGGTTTGGGATCCTCGTCACGGCCAGGGCCTCAGTTTGGATCGTGACAAACTTGCTTTCGGAGCACGGTTCATGGTCCCAGGGTGTCTGCAAAATCGCATCGGGTAGAGTCTTGTTTATTAGTATGTATCACGCCACACTTTTAAGCAGGAGGCTACTAGACATTTAGGAATATTTCCCCTCTTTGTGATTTAGTTCGTGCTTTGGAGTCTAATCTGTCCTCTAATCAATAATCTCTTGCTTTTTAAAAAACAGTCATGCCTTCTCGTCGCTCCAATAATTAGAAAACAGTTCGACCCACCCATGGGATGCGGACCCGTAAAACAGTGCACACCCCAGAAACTATCCCTACTCCGGGAGTACCTCCAGTCCCAACCAGTTCTCCTCAATATCCAAGAACAAATGTTAATCGTCCCTAGTCTTCTCAGTGGGACATATCGAATGCAGAATTCAGACAATCCATTCACATGCTTGCACAACTAGTAGTCGGACAGACTCAGAGGTCGGAGAATACTGGGTCTACATCATTTACTTCCGAGGATTCTAGGGTGGTCCAGTTCATGAGAATGAAGCTGCCCAAATTTTCTGGCACTAAGGTAGAAGAGGACCCACAAGAGTTTGTAGAAGAAATGGAGAAGATTTTCATAGTAATGCATGTGGATCAGGTGGAATGGGTTGAGTTAGTAGCATACCAGCTTAAGGATATAGCGAACCAATGGTATAACGAGTGGGAGGATGCGAAGGGTGAGAGTGCTGATCCTACAGTTTGGACCGAGTTCGTGGAAGCTTTTCTTGATCGGTTCTTTCCTTTAGAATTGAGAGAAACCAAAGCAGAGGAATTCATGAATATTAAGCAGGAAAAAATGAGTGTCCAGAAGTACACTCTGAAGTTCAACCAACTGGCCCATTATGCACCGGATATGATAGGTAATATGAGAGCCCGGATGAGGAAATTTACATCCGGCCTTTCAGATGATCTAGGGCTCGAATGTCAGGGATCAATGCCGAACAGGGATATGGACTTTTCTAGGCTATCAGTCTACATGAAACAAGTTGAGGAAAAGAAAAAGAAAATCCCTGAGTTGTGGAAGAAGGACAGGCAGACAAAGAGAGCCAAAACAGCAGACCAGAGTCACAGTCAGCAACAGAATGGTAACTGGGGTAACAAATGGCAAAAGAAAAAGTTTTGGGGCAAGGCTCAGTCTACAGCTAGCGCCCCAACACCCAGACCCCCAGTTGATAGATGATCCCAGAGTTTTCAGACTAATCATGGATCCAGGGCACAGGATACCCAGTCACAGGGCAGTGTGGCACAACAACATCATATTTTTCCATTGTATGAGACTTACGGTAAGCATCATTCTATCAGCTGGGCTTACTGGTGTGTTATTCATATGGTCAGACGGGTCATTTTGAGAAGGATTACCCTTTGGCTAGAAGGAGTGTTGAGGGTTCCAAGTCTCAGGAAAACTCTTCTGCACCACCACCGCCTCAAAAGGGCACCACTTTAGCTACCGGGAGCAGTCACAACCAGTTGTATGCCTTGACCAACCACCAGGAGGTAGAGGCCTTACCAGATGTAGTGACCGGTATGTTACAAATCTTTTCTCGTGATGTGTATGTATTGCTTGATCCTGGGTATACCTTATCCTATGTGACCCCGTATGTGGCTGTTGGTTTTGGGTTTGAGCCTGATATGATTGTTGAGCCTTTTTCTGTTTCCACCCTGGTAGGAGATTCTGTTGTGGCTAGGAGGGTGTACAGGAATTATGTTATATCTTTTTGTAGAAGGGATACCGTAGCTGACCTCATAGAGCTTGATATGGTTAATTTTGATGCCTTCTTAGGGATGGACTGGCTCCATTCATGCTATGCCAAGCTAGACTGTAGAACCTGAAAGGTTACTTTTTCCTTTTAGAATGAACTAGTGATAGAATGGGAGGATCATTTTTTAGAACCTAGAGGGAACTTTATATCCTATCTTAGAGCTCGTAAGCTTATTTCTAGAGGTTGTCTATATCATCTGATACGAGTAAAAGATTCAAATGTTGAGAGTCCATCTTTTCAGTCAGTCCCTGTAGTAAATGAGTTTCCAGAAGTCTTTCCAGATGATCTTCTAGGAATACCACCTGATAGGGAGATAGATTTTGACATGATTTATTGGCAGATACCCAACCTATTTATTTTCTGCCATATAGAATGGCTCCTGTAAAACTGAAAGAGTCAAAAGAGCAACTGACAAATCTCCTAGATAAAGGCTTTATCCATCCTAGTGTTTCTCCCTAGGGTGCGCCTGTAATTTTTATGCAAAGAAAGATGGTTCCCTTCATATGTGCATAGATTACCGCTAGTTGAATAAGGTCACAATTAAACATAAATATCCCCTTCCTAGGATTGATGATCTTTTTGACCAGCTTCAGGGTGCTAGGTGTTTTTCATAGATAGACCTTCGTTCAGGATACCACTAGTTGAAGGTTAGAGAGTTATATATTCCCAAAACAGCTTTCCGAACCAGATACGACCATTATGAATTCTTAGTTATGTCCTTTGGGTTGACTAACGCCCCTGCAACTTTCATAAGATCTAATGAATAGGGTCTTCTATCAATTTTTGGATCTTTTTGTCATAGTATTCATTGATGACATCTTGATATATTCTAAGAGTGAGGAGGACCATGCCAATCACCTTTGAATCATCCTTCAGACTATCAAAAATCATAAGTTGTATGCAAAATTTTCTAAGTGTGAATTCTGGATGAATGCTATTGCTTTCTTGGGGTATATTATGTCTAGTGAGGGAATTAAGGTTGATCCCCAAAAGATTGAGGCAGTGAGAAAATGACCCAGACCCATGACTTCAATCGATATTCGGAGTTTCTTGGGTTGGACAGGATATTATAGAAAATTCGTAGAAAGCTTTTCTTCTATAGCTGCTCCACTTACTAAGTTGACTCAGAAAAAGGTAAAATTTGTGTGGTCTGACTCATGTGAGAATATTTTTGAGAAGTTGAAGGAAAAGTTGATTACTGCACCTGTGCTGACTCTTTTGGAAGGTGCAGAAGGTTTTGTTGTATACTGTGATGCATCCTGAGTGGGACTCAGATGTGTTCTTATGCAGCATGGTAAGGTGGTGGCTTATGCATCTAGGCAGTTGAAAGTGCATGAGCGCAATTACCCTACCCATGGCTTGGAGTTAGCTGCTGTGGTATTCATACATAGGATCTAGAGGCATTATCTTTATGAGGTGCATGTTGATATTTTCACTAACCATAAAAGTTTGCAGTATATTTTCTCTCAGAAAGAATTAAACCTCAGGCAAAGACGCTGGATGGAATTGCTAAAGGATTATGATATGAGCCTGCACTATCATTCGAGCAAGGCAAATGCTGTAGCCGACGCCCTCAGCAGGTTGTCTATGGGCAGTCTTTCTTATGTTGAGGAAGGGAAAAGAGAAATGGTGAAGGATATTCACAGACTTGCAAATTTTGGGGTACGACTCTTAGATTCTGAAGATGGAGGAGTGGTTGTTCATGAGATAGCTAAATCTTCCCTTTGTGCAGAAGTTAAATAAAGCAGGCCGAAGATCCCATCTTGATGCAAATTAAGAATGATGTGGGTCAGCAGAAGGTGTTGTCGTTTGAGATTGGTGGTGATGGTATTCTGAGATATCAGGGGAGATTATGTGTGCCAGCTGTAGATGGTCTGCGAAAAAAAATCCTTGATGAAGCTCACACTTTGAGGTATGTTGTTCATCCAGGCTCTACGAAGATGTATCATGATTTAAAAGCTATATATTGGTGAAATAATATTAAACGTTATGTGGCTAACTTTGTTGCCAAGTGTTTGAATTGTCAGCAAGTTAAAGTAGAGCCTTTGAGGCCCGGTGGTACTTCCCAAGGGATAGCTTTACCTTTGTGGAAGTAGGAGATGATCACTATGGACTTCATTATGGGACTTCCAAGGTCCCGAAACCAATATGATTCTATTTGGGTGATTGTTGATCGGCTGACTAAGTCAACCCATTTTCTGCCTGTCAGGACTAATTATTTGGGAGATGATTATGCCAAGATTTACATTCATAAGATAGTTTTCTTACATGGGACACCGATATCCATCATATCTGACCGAGGTACGCAATTTTCTTCGCAGTTTTAGAGGTCCTTTCAGAAGGGTTTAGGTACCCAAGTAAACCTAAGTACTGCGTTTCACCCTCAGATGGATGGGAAAGATGAGCGCACCATTCAGACCCTTGAGGATATGTTGAGAGCCTGTATAATTGATTTCAAGGGTAGTTGGGTGGATCACTTGCCACTAATAGAGTTTGCATATAATAATAACTACCATGCCAGTATTAAGATGGCTCCTTTTAAAGCACTGTATGGAAGAAGATGTAGGTCACCTATAGGGTGGTATGAAGTGGGTGAGACTCAGTTGCTTGGGCCTGATCTTGTTCACCAGGCAATGAAAGATGTGAAACTTATTAGAGAATGACTTAAGACAACTCATAGTAGACAGAAATCCTATGCCGATGTTAGAAGAAGGGAGTTGGAATTAGAGGTTGGTGATTGGGTGTTTTTAAAAGTCTCTCCTATGAAGGGAGTCATGCGCTTTGGGAAGAAAGGAAGTTGAGTCCTCGCTTTATAGGACCATACCAGATTTTGAGAAGGATAGGTGCAGTTGCTTATGATTAGAGTTGCCTGCAGACCTAGGCCCTGTTCATCCGGTATTTCACATATCCATGTTGAAGAAGTGTATTACAGACCATTCTCTAGTGTTACCCATAGAAGAGATCAAAGTGTTAGACTCTTTATCCTATGAAGAAGAGACTATAGTAATATTAGATCGTCAAGTTAGAAAATTAAGGAGCAAAGAGATAGCTTCAGTTAAAGTATTGTTGAGAAATTAGAAAATTGAAGAAGCTACTTAGGAATCTGAGGATGACATGCAAGCTAGATATCCAATCTTGTTTAATCCAGCGAATGATGAAATGGAAGGTACAATCCTTGTCTTATTCTTTCCTATGCCTTAGTATGTTTGAAATAGTGCTTATCTGTGTTCTGCGTCATCATTCGGGGATGAATGATCCCAAGGGGGGGATAATGTAACGCCCCGTAAAAATCCTCCATGTGTTATCTCGTAGTAGCTTTCTTATAGAGTTGAAGACTTAAATTTTTTTTCCTAAGTGTCAAAGAGACTTATTCTCATTTTGAATTCCCTATCTTTGAGGATTTTATTTTCAATCTTCCCGACCTTCGTTTCTTGATTTTTTTTAGTTGTTGATATACAATAGGTCAATTCAATAGTACTTCTTGGGTGCATTTCTGGAGCATAACACAGTGGTTTGAAATGCCTTTGAAAAGCTCCAGTATTTTGGGCGCAGTTTGGGCGCATTTCAGGGGTAGATTTCAGGGTCAACTTCAAACGATCATAATTTCTTGTATATAATGAACTAGGAGAGATGATATATATACAATCAAATATATTTGAGTATTCTTTCTAATTCCACTGATTTCATCCAAATCCAACATCTCAGTCAAAAGTTATGACCATTTTACTTCAACATATCAGTCTGTCAACTGGCAGAAATTTCTGTTACATTTTTGATTTCTTTAGGGGTAAAATGGACATTTCCCATACCCTATAATACACTAACACGAGATTTATTTAAGCCTCAATTGACCCAAAGATGGTCATTTTCTTCCAATTGCTTAAGAACCAAAACCCTTAGTCCCAAAATAAAAATCAAGATCCCTTAAAATTCAACCGTAAAATTTTAAAATTTATTTAAGATTCGAAATCCCCATTTCAAGGGATAAAAGAAGCACCCATCAATTGTTCGTATAGCATCCCTAACGTGAGAGTTAATTCAAAAGCTTCTAATTTGAGGTACACGGGGTTTTCCTAAAAATCTCATGGGCATAGAAATTATGATTTTAAGAAAAGGGTTTCAGATTTATGAATATATTCATATTTTAGAAACATTGATGATATTGTTTTGGTCTTTAGTCCTTTCCCAAATTGATTTGAATTGATATATGTATATATGTACGTGTTTTAATATTAATGATTAAATTGAGAGCATGATTCATGTAAAAATCTCTCTCTTGTTATGATTTTCTTTGCTTATCATATGCTATGGATTATCTTGAATACACCATTGAAAAGCACGAAATGAAATGCCTTAAGTATTGTTATAATTGGATTATGATTTTTATTTCAAAAGAGAGGGTAGTTATGTTGATAAATGTTGAAAATATTCATCTAACGAAAGAGTGCATGATTTTTCCAAAAGTATATGACCACCATATGTTTTGAAGGATTCTTGCATAGTTTTGACTTATGTTTCGGAACATGAAATCTCTTACACTTTTTGCATGTTTGGGTGGTTGGAATAGAGTTTTCATGAAAAAATCATGCATGGTACAATGTGGCTCAGAATTAGGACTTGCAAGTCTTGGTGTGATGACACCAACTCAATTAAAGCCATAGTAATTCAGAGCAGAATAGAACACATGTTTGAAATCAGATTTTCAGATGTTGAAACTAAAAATATGCATGATTCAGAACAGGATAAAATTGGGCATAAAGAGAGCTTAGGTTGTTCCCCAAAGAAGGCATGAGTTCAGATAACTCATTGCCTAAAACCGTGATTTGCCAATATGGGTATATTATTATACACTGTCCTAGTGCCCTGTGGCGTATCAAACTCAGACACTCCAACCCTTGCGGCACACTTGGGTTGGGGGCTTCTTCGCTGAGTCAATGGTGGATTTCATATAGCCCATGGAATATCATACTTATAGGGGAGTGCCACCTAACTCAGAAGTAATACAAAGATCAGAAACGATATTGTCAAAAATGGTTTATGATTTTCAGAAAAGTGCCCATGTGTTTTGAAACTATTTTATGCATGATGTTTTGTAACCCGCTCTCAACTATTTTATATTTATGCAAACTTGTTATTTTGGATTTCTTCGTGTACCAGTACATCTGTATTGACCCCCTCCCCCTACCTCTAAGGTTCTGAGGCTCAGTCTAGGGGTCTAGATAAGCAGTAGATTTCATCAGACAGAGTTGCAGTGTTCAGTTGATGAGCCTTCTATATTTCAGAAGGCCTGTTTACTTTCCAACAATTATTATTATTTATGGTTTTGGTCTACTGGGGGCCTTGTCCTAATTTTTAGATTGTGTTAGTGATCATGTAGTATAGATTTCACAAACGGTTTGCAGATGTTGTTAGATGGTTTTGGATTTCATTCTCCATTGCTAACTTTATATCAGATTTATGACCATGATTCCATTTGTAATAATTTCTACATTTCCTTATTTGTGTATGAATAGTGTATATGATTTCAAGTTAGAAGGGTGTACGACCTTCATGGTTCGGGATGATCGTCATGGCCAGGGCCTCAGTTCGGATCGTGACACTAACCCTGTCTGCCTTCTACTAAATTAGAAGCTCAAAATAGATGAAATAAAGATATAAATCAAAGCTAAGATGCGGAATACTGTCTGAGCTAACTAAAATTATTTGAATATAATATTTAAAAATACTAGACTCAAGAGTCTGATCAATCAATACTGGATATCTTAATCATATCTAGAAGTCGGACAAGCCTCTACTACTAATAACTAGAAAGTTGACTGGGACAAATCCCCAGCTGACTCGAACTGTCTGAAAATACTGAATTATCTGTATTAAAAAGCTGAAAAATTAAATGACTAAGTCCACAAATTATAAGAACTCACAAACTATCAGGATATAGATGGAGATGCACGAAATCACTCACGCTGCTGAAATTGAGCACTTGAACCTACATTATGAGGTAATGTAGCACATAGATGTATATGTGGATCAGTACTTCTAGATTGTACTGAGTTTATGGGGGTGAATGCATAAGTAAAACAATGTCTCAACATCATCATAATTTGTAACATAATGCATGCTAAATTTAAATGACTCACATAAGCTTGAATAACTGAAAGATGAGATTCATTATAATGAGTAGCAAGCCATACTGTATAAATCTAGTGAGTCATAGCATTTAGTTTATAAAAGCTGTGCTAGTGTTCTGTCTGAAAATCAGGCTGTCTAAGTGTAGAAAGGACTCACTTTTATATCTAAAATCTAAAAACTGAAATATGTAGTTAGTGTCTTTTAAAAGGAACATCGGAATAAAGCTGTGAGCCTTTACACTTAGTTGTAAAAGCTTTTCTGTTATTCCTTTATGTAGGCTGTAGGGAGGTTCTTCTAACCGACATAAATCATGTGATATAACATGGAGTCCAACGTCTAGTTTCCTTATGGGAAAACCTCACATTGGGGAGAGGTGTCATACTCTTGCCAAGGAGTATAACCTAATCTAAGTGATCACATCTGTATCTGTCATCTATATAAAAATGGGAATAATCTGATAATCTGTACCTATGTTGACTCATAGTTCTGGGGCATGTGAACATATCCAACTCGATGCTAAATACTACTCCCTTTAATTTGTATGCTCATTATGTAGGAAATCCACTTTAAGAACTAGTATAATAGTTTCAAATGAAAACCAACTGTATATATGTTATTTTAAACTGTAAGTGAAACTGTAACGTGGACTCCATGACTAAATTGAGCTCAAAAGATTAAATCTTTATTAAAATCTGAAAATAACTAGTCATAGGATGCTTAAAGCATAGTTATTTTTGAAATATCAACATTCAAACTAGGGCTTAATAACCCATGCATCAAATTCATGTCAAAACATCATAATGTTCATGCTTGATAATGTAAATATTGGTAATTCAATTCAAAACCTAGTAATTTCTACAATACGCATAAAATATTGAAAGAAGACATGCAATTTAACATCTACATTACTTAAAATCTCATAATCTTCAATTAGTGATAAGTGGGTATAAACCCCAAATTGAAATTCATGTAATTTCATAAAAAAATAATCAATTTTAGAACTAGTTTTTGGCACAAGGATGAAAGAGTATCCTTGTTCATAACCCTACATACCTTAATTGATGAAATTGATAAAGAAGCTTGAATTTGAATTCTTATTTGTGCTTTTGAAGATGATTTCTTGAAGTTTTTGAATTGAAAATCCTTAGTTTTGAGTTATCTTGGAAAAAGAATGGTTGAAATTGGATTTCTTGGGGATTAAGATTTGAATGTTCTAGGGTTTCTAGGAGAGAAATTATGTAAAGACATACATAATATGCTTAGAATAGGCTAAATTCTATGTTTTACACGATTTGGGGCTTGGGAAAATGACTAGATTTCCCTTTGTAAAATTTAACTCGGAACTGAAAAATCCCGATTTGGCATACCACCGCGCCGCGCCGCTATTGCGGTGGCTTATTAGAAAATAGATGACTATTATTTTGGCCTCTGACGTGATGCTGTGAAATCATTTTGCATCACTGGAAAAGGACGAGTGCCATTTTCACTCCACCGCGATGCAGTGCCTGTCCAATTAAGGATTTTGATGTGATACAGGCAAATTGCGGTGAGTTACTGGAAAGGGACGAACGGGAACTGGAACTTCACCGCGATGCAGGCTAAAGATGGTGATCGACTAGAAATTGGACAATTGCGAATTTGTCCTTCACCGCGATGCGGTAATTATCACGATGCCCTACTGATTTCATTAAAGTCACCATAACTTCTCAACCGGGTATCAGATTAAGGTGAAATTGGGGTCGTTGGGAAGCTGGTTCAATTATCTACATATTGGTGGGTCTTGATCTAGAAAATTCCACACGTATCAAGATTTATACACTTTAAAAGATAAACCTTGACACAATAGGATCTAAATTGAGCTAGGAAAAAGTACGGGGTATTACATTGCACCTTGTCAGTGAAGCTACACAATTACCTTTAGCCCAATTACAACAGTTTTTCATATACCATTAATCATGGAGTCTTTCATTAAGACATTCATATATTGGTACCTTTATACCAAGACTTGAAAAACATCCATGTAATTCCATACCATTTTCCTTAAACCAGTTATACTCCAAATTCTGTTTAAAAATCCATAACCATAACCCAAAGGGTGTTTCCAAAATCTTTTTACCCTTTTACTAGTTAATGTTATGTAATTTTCCAATGATCAGTTTAGAAACTATGAAATCCTTTTTTAGTGTTGCACTAAAGAGAACACACAAGTGTACGTGGTCCATCAAGTAGTAAAATGACCTTTTACAAGCCAAGTATTGATTCCACAAGGACGTGTGTTAAATAACTATCCAATTCTAGTTCTACTATGAAGATTAACAAGTACAAGCGTAACCCAAAAATATTTGAGAGTTAAAACTAAAAGTAAACTTAAATAATACTGTAATGTAAAGGTCTTGGACAATAATACGAAGAAACCCAAGGCTAAGGCACTATGAACAATCATACTTAGCTATATAACTTCGTTGGTTTAGTTAATTATCTTAGTTGTTAGTTCAAGGGGTTGATAACATGATTACGATCTTCCAAACCTCTAATCAACTATATAACCTAGCCTTATAACTGGGTGTCTCCCTATTATTATCCAAGACCTTTACATTACAATATTGTTTAAGCTTGCTTTTAGTTTTAACTCTAAAATATTTTTGGGTTACATTTGCACTTGTTAATCTTTATAGTAGAACTGAAATTGGATAGTTGTTTAACACAAGTCCCATTTGGATCGATAATTGGCTTGTAAAATACCATTTTACTACTTGGTGGATCACGTACACTTGCGTGTGCGCTTGAGCATAACAAGTTTTTGGCACCATTGCCGGGGATGCAAGAGCTAAGCTAAGCGCATTTGTATTTCTTTCCATAATTGAACCAAATTAGAGAGAATTGGGTATATTCCTATTATAAACAAAATATATAACTTCAATCAATTGAAAGATTAGAATCCTATCTCATATATCCCACGTTCTATTATACCGTTCCTCCTTCCGGGCTCTCGATAGAATTATGTATTTATCTTAAGGGTCGCCAGTCCATAAGATAGTAAAATAAGGATACATGAACAACTAATAATGATAATAAAAAATAATCAACTCAATTATAAGTAAAAATAATCATGTTCTTGGCCTTAATCCTAGATGAGGGTGTTTAACCACTCATGGACGTACAAAGATTCATAATAGTATAATCCATTTAATAATCAAAGAGAAAGCTAAATTACAAGAGTAAAAACCCTAATTGATTCCTTTTCCAGTGTATTGTCTCACCCATAAGTCGTCCAAGGTGTTTACACAATAGTTGAAGTGTCCTATTTATACTAGGAACAAAGTTGCCGACTTTGATCTAGTTAGCGTGCTGCACCCTTATCACGCTAGGCAGTGTGGCATGCTGTTATCATGGAGGGATACTGTTTTTTTGCATTCCAAAGTGAAACAAAGGGCATGTCACACCCTTATAGAGATTCTTAGTTAGCGTGACACGCCCCTAAGTCCACAACTTCCAGATCTGAGTGTTGTATTCTTCACGTGTTTGGTTCTTTGTTCCTTGCTTCATGGTTGTGTTTCCTCTTAAAAAACTACTTGTAATTCATCCCGAAATTATATTAGTCATATTACCAATCTTCCTATGCATATAACACCACGAATTAGAGCTTTAAACACACTAGAATCAAGCAAGACGAACTATAATAGTACATAGCTCAAGCTAAGAATACTAGTTATCTTGTTTCAACTCTAAATGTACATTTTGCTTCCTACTTTGATTTGAATACACCTTAAACACTATAAATACATAACTTGACACTTAGTTTATCATTTATACAAAGAGTAACTCATTACGCATACGAGAATTACTCAAAACTAAGCCAATTAAGGCTAGATAACCATACTTAGGTGCATAATTCCACCTAAGATCACTTAGAAACCAAATTATGATATAGGTTGGGGATCATATCATTATCATCATGCAACAATCCATAAAGACTACGAAACTCGATTACCAAATTCCAACCTTATCATAAGGCCAAAATTCAGTTTACAATCCATCATTCAAACCATGGAGAAACCATTAAAATAAGTAAAAAATCAATGCAAGTGTAAAACAACTAAAAACCCTCAACCCTCATTTGAATTAAACATTCAAGAATACATAAATATCAAGTAAATTGTTGCAAAAATACAATAATTAAAATTGAAAGTGTATAACATGCCTTTTTGACTGAAGGAGTTTGAGAAGAACTTAAATTTGAAGCCTTGGAAGTCGAACTTTGAGAAGAAAACCTCTTTTGTTTCTTTTGAGAGTGAAGGGGAGAAAGAGCATTGAAAATCTGATAGCTAATGAGTAAATAATGCTTAAAGAGTGATTTAAGTCATGGGGTAGGGTTTGAGGTGAGAAAAAGGCCAAAATACCCCTAAAGAAATTGAAAAAGATTGCAAGGATTTCTCTGTTGACGATGGGAGTTGGCAGCCTATCTACTAGTTGACAGCTCATCAACTCAGGTCGTCAACCTCTAGCCACTTTTGGTCTTTACTGGTTAAGGTTGACGACGAGGTTGACAACCCGTCAACTAGTAGATGGCTCTTCAACTTTGATCATCAACCCCTAGCCGATTTTGAGCTTTTATTGCCAAAGATTGATGACTTCAGTTAGTTGACAACTCGTCAACCCCATCGTCAGCCTCTGGCAGACAGACACTCTCAGGTAAAATAAACATAACTTTCTACTCCGATATTGGATTAAGGTGAAATTAGATGTGTTGAAAATAAGACTCGAAGATCATCAATTTGGTATATAGTAGAACACCTAACTTATTATATTCTAGGAGTAATGGTTGTTGGAAGTTGACCCAAGTTGGATCGTCCACTAAAACTCTATCGGTAGAAAAGTTCTCAACTCAACTTTGAGTTAAGAGATTTTTATGACCTAAATTCATCCCTAAAGATGTTCCCACACTATAGAATTACATTTAAATAATTGGGTTTGGGTTTGTACATGTAGGAACAGTAGTTCAAATTCTAGTCCGAAAATGTGGGGTGTTACGGATAACAAGTATGCCAAATATATATATATATACATATATATATATACATACATACATACACACGTCATCATTATTTCTTTGTCAAAATTCAAAACATTTCTAATATTTTAGCAAGATTGAAGTGTTGAACTATCAAGAAACATTAAAATTGTGAACCAAAGTAAAAATTAAAGATCAAACCAAATAATGTTACAAGAAAGATATTCCTTTTCCGTATTTGTAATTGCATGAACTTTTGAAAGAAAAATTAAACAAAACATGTCATCATATTTAGGAAACCAAGGAACAATCATTATTATACATGTACCCATCATTTTAATCTTTTTTATAATTTGGTATTCTCTATAATACCCCAAAATTCCACGCCAATATTAAAACCATACTTCAAATACATGAAAAATAGAAAATCATGTTTTGGTAGTTTGATAAGTGATTTTGATATATATTAAGGCCACAAAAAGTTTCTAGCTTTTAGACAAGTCAAAATAGCCCTTACCGATTGAATTCTTGAAAAGAATCTTGCTTGTCACGTCTCAAAATAATCTCTAGATATGACTGGCTCCCGCTAACACCACCTGTCGGGAGAACCAATCTTCTGTACACTTTACTAGTTAAAAAGCACTAAGATAAGGTATGTGTAACTCCAACTTATAAATAAGTAACGAATAATAATTTCACAATAAATCCATAAACAAATTATAAATTCAACAATCACTCTTGAACTAACTCTCTATCCCAAATTCTACACTAAGACCATAGAGCATCTAAAATAGATTTACATGAGTTCAACTTTCGGACATGCAAATCCAATGAAAAAAATATAATCTAAATAGTTTAAGCTGAAACAAAAGCCTCCACGAATAATGTGAAGGCTTACCTTGGAAATAGAATCCTTACGATTGAACCGTCACACACTAGTTTAACCTTGCGCTATAGTATCTGCAGACAGGTAAGTAAGGAGTGAGCTATATATAAATATAACTCAGTAAGATCATCGGCTTTCTACTTTAAGTAATCCTGGGACAAGTATGAGAAAATACTATAACACTAAAAATATAAAGTTAGTACACACACGAATTATATCATAATAAGGTGACCAACGAGTCCCAACAATCCTTCATCAAGAAAAATATGCCTAATACAATTAATACAAAGCACTTATCATATTTTTTAATTAAAGTAATTAGCCAACACTAGGAGTTTAAGAAAAAAACACAACACATATCAGGAGTATACACAATACTCAGGGAAGTATACACAATGTCCCATGTCAAATAAACAAGCATACATAATGCTCAAGGGAAGCATACACAATGTCCCATATCAAATCAACAAGTATACACAATGCCCAAGGGAAGCATACACAATGCCTCAATGGAATTAAGAAGCATACACAATGCCTTAATCTCACAGTACAAAATCATATCACATCACAAAATAATTTATAACAGGAGAATTGATATTTTTAAACATAAAGTATATATGAATGTCCTTGAAGGCCACCGATTCTTCCAAGCACACGCTCGTCCTAACACATGGATCGGGCAGACAGAAATACACTTTTTAAAATAAATTTTAAAAACAAGCACCCAAAGCTTAAAAGTCTCACTAACCTTGGTAACAAGTTTTTCACAACCTTGTAATGAATAGAACACTAACCAAACAACCTCTAGTGGCTTCAATCCATCAAAAATATTTATTAAAGATACCAATCATACTAGGCGAGACCCATTTCTTAATGTCTCTAATTTTTAAGATTAAAGCTAAATTATAAATTAAATATAAAATTATTTGTATAACATAACCCATTATTAAATCATATATTCAATAAATTAACACCTAATTGATCTCAAATAGCCGAATTGTGCTTGGAAATTTTATTAAAGAAATTTGCACTTCTATATCAACTATATAGCCAACAGTGTAGCCTCTAATTGCTAAAAGAAAATCTGATCATCATCATTGGTCAATGATTACTTATTCAACACTCATTATCATATATAAATATTCCTCTAATCATTACTCCACTATATCTATTACAATGGTAGGCAAAATTTTCCATATTTTATAATTCTTAAGCCCTCATGTGAATATATATCAACATAAATATTACCTGTAGATTCACACTTGAGTAGTGGTCCATAGATTCTCCTTATGTTTGGTTATAAACTTTCAAGAGTTTTTTCCTTCATAAGTTTTTTTTTCTTTAAAAAATAAAGGAATTAAGAAGCCCTAATATTCTATTCCTCTGAACTAAAATATGAAAAAAAAACTGAATAAAGGAGAGGTTTTTGGCTTTTGGATTTTGGATTGCTCACTTTAATTCCCTTAATTAATATAATAGTAATAATAGTATTGAGTAAATTACTCATTTACCCCTCATTAAAAGAATTGAGTTATTACATTACTATAGTCAACTTCAAAGGAGCATAAATTCTAGATTACTAAGCGTTTCTAATCTCAAAACAAACCAAAAGATAGATAATTGAATTATCTTTCCAATGCATTCAATTTTTTTGCCTTAACCCGATATCGGAGTAAACATTGTGGCCAATTTACTGAAGCACTATCGAAACTGCCAGTAACGATGACTCAGACGATGAATCATCATCAGACCCTTATGAGTCATAGGGTGACTCAATATTACAAAAGTGGGGATAAAAATTTGAGTCCCTGATAACAAATCAGGCCATGACTCATCCCTAGACACTACAGACCATCACCAAATTTGTTGAAACTGATATCCGCAACTTTTTAGATGATTTTAAAAGAGTTTTTTGGTCATTTCTCACTCTTTTAACCCCAAAACTACGTTATTTCAACTGTAACAAGAGGTATAAATTTATTTAATCACTCTAAATACCTCATTATTTTCTACAAACTCTTTATACATCATAAAATCAAGCGATTCAACTCTCAAGCAAGTTTAAGCCTAGGGTTTTTCCCAAAGCCAAATTTCCAAGGCTTCAATACAAAATTTCACCAGTCCAGGTATGTGAGTATTCAATAAAGGATGCATTTCACCCTTATGCTCAAAATCTAGTTTTAAAATATATATGTCAGTTATGATTTCTATGAACTCACGATCTAGGGTTACTACCCAATTATTCTAAATTCTTAAAATTCAGTTCTATCATGTTATTTTATTATTATAGTTCCCATTCAAAGTTACTATGAACACCTGATGACTTAGAATATCATGTAGTGTCAATCAAACACTCAGTCCTTTATTTTTTATGATTTAGAATGCTTTCAGATAAAAAACTTATTTTTCAAACTCAGGACTTCAGTATTATTGAGCTATTCAATATATCAGTTTATATTCAGTTGGGTATAGTACTCAGTACCGAGTGGACACAGGGATGGAGGTTCCCCCATCAGTTAGGCTGAGACCTTTAGTAGAAACCCCTAAGTCCAAAAACTAAAGCACCACCATAGGTTCTAAAGGGTCACCCATCAGTTTAGGTTTGGCACCTTAGTCTTTTTGGACATCAATTTAGTGGTACCACATCAGACCAACCTTTATACCCTAGAAAGTTATATTGGGCCCTTATTGATGAGGTTTAGATATTGAAATCCATGTTTAGCTCACATGTTTATATGCCTGTTAACAACAGCTCCCACAATCAAACTCAGTTATTGCATGAATTTGTAAGCAGTGTATTCAGTAGAATGTTGTTTTGTTACATATTTATTTACTTGGTCATTGCATCAATTCACATCCCATTTCTCCAAACATAGTATTTATACATGACCTTCAGTTTAGTTTTACTTTCTTTTATACTATGACTTTTCAAACTCTCTATATGTATTTTATATAGGATCATTGTACTATAGTTCAACTTCATGCATTCAGTTTGCAATAAAGTTCATCTCTTTATTTCTACTTAGCATTCAACATAGTTTTACAACATATTCAACATCAACTTGAGATTAAATATAATAGTTATGCTTCTACTACATTCTAGTTTGCAGAAAAGTTTTAGCTCATGATTTAGAGATTTCACTATGCCTCATAGATTTTACGTACAAACATGTTTTAAATGCATTTTGAAGTAGATGATTTACGTCCTCAATTTTAAAGAATATTTTAAGCTATTTCATAACTAGTGAATATCTCACATACTAAGTATATTACAAAGTAATGATCGCATACCTCTTCTGCCTATATTTTTTATGTGATGTAGATTTAGGTGCTTACTATTAGGATCATAGTCAAGAAAATCGTAACATTCAGCCAGCATATGATGAGTTCTCTTATTTCAAAGAATCAAGTCAGATGTAGTTCCAATATTTTATTTTCTCATTCATATGTATTGATTAGGGATAGTTGAGGGTCATGTCCTAACTACTTATAGAAAGTATTATTAGAGGCTTCATAAATAGTCAGTTAGAGTTATTGTACACAGTTTAAGTTCTTCTTTCTTCTAGAATACAATGTTGTAAACTTTTAACAGTAATATATTGAAACATCTTATCCCATGATTATGCTTCAACTCAATCAATTTAACTTTATGTATGTTTTAATCAGTTGCTCAAGCATTATGCTAGGACCATGGATTAGCTTGGGACCACTTGTGGTTTTAAGCACTGTGTTATTACTAGGAGGTAGTCTCGAGTCATGACAAATTTAGTTTCAGAGAACAAGGTTCAAGTGTCCTAGGAAGTCTAGTAGAGTCTTGCAAAATGGTACATAGACATCTATACTTTTCTTTGAGAGGCTATAGGGTATTTTGGGAAATATTTCCCCTCTTTCAAATCTCAGATCGTGCAGTAGAGATGTTCGTTAAGAAACTTATATAGATTCTAGCATTGCTCCATTCTCGCTGACTATGCCTTTTTTTGAAGTAATAGAAATAGTCAAGCTTAAATTCCTACTGATAGAGTTTTTTCAAAGAAATCCCCACAGATAGTTATGAGATTGCACGCGGGCTTGAAACAATCCCACCAGTGCCTTTAAGTTCCAAAGTTTGAAAGAGTTTGTTCTTATTTATGAAAATCATGCATTGAATTAAAGTCAGATGTGCCCTCAGATCCCTTTTTAGAATCCTATGGTAGCATGACCTAGAGTTAGAAGCATATGCCTAGAAGTGTAGCAGTAGTAAAGTGGGGATAGTATTTATCTGAATTTAGTAGATTATGTATCCATGGAGCTAGAAAGGTTTTGTGTATTTTGTGTAATAACACTTTGAGTGAGATTTACCTATTAAGAGGACTTATAGTATGTTAATTCTTTAGCCGGGATCGATATTTACCATCGACCAGAAAGATAGAGATGCTTGTTAAGGTTGGGTATGTTCATAAATTTTGAGTGGGTTAGTATTTCATGATTTTTATCCAATAGTAATAAGTTAGTGTAGTTCATTAAATTTTTTGGGGATATCCATATTAAGTGTTAGAATCTAAGTTTGAATTATGGATGATTAAGCTAATAGAAATATGAATTTTGAATTCTAGAAGGAAAAAGTGTGAAGTCAGGGTATTGTTATAATTCATAAGGTTCGAAGTTAATAAGCGTTTTAAGTTACTATGATGATTTTTGAGGCTATAGAAAATTAAGAGTTGTATCTCAGAAGAAAGTACTAGAATTGGGTTTTACACTTTTAGATATAGTCTTTTAGGAGGAGATTAGTATTTATGTGTACTGTGGTATCCCAAACTCTAGAGTAGATATAACGACCCGAGATCCCATCACGAGACATCACATAGTGCTTATGGACCCGAAGGACCACAAGCTAACCCTTTACTGATATCTGTACCTTTACACTGCATAATATTTAAAATAAATGCGGAAAACTAGCCATAAGGTTCAATACATCTATGAATACTCAAAATATAGAAAACTGAATACTAATACATCTGACATCTGTCTGAAAAACCTCTAAACTGTCTGAACTGTGGAGTTGATAGGACATGTCCCTAACTAACTCCATCAACTAAAAATATAAACAAAGTCTGATGCAAAATAGTAAATTGAGATTCGTCCTCGAAAGAAGAGGACTCAATGCTATGACTACTACTACTGACTGGGATTGAACTGCTGAGGAAACTCTGGGTCCTGTGCCTCTGAACCTATGGTGCCAAATAAAATACCATAGCGCAAATGCGTCAGTACAGGGATGTACTGAGTATGTAGATGAGGTAAGGCTAAATGCAAAGGCTCATGCGTGAACAATATCTAAACTGAATAATCATGAAATGTCGCACGAGAACACATACATGAATGCACAAACCATAATCACAATCATCAAAACTCTAGATACTGAAACTCGGATACCATTTTACAGCAGACTGAAATCACTACTGATACTGAGATACTGAATCACTGATTTATTTTATACTGATAACTGAGGATCTGGATGCACTTATATCAAGGAATGAATTATGAGATTTACTTCTCTCGACTGAAAATATTAAAGATCAACCTCTCTAATGGATGATTAAGGAAGATATTATCAATGGTAAGAAAATGATCATATCTGAATCTGACAACAAGAATACTCAATAGAATTTGAGACTTTGAATCAAGCCTGTCTAGCGGTATATCTCCGAATATGATATCAAATAACTATATGTGAGACCAAGCCTATCTGACAGGATGGTCCATGAATCAATGGAACTATCTGAGTTCCTCATAAAAATAGATGACTATATCTGACAGTCCTGATTTCTGAAGATTGATACTAAAATTGAGACTGATTCTGAAACTGAAACTGTGGGAAGTAGTTACTTAACCGACATTCCCCGACCAACCACAGGTGGGGTCCAACCTGTAACCCCAGCTGGAAGGGTGTCAATACCGTGCCATGGGTAAAGACCTCTCTCTGGTCAATCCTCTCTAACAGATGACCCTTACCAGACAGTCGACCTAAGGCAATATAATAGTCAAATACTCTCCCTCTGGAGGTGAAAACCTTTTCCTGACGGTGACTCCTATATCCTGTACTAGCTACACAGTTCTGGATGTTAGGGATTGCTACTAACGACTCCGGCCTCTCTTGCTGATGGGAGGATCCACCACTCCTTCCCTCTCTCAGTGCTAGTTTCTACTCCCAATTGAAAGACTCTGAACTGAATTCTTAACTGAACACAACTGAAATAAATCTGATACTGATCATATTTCTTAAAAGATCTGACTGAGTTACACTGAGATCACTTGGTTCTATATCTGATAGAATGCTATTAGATCACGGTATCTGACTGATGATACAGATCTTGAATAAATTATTTGAATCGCTTCTGAGATTAGAATTGAACACTTAAGTACTATTAGATTTGAGCTAATTTCAGGACTGAGGCTAGATTACTAGTGATACGGAGATTACAGAGATAACTGAGATTACTGAGCTTTCTTAAGTTCTGCAATTGTCTGAAGATACAGAGTTCTATAGCTCACTGAGTTCTGAGAATCATGGCTCGACTGGAATTATCATAAAACTAGTACGGGCTCTAGACAACAGCTAAATTATCGAGTATAAATACCCCCAGGACTTGATAACATAAAATAAAGTATAATCATTCCTCCATTATCACAACCATTCATTCATTATCATCATCGCAATCATTCATTCATCATCACAGTCATACATTCATCATCATTATCATTAAAGCATCTCTTCAAGTATTTAGGAATCATATCATATGTTCATACTCACAATCACTAAGACATCACTTCGAGAATTTAAGGATCATAAACATATAATAGCGTAGGGGAAACATGCTACTAGATCATACTCCATTCAACAAGGTCTTTCCTCAAGTACTTCATACCTAAATCAATCTTGACATGTATTTGGACATCATATGATTTGGAGAAAACTTCATACTATCATGTCTCAACTTACTTGCTAACCACTTGGCATGTATTAAAAGCTTAGCATATATCAAAGAGCACATAATTGGGGAATTTACTACCATCACATCTTCACTTGTTCACTAAGGTCCTTCAACAATCACTAGACACACATGGGTTCATACTTATTTGGGTATTTCCCACTAACATGGAATAATTCATCCACTTGGGCATTTTATCAATCACTAGGTATGCATAAACTAACTCACAATTTGGGGTTTCATCTTCAACATACTACAATGGCCTTTATGCTTTACCTAAGCTCTTTATCAAACCTATGGGGGACATGCGTCACTTATTCAACCATTTCTACAACCAAATGCCATGAACACATCACATAAATTCCACATACTAGGTTCAAAGCTCATAAATCTTGTACACAAACATGAATCAAAACTCAAGATCACAAGGAACATCAATTCAACTCATACAAATCATGGAATCTCGTAAGCATAAAAATCTTAAATTTTTTAAAAAAGGTTCTTGAGCTTCTTGGATGAAAGGGACCCAAGAATCAACATCTACATACCTTGGGGAAACTCTTTTCTTGAAGGCCTTTGGAGAGATTCTTGATTTCTCTAGATCTTTCTTGATTTTTACTTGAAGAAGAAAAAAGATTTTAATTTTTTGAAAACCCTAATTTTTGGAGTGGAAAGAGAGAAAATGAGGCCAATTCTCGTGTAAAGAGAGTATATATAGGGGTTTGGAAAATCCCCTTTTCATTCTTGGAATTAAATTGAAAATCCTGATTTTTCATGCTGGCACGACGCGCCATAATCGCGCCAGTTCACTGGAAAATGGACAATTGGGAAACTGCATGATGGCACGACGCGGTGGAAATCACATTGCCCCCTTGATTACGAACTAGAACTATACCACGACGTGGTGTAATTATGGAGGCTCACTGGATTTTGAAGATTGTCATTTTGGCTGGCTCCGCGACGCGCTAAGGTGCCAGGTGGCACACTGTCTCACTAAAATGGCTCTAACTCTTCACCTGAGTGTTTGATTTGGGTGAATTTGGCATCGATGGAAAGCTTATTCAATTCTATACATGACAAAAAGTAGAAATTAGGGAAATTCCACATGATTCAAAGTATTTCATACTTAAGAAGGTATTTCTGAAACTTTTAGACTCGGATTTCCGCTTTACTAAATACGCTCTAAGGCTCAGACTGGAAGAGGACTCTGCGGGGCATTACAATAGAATGATTGTAGTTTAGTTTAGATTTTATTGCAGAGGTCCACAGACTTAGAATAGTAGATTTAATCTAAAGGGGAGATGATAGAACAAGGAACCAAGTCAAGTTTTCAGATTCTAGTAGTTATGGTGATGAGTTCTAGAACAACACTAGGGGAGGAAGGTACCCAACCCATTCTTATATCGGTACAAATTTTGTACTTAGTTATTACGACACTCTACTCATGACTTACAAGTCAGCTCTATGATCATATCTTATATTCATGCACTTTATACAAAATATGTTCACTCCCAGTTCCTTGTATAAGGAGTGACAGTTTACTCAGAAGTACAACTACTATTCCATGAATTTATGAATTCCAATCTCAAGTCATGTAGCTCATGATTCATATACTCATGTTCTATAGTACGTTCAGTTCCAAGTACTCATGATATATCAATAATGACTAGTGAGACACTACGCCAAGTATACTCTCAGATTATATCTCTTGAAACAAATTTATTCCAATTGTATTTTACTCCTTAGGCCTTAATTACATTCCGAATTCATGAAAGTCCTTATGTTAAAATTTGACAGTATTCCTCTTATATCAGACCCTCATATTCTATTTCTTTAGTGACCCTTTTTATACTATGATGGTGATGTTGTTGGTAGTTGAGTGATAGGCTTGAATAATTTATTGATATACCTGCAGATAATGGCTTATGGTGGTTAGTGACTCTTTGATTAGTAATTAAGGTTGATTTTTTTTGGCGGCAAGAGGAAGTGTATTTTGAGCTTTATCACTTCTAGTGGATATAGAATATAGATTCCTATAGTTGAGACCAGTGTAGTCATTTTAGTAGTGGTTCTTTATATCTCCGAATAAATCTTGATCAAGGTATGAGCAAGCAACTATACTTAGCCTTTAGTAGCCACTTATAGTGTTTCCCTCGGATGGTTAGAAGATTCAGCTAGTTAAGTGTGTATGTTTGTAGGAAGGAGCACAATAAGAATGTTTCTAAGTTAGACTTTATAAGCCCCATTGATTAAAGAATATTAGTTCTATCCTTTTTTATGGCCTAGGATACTCTTGTTTCATGATAGGAAACTTCGGACCATAGGTGTCTCATGTTCAGCTCTAAGTCATTCCTTTTTTGTAAGGTCGGACTAGCGGTCATGACCCGAGCTGAGGCCCTAGCTACGATGGGAAACCTGGACCACGAAGGCCCTAGAAACCCCTTAGAATACTATCATAATCAAAATCCATACATAAATCAAAGAGCGGTAGTTATAATAAAATTCAAGGAAAGTTATAATACAAATTGTGTCAACAAAATATGACAATACAATACCCAAATTCTGTCTACAAAGCCTCTACAGAATACTAACTGTCTAAGTCGGGAAAAGGCCCCCAACAGACTGATAACGCTCAATCTAAAGCTCTCATTTGAGTGTAAAGCGGTCGTTAGCAAATATAGAACCCAACCTGGGTTGGGTATCGATCCCATAGGGAATAGCTTGGTCAACAAGTAAGCAATGATTACTAGACTTTTAGTGCAAGTCTCGTAAGAAGGGGGGTTTGTAATGTGTAACCAAATTATTAAAGCAAAAACTGAAAATAGCAAAGTAAAAAGAAAGAATGTTTAGTAGGTTGTGAAACAATGAGAATTGAAGCGTTGGGGTTATGTCCACCTTCTGAGGTATACATCTCTATTGGCTATGAGTGTGTAGAATTCTGACATGCAATTGCTTATAGAGGATTGTAGTCGATGGTAAATTCAAGCGTCTCTCGACCTAAACAAGGACTATTTCACTTTAACTCTCTCGAGATTAAAGCGTGTCTAATGGTACGAATTCTCCAAGAGGTTAGTCCAGTTACAGCACTAGCTTTTTAATAGGAAAGGGTGTCCTACTACCTTGACATTATCTCTTTTCCAGACAAATAACTTTTCTCTCGAACAAGTTAAATGTTAGACTGGCGTATTCTTGCGTTTGAAACCGCAAAGAATGTAGATTAAGATGAAGAGAATAATGATATAAGAAATATACGTGTCTCAAACTCACAAACTCACAGCAATAGATAGTAACTCTTTCGGCTTCCATAACCCCAACAGAGAAGTTTAGTTACCCATGAATGCGAAGGAAATCACGATTGACATTGTTATTATATCACGATATTGAGTAATGGCGTGTAGATCAAGTGATAGGCGTGAGGCGTGATTCCTTAGCAAGTAACGATTCTCTTGTTGTGGAGTTTAAGAATAGAAGAGTAGATTAGAAGTGTTTGTAGTGGAAGATGAGAGGGATAGAAGAAAATTAATTGTTGAATGATGAATGTAAGATTAGAAGTTATAAGAAGATAATAAGTTATAAGAAGATGCTCTAAAATCTCTAGCATGATAGGGTATTTATAATACCCATATCCTACTCCTACTAAGCTAATGAAATAAATAACCAAATCCTACTAGACTAATGAAATTCTTAACCCAAATGTACTAGGTTAAGGTAACATTATCATAATCCACATAAAATAATGAAATACATAACCTAATTGTACTAGGTTAATGTATCATTGTCAAAATCCAGCTTTGTGTCTGTAAGTCCCCAAAGTCTTCAGAATTGTTGTTTTAGCCCGGGACAGATTTTCCATGCAGCAGTTTTGGTCCTTAGGCGTGTAAACTTTCTTCCCTTCCTTCGTGAGCTTTCTTTTGCGTCAAGTAAGCCATAAAATGCTGAATTCTACATCATTTATACCTGAAACTTTACTAATCATGTTCGTTAGCTCATTTACAGGAAAAAGGACTAAAAGTGTACGAAATATATAATTTGTTCTCAAAACTAGGCTAAAATATGGGCAAAATCTATTGATATAGGCGTGTAAATCCGCCTATCATCAACACCCCACACTTAGAGCTTTGTTCGTCCTCGAACAACATATCATGTCCTTCTAAGCATCAACTTAAGGTTTTTACAGCAACAACACAAAACATTTATTAAGACAAGCACAACGATTATCAACCAAGAGTAGCTTTCCGATTATAAGTAGAAACAATTTAACCTCAAGTATAGACTCGTGATGGTGATCAACTCGCATGCAAACGTTAAAGTGCATAGAATCATATACAACTATCCAAAACTCATCAACCATGTGTGTCTCACCATATAGTACCCATAATCACTCACAAATATAGCATATTTTTCAAACATGGGTATCAAAATGTCCTTGCTCTCACTCTCACAAAGAGTTCATATGTAGCAACTGTTGACCATAGGCTTGCCCTTAATGTAATACTCTACTAAATGTCAGAATGCTAAGCTTAGGATCAAGTAGGTCTTTTGATGGTTGTAATGTAGGATAAGGGACGGGTAGGATCAGCTATTTCTGGCCAGAATAGTGACTATGTTCCTAAGCTCTTAATACATCACATTGTATCATTAACACTTTTTCTTTCACACAACCTTTCTTCTTTCTTTTCTTCTACCACCCTTTTTCTCCTCTTTTGTTTTTCACTTTTAAGGATGACTCACTTTTCAGCTTTCTTTTCCTTTTTCTTTTCATAACATACCTCTTATGATAGCACTTTCTTTTTCATAACACATTCAAGCACCCTTACAATTTAAAGCATCATACTTACCCATTTTCCTCTTATGTTGTCACATGACTTTTTCACTTTAAAGCACTTAGGAATTTGGATCAAATTACGGTCTTGAACAAAATGGATTAGGCTTACATACAAGGTTGTCAAAGAAATAGGCTAAAGGCTCAAAAGGGGTTAACTAGGATGATGTCCATAGGTAGGTAAAACTGAAGGTAAACATGTATAGGTTGCCAAAGAAATGCCTAAATCATATCCTAAACTTACACTCCTTATTTTCACTTTGCATACATACCAGGCAAGTTCTAGCATCAGCTACATACATAGAATATACTATTATCTCACACACACAAGGCACATGGTCGACTTGATTGGAAGTAATATAGACTCTCGACCCAACAAGTGAAGGAATTGAATCACACAATATCACATATTGAGTCACAACTAGAGCCTAAACGTCTCAATAGTCACAATTGTAGCACATACTCTTGTTATAATCTCATGCTGCCTATCAAAATAATTTCATGCGAAGCTAGAAAAAACAACAAAAACAAAAAAACAAAACAAACATAGATGCGATAGAGAAGTATAGCATATGATACCGCCACCCTACACTTAAACGGGACACTGCCCTCAGTGGAAAATAAATACGAAGAACCTGGTTAGTCGGACTCATCCTCTATGTCTGGGGTCATACCCCTTTCGTCGGAATCATCATCAGAGTCGTCATCCTCAGAAGTTTCTCATAATTATCCCACTTAATTCCAAGAGTGAGTCGAGGTATTTGCAGCACGGAGGATTCACCTTGCTCCTTGCGGCCTCTTTTCTTGCTCTTTTGGAAGTGGTAGCCTTTTCTTTGCCTTGTCTTGCTTTGGGTGCCATTGTACCTGAGACTTGAAATAGTGTTAATGGTAGCACAATCCCAATGGATACAATCTATACACAAGCAGTAGGGGTACCACCCCACACTTAGTTTGTTGCTACAAATTAGTGAAGTGAAAGTGGTCGATTACTTAGACTTTATCGACATGCGTTTTAGGAGCTATATTCCAATGAGAAAATCAGAGATATATCACTTCTTGCAACCTTTGCAATACTTTCATGTTAGGTATAACAAGACTACTACATAGGGATTACATCATGGTATCGTTTCTATCAATAAACTCAACCTCCTATATCGGTAGGCAGTTATAAGTCTTATTCTGATGAACGGGATATTCTAATATGTAAGTATTCAAGTGACAAGATTATGCAATGTTCATTACTATAGAAATTCTGCAAGTAGTATAACAATGCATCAAAATCAAATTCAAGTCGGACATAAGTTAAGAGCATCCTAACGTACATGTTCACTCACTTGGTTTTGTATCAACAATTCAAACACGTTCACATCACCAATACTTTTTCAAGATTTAGCAATTCATAATAGGTGTAGTAAAGTAGTACTTACAAAATATAAATGAAGAACAAAGTAGTACTTACTTGGTTGAAGCCTTTGGATGATGTTCTTGTGATGAAAAAGAGCAAAAGGAAACTTTTTGATAGGTTTTGGAGACTATAGGTGGTGCATAAACTAGGTTTCCAATGTGTTTTTGGTTCAAGACTAAGTCTCATATTTATAAGAAAAAGTTGGGTCGAGTTTTGGCCCATTAAAATCGGATTTGGAGACCAAAAGTGACCATAGGTGGTGCCTAATGCTTTGCCTAGTTGAGAAGAATGCCATAGCATATGCCATGCATTTATTTAAGAATGCCATACACTATGCGGCGCATTGTCTATGGCATTTAGGGACATATGCGGCGCATAGTGTATAGCATTTGAGATACTGAGACCTAATGCTATAGCATAGGCGGCACATAGAGTATAGCACACTTAAGAATGGGCGGCGCATAGTGTATAGCACACTTAAGAATGGGCGGCGCATAGTGTATAGCATACTAGATTCCGAGGCCTTAGGCTATAGGATAGGTTTTGCAATGTTCGTGGCCTAGTTTTACCTAGGCCTAGCCTTCCTTGATGCCTATTTTGGCATGAGTAATGCTCAATCCATAGCCTTATGCATCACCCTTCCTAACTTACCAACTTTACCATACAATGCGTCCAAATCGTCAATTGAAATCAATCTCCTCGTTGACTACTTCTTGCACCTATTTTTGCTTAAAACCAAATGAAAACGATTAGTACGATGGGTTGCCTCCCACCAAGCGCCTTAGTTTTGGTCGTGGCACGACTCTTATTTTTGGATTTTCATTTATCAAGAACAAAACAAGTACTAGAACGAAAGAAAAAACGATAAAACGATAAAACGATAAAATGATAAAACGATGGGTTGCCTCCCATCTAGCGCCTTATTTATTGTCGTGGCTCGACATAGTTACCTCGAGTACTTAGACTTCGTCGAGATAGATGGTTGGTCATTTTCTGAATGGATTTAGACGACAATGAGGCTTACTTGTAGGCATGCAATCTTCTTCGAGAAGACTCATACGTCTCCCTGGAGGTTCACCAATTATATCATCAATAGTCCAACCCATAGCTCTCATGTATCTCTTTAGAGAAGAGATGAGAGACTCTACGTGCTGTTTACTTAAATCATCCGCACTCACCGGAAGTATATTTATACTTTCCAAGAACACATACCTTAGATAATTAGGGAGCTCTTCCGATTCTAGCATTGGTGGCTCTTCAAGGGAAGTCTTCGCTGTTGGTGACGGTTGATTCTTAAGATCACGGTCCGGTTGCTTAGGAGTATGGGAATAGGACTCTATTTCTGTTAGAGCACCCATAAGTTCTTCATATTCTTTAGCATCCTCATGCTCAACATTCAGCAGCGCAACAGACAATGGCTCAACAGTAGGCTATTTCTCTACAGATAATGCTTTCTTACCTTCATAATGAACATCAGCTACAGAGAACACATCCATATCTCTTGGCTGCTTCATCGCTTTGCACAAATCAAAACGAATCACTTCGTCATTCATTCGAAATAAAAGCTCATTATCTCTCATGTCAATAAGCACACTTCCTGTTGCAAGGAAAGGACGTCCCAAGATTATGGGAACTTCAGAATCCACCTCGCAATCCAAAATCACAAAGTCTGCAGGAAAGATGAAGGAAGAAACCTTCACCAACACATCATTCAAGATACCCACAGGTCATTTTACCGACCTATCAGCCATCACGAGCCTCATATTGGTTGGTGTCGGATCGCCTAACCCCAACTTCTTGTAGACAGATAGTGGCATCAAATTGATGCTAGCACCCAGATCGCACAATGCCTTAGCAAAATTCATAGATCCAACCGTGCAAGGAATAGTGAAAGCACAAGGGTCTGCCTTCTTCTGTACTAAGGACCTTGTGGCAATTGCACTGCAATGATGAATATTATCTGCCGGCTCATAGCTTACTGCCCGCTTTTTTGTCAACAGGTCCTTCATGAATTTAGCGTACCCAGGCATCTTTTCTAGCGCCTCTACCAACGGAACATTAATGGTCAGCTGCTTCAACATGGTCATGAATTTGCTGAACTTTGTATCATCCGCCACCTTCTTCAATCTTTGAGGAAAAGGTGGTGGTGGGTATGGAATTGTTCTCTCTATGGCTTTCTTCTCCTCTTGCTTCCGTTTTTCAGCTTTTCCAGGCTGCACGTTGTGAGGAGTGATGTTAAGGACGTTAGGATCGGCTGCTGCGGCATCTTCCCCTTTCGCCTTATCATCAATTTCCGCTTCTTCGTCAACCACTTGCTTGCCTTTTTTTGAAGTTTCCAGCACCTTACCACTTCGGGTAGTGATGGCCATGCATGACCCATCATTCCTTGGGTTTTGCACAGTATCGCTAGGTAAAGTGCCAGTCTTTCTTTGATTGAGTGCTGCTGAAAGTTGGATCAATTGCTGCTCTATTTGCTTGATTGAAGTGGAATGAGAATCAACTAATTGCTTCATAGAGGACAAATCATTTATTACCTCAGTAACTCCCGCGCTTGTTGCTTCCACTCCTTTCAATAATTTAGCCATCATGTCTTCCATACTTCCAGAATTAGATGTGGTGGTATCACGTCTACCAGGGGGAACGTACAAACCACTCTTTTCATTCTTGTTCTTCCAACTACCTTGGTCCATGTTTCCAGATTTACCATAATAGTTCCGACCTTGGTTTCCTTGGGTATTCCCTCGGAAACCCCCCTGATTGTTCAAGTAGTTGGCCTCTTCTTCCGAATCATATTCGTCTCTTCCTTTTAGCGCCACAACTTTCACTTTTTCGGTCTTCCCTGATAATAAATGCTTTGTAAAAAGATCCATCTGTGTTTTCATGTGCGCCATATCTTGATCACGTTCTTCTTGTCTTCTTCTTTGGTCTGCAGTCATGCCTATAGATAAAGTGGGGCTTGCTACCTCGGAATCCCTGGTATGCCAAGCTCTACTTTGTTTCGTCATGCGATCTAGCATATTGGTTGCTTGACCAAAGGTGAGGTCCATAAAAGATCCTCCAGCTGCGTTGTCCACCACTGGCTTAGTTATTAAATTCAAGGCTCTGTATAGTATCTCCATTAGGTGAACATTAGTCATATAATGGTTTGGACACCTCGCTAGCTTTGTCTTTAACCTCTCCCATGTTTCATGAAGAGCTTCAGTGGGAAGCTGACGAAAGTTGCTGATTTCATCTCTCAATTGTGCTCTTTTGGATGGCGGAAAGAATCTTTCTAGGAAAGCGTCTCTCAATTGCCTCCAATTTGTAATAGAATCAGGAGTCAGCCCATTCAACAATAGTGTTGCCTCCCCAGACAGAGACAATGGAAATAGACGTAATCGAATTGCATTCTGACCAACACCAGGATTTTCAAAAGACTTGCATGTAGAAATAAAGTTGATGAGATGCATATTTGGATCATCGCCTGCTAGTCCACCAAATAATCCCTTGAGTTGCAATAACTGAATCATGGTGCTTGTGATGTTGAACTTGGCTCCGGGCGCTAATGGTGGTGGAATTATAGCTCCAGTGGCTCCGGCACCATCAAGATCATCATCATCATCGTCGAAAGCTGGCTGCATAGGTTGGCGATCATGTCTATACCGAGCTTGTCGACCTCTTCTGTTGGCAGGTGTTGCGATCTCAGCGGCATGCCTAGGGTTTAGTAACTCGTCATCACATAAATCATCATCGTCAGGATTTGGTGCTCGTGCAGGGTTATCAATGTTCTGCTGTTGAACCTGGGCTGCGGCAAGGGCAGCCAATCTTGCTTGTTCCTGTTGAGTATCCATCCTTGCGATTTCAGCTTGTGCTTCCATTCTACCAATGCGTTGTGGTTCAGGATTGATTGGTAATAACGGTTTACCAGAACTTCGAGTATGGGCCATGCACTAAAATAAAAACCTGCAGTAGACAAAAACAAAAACTAAAAGTAAAAGTACGAGAATCTTTGACCAAGGGTCTAGTAATTATTACGAACTTAATTGACACTTGTATTCCCCGGCAACGACGCCAATTTTTGATAATGCTCAATCTACAGCTCTCGTTTGAGTGTAAAGCGGTCGTTAGCAAATATAGAACCCAACCTGGGTTGGGTATCGATCCCACAGGGAATAGCTTGGTCAACAAGTAAGCAACGATTACTAGACTTTTAGTGCAAGTCTCGTAAGAAGGAGGGTTTGTAATGTGTAACCAAATTATTAAAGCAAAAACTGAAAATAGCAAAGTAAAAAGAAAGAATGTTTAGTAGGTTGTGAAACAATGAGAATTGAAGCATTGGGGTTATGTCCACCTTCTGAGGTATACGTCTCTATTGGCTATGAGTGTGTAGAATTCTGACATGCAATTGCTTATAGAGGATTGTAGTCGATGGTAAATCCAAGTGTCTCTCGACCTAAACAAGGACTATTTCACTTTAACTCTCTCGAGCTTAAAGCGTGTCTAACGGTACGAATTCTCCAAGAGGTTAGTCCAGTTACGGCAATAGCTTTTTAATAGGAAAGGGTGTCCTACTACCTTGACATTATCTCTTTTCCAGACAAATAACTTTTCTCTCGAACAAGTTAAATGTTAGACTGGCGTATTCTTGCGTTTGCAACCGCAAAGAATGTAGATTAAGATGAAGAGAATAATGATATAAGCAATATACGTGTCTCAAACTCACAAACTCACAACAATAGATAGTAACTCATTCGGCTTCCATAACCCCAACAGAGAAGTTTAGTTACCCATGAATACGAAGGAAATCACGATTGACATTGTTATTATATCACGATATTGAGTAATGGCATGTAGATCAAGTGATAGGCGTGAGGCGTGATTCCTTAGCAAGTAACGATTCTCTTGTTGTGGAGTTTAAGAATAGAAGAGTAGATTAGAAGTGTTTGTAGTGGAAGATGAGAGGGATGGAAGAAAATTAATTGTTGAATGATGAATGTAAGATTAGAAGTTATAAGAAGATAATAAGTTATAAGAAGATGCTCTAAAATCTCTAGCATGATAGGGTATTTATAATACCCATATCCTACTCCTACTAAGCTAATGAAATAAATAACCAAATCCTACTAGACTAATGAAATCCTTAACCCAAATGTACTAGGTTAAGGTAACATTATCATAATCCACATAAAATAATGAAATACATAACCTAATTGTACTAGGTTAATGTATCATTGTCAAAATCCAGCTTTGTGTCTGTAAGTCCCCAAAGTCTTCAGAATTATTGTTTTAGCCCGGGACAGATTTTCCATGCAGCAGTTTTGGTCCTTAAGCGTGTAAACTTTCTTCCCTTCCTTCGTGAGCTTTCTTTTGCGTCAAGTAAGCCATAAAATGCTGAATTCTGCATCATTTATACCTGAAACTTTACTAATCATGTTCGTTAGCTCATTTACAGGAAAAAGGACTAAAAGTGCACGAAATATATAATTTGTTCTCAAAACTAGGCTAAAATATGGGCAAAATATATTGATATAGGCGTGTAAATCCGCCTATCATCACAGACCATTAACTGTATTAGATAAACATAAAAATAACATGCCTTCCAAAAGATGGATGGCTCACCAACTCTATCATTATCCCATATGCTCTACTGATGTGATGGACCACTGGACAGAGCCCCAAAACCTGTACTATGAGGGGGTCAATACTCAAAAGTATTAGTATGTAGAACAATCCAAAAATATAAAATATATTATGTATAACACAAGTGAGAGCATTTCATAAAAACAAGTCAGCATAAAATAATTGAAAAATACATGGGCATAATTTGATGAGCTTCAGCCATTCTGGTAAACACCAACTCAACTCTTTGTATTACTTTTGAGCTAGATGGTACACCCTACATTTCTAGTACCCATGGTCTATATGGTCCGCCATTAACTCATCGGCCAAGCCCCCTAATCCAAGTTTGAGTCAAGGATTGGGGTTCTAAATACTATTCTAGTATACCAGTGCTCGAGGGCAAGTATACATTGGCTGTTGCCAATCATGTCCCCTAAATTGACAAAACTTGGTTTCCATTAATGAGCCCTTATACTCAAATACCTTTTTTGGGTAACCATCTAACTCTTTTTAAGCCCATTTTTAGTTCTTTAAAACCATGCTTCATGCTTATAAAAGTTCACTTCTCATTCTTTTAAGGGCATATCATAATAGGGTATAATCATACCCAAACTTTCAAGTCATTCATATCATACCACATCATATACATAGCCCTTTTTATTCAACATCATGCAAATGACCACCAAAAGATTTATCAAATCACATGAGAGTTCTTATTTTCAAAATCATATGAAACTTATATAAACACTCTCTCTTTTCAAGACTTTAACACAATGTGGATAATTCTTTCATTAATCACATGTAGATTCTTCATTAGGAAAGTATAGCATTTAGAATAGAAATCACCTTTCTTCATTAGGAAACCATAGTATTTCGAATAGAAATCACCTCTTGGAAAAAGACATAAAAAAATCATCCATAATAAGTAAAGAGGCATTTAAACTCGAGAATAATCCTCATTCATAAAAAACCCCCAACATTAGTTATACGTAAATCTCAAGATAAAAAAGGGTCTTATAATTCATGCTCTCAAACTCAATTCACAATTCATAACATGCTAAGACCATAAATTTCATCATAGGTAAGGGAATTTTGAAAGTCATGTTCATAAATCACTTTTCGAACTCAAATCATGTATGCACAAGATTATAAATCAAGCTTATGGAAAACCCCCATGATACTTACGTACTTTCATCAAAACGGATTTATGATGCATGCTCTTTAAGCGATTTCCAAAATCTATTACATATGCATACATACATACATACATATATATATATATATCTTTAAAAATTGTTAAATTCGTAAAATTTATGCTCATGAGATTTAAGATAGTCTCACATACCTTTTTGATGAACAAGAATTTGAAATAGCTTGAGATCTAGTCTTGAAAGTATGAGCCTTGGAAGAAACCCTAATCTTTATTTCTCTTTAGAGTGGAGAGGATTATGAGCATTTAAAACTGATTATTAATGGATAATAATGCTTATTGGATGATTTAAGTCGTGGTAGAGGATTTTGGGGTGAGGAAAAGGCAAAAATACCCCTAAAGAAACCAACCAAAACGCAGGAATTTCCTAACTGACGACTAAGTTGACAAGTCGTCAACTTGGTGACGTCCCGTCACCCTAGTTGTCAATTCTAGATGGATTTTGTCCCTTTCTGGTTAAGGTTGACAACTAGGGTTGATGGCTCGTCAACTTAGTTGTCACCTAGTTGGTAACTCGTCAACTTAGTCGTCACTTTTTGACAGTCAGACACTCTAATGTAAAATGAGAATAACTTTCTACTCCATCATCAGATTAAGGTGAAACTAATTGCATTGGAAATATGAGTCAAAGATATTTCATTTGGTATATAGTAGGACACGTAACTCATTATATACTAGGATTAATGGTCGTTGGAATTTTACCTACATTGAAATGTTCACTAAAGCTTAATCGATAGAAATGTTCTCAACTCGTCTTTGAGTTAGGAAATTTTTATGGCCTTAATTCATATTCAAAGGTATTCCCACACTATCGAATTTATCATCACACATATATTAACATGAAATCATTGGGTTCGGATCTGTACACGTAGGAACGATGGTTTGAATATTAGCCTGAAATGCGGGGTGTTACATTATCTCCCCCTTGGAATCATTCATCCTCGAATGATGGCTAGGAACTTGTCGAAGCTATAGAAGTATGGAATAAAGGATGTAACCTCACATTAGGACTTTTTATTTTCCTCAATTAACCATACATAGGTATTTAAGAAGAGCTTCATGATCTCACCAAGTAAATCGTGTAAGCACAAATCATGAGATAACGAGACTCAACATAGACATGATCTTAGCATGTGTTATATGGCACTTGATCATAACATTTTAAGGCATTAATTTTTCTAAGAATCCTCGGCTTGATTAAGATTGGTACAAGACATGAACTAAGATTTTCAGCGGACATAAGAATAGAATGGAAACATTCTCTACCTCAAATGATACGTCTAATAACATTTAAATTTTACGATGCTTCTAAACTATGCTTTCAGCTATGAATACCACATTTCAACATTCCAATCTTATACTTACCCCTATAAATACATAACTACAAGAGATTGAGTCTAAATGCATCGTACTTCCATGTTGAAGCTTAACCCAGAGAAAAAAGGTTCTAGCTTAAGCTATGGGACCCTATACTCTACATCACTTTAAGAATATTACTTTACCTTATTACTATTATCAAATAATTTACATGCCTTAAATTGAGGAGTACTAACCACATAGAACATTGGTTTGTGTATTGATTAATCACAACGTTCAAGCCTATCTTTACTACACCTACTATATGGATCTCTCCACTAAAACCATCAAATTCAATCACTGTACAAAGGTTTTCACCACAGATCCCCCTTTCTAACTTTTCACATATGAAAGTCCATCTCCCTCTTCCCTCTTTACGTACCACCTTAGCTCGAGAAACCACACCAAAACTTTCACATTCAGGAACATTTACTCCCTTATTTAAAATATTACTATTCTTCCACAACCACTAACATACTAACATAAGGAGGTTCATTGAGGGACTAGGGCAAAAACATCAAGAGTTGAAGTAACACTATTCAATTATAACCTATATTTGTTGATCTACTCAAGATGGGGCATGAAATGCCAGATATGTTGCAATAGGCATGAAGTACTTCATACATCAAATGTCTAGATCATAAATACGAAGTCATTCGGGTACAAACATAGTACAACATGAGTTCTTAGGACTGGGCACAGTGAGAAACATGTGAGCATATATCATGTTGTATAGCATAAAGATGAAATTCATGTAGTCAATGATTGAGACAATGATTGATGCTTGAAGCTATTGCTTCTCATTTTCAGAGCTGAGATAGTCATGAGTTTGCATGAGCCTTGTCACTTTGGCTAATCCTAACGTAAAATGAATCGGTAACATATAGAAATCATAGTTTCTTAGTACCAAGCATAATGTGAGACACAGATTTATGGATCATGAACATCATAACATAGAGCTTGAATACTTGAAAGATTGGATTACTGAGTAACATTATTGTTTTTAGTTTGGAGGTCGGATCATGGAAATAAGTGCATAGAGAACTCGAACCATAGGCATAGGCATGACTTGAATATGTAAGACATTAGCAGAATGACCTCTTAAATTGAAGTAGGAGAAGTTCGCTGGAATGGAATAGATTTATTATGATTCTTCCTTGAAACTTATCACCATGAGAAAATCTGGGAACTACCTTAACTCACTATCTCCCCCTTAGATCAAAGTCACAATCCTAGACTTGAGGACATATCCTCTCATTAAATCTATAGCCACAACTCTCAAAACCAAAAGGGCTATCACCATATACATAGACGCTAAACACCCTCTGATAAATGATATTCTGAAGGAATTGCTTTTCGGGAATTGGTACTCTTAACTTTTTTTTCCCTCTATCGCCATCACCATACAACTCACACTCTCATGAGCATAAACACCCATGCTCTTATCACATCAAAGTTAATTCTTCACTTCTTAGTAGACTAGCATTACACCTTTAATTGCATATCCTCACAACTTAAAAGAAGTTTTTAAGACTAGACCAAGAGATCACATTATCTATCTATGGTTACCTCAATTCATCTCTAAATAACACCATATATTATCTCTCTAGCATTCTCTATATTAAGAAATTCAAGAATATGAACTAGGCACACATGACACTTATACACTTAGGACCTTATGTAAAAACAAGCTACGTGGAGTTTAACTTATTCTTATAAACCCAATGCTCTTATCCACCTAGTGAATCAGCCATAATTTATCATTTTAACACTAATCTTCATGTATATATATATATCACAATTATCCCCTCAATTTATCAACAAGTTGCCAACCTAGGTTGTGGCACACATCAAATCAAGCCTACTAACTTACTCCCATAAAATGTGCTTTATCAATCTTAACCTATCATTCTTACCATCACAATCTACATTAAAGTTCAAGCCTATTATCTAGCACCAATCATGTACCACCGATGAAGCATGCCACATATTATACTAGTCCATCAAATGGGGAAAATCAACCCAAATCACTTATTTCACCTAACTATGGCCCACAAGTTCATTCTTACCAGGACATTACTACCACACCTTATAATATACCATACGCCATCTCACATATAATACTAGTTTACAACTACTAGAGAGAAAATAATCAAGGGGGTAAGGTGTAATACCTCATGATTTTCCTAGCCTAAACTTGTCCCAAAAATGACAAGGAGTAGCTTCTAGAATGAGTGATGTTTATTTAGTGTGAAATTCTTTATATTTGGACTTTCCATGGCGTAGATAATTGAATTATCTTTTCAACAATATAAGATTTGCCTAAATCTGATAACCGGATAAGAAGTTATAGCTATTTTAAGTTCCAGTTGTAATACATCGTGATTTGGGTCCTTAGCGCATCACGAAGAAACGTAAAATCATAATTGTAAATTTCCAGTAAGACTCCACGATTTTGGTAAATCATGGAGAGGCCCAATTTTCCGTTTGGCAATTTCCAGTGTCACTCCGGGATACTGGCGCGTCGCGACAGTGGTTGAAATGGTGAACTTAGGGGCTCTGTAATGGTGGTGCGTTGCGGAGGGAACCCAATTACCATTCGTCCTTTTTCCAGTAAGCCACCACAATTGTAGCACATCGCGGTGGCCACCTAGATCGAAAAAAATTACGTTTTCCAGTTTCGTTTAAGAATTTAAAGAGGGTATTTTGGTAAATTTGCCAACCCCCAATCCATACAAAAACTTAAGATTACTCAAATATCAAAGAACTTTATTCCCTATTCATTATTCTCCTCAAAGAAAAACCCTAGTTCATCATACTTTCTCTCTAAGAAACTCAGAATTTCTCCATTAATTCTCCAAGATAGTCCAAGTTTAAGAATTCTCAATATAAGAACACTAAGAAGCCATCGCCTAAACATCAATAGGAATTCAAGATTCGAGTTTCTCATCAAAGATCATCAATTAAGATATGTGGGGTTTGAACAAGGATAATTCTTTCATCCTTGTGCCCAAAACGTTGTTTTAATTACAAACTTTCTAAATTATAGATGATTTTCCATGAATTTTATGTTAGGGTTTATACCCATTATCATTATTTGCAAGATTATGAAATTTTCCATGAGTTAGAAGTTGAATTACATGATTATGTTTATGTTTCCATGTATATTGCTGAAATTTCTAGATTTTGAGTTGATTTATCATATTATCAAGTATGAGCATTTTGATGATTTAACCTAAGGTTGATGCATGGGTTATTTATCCCAAGATTGAATATAGTTACTTCAAGAAAGATAATGCTTTAAGCATCTTTTGAACATATTATTTTCAGAGTTTTAGAAAAGCTTTGATCTTTGATCATCAGATTAGCTATGGAATCCACTTCACTGAATTTAGATCAACTTTAATTATAGATTTAAAAAGATAAATGCATATTTGGTTTTAGATAAACCCTTATGCTAGTTTTAAAAGTGAATTTCTAAATAAAATGAGCATAGAAACTAATAAGGGAGTAGTATTTATCACCGAGCGGGAAGTGTGGATTTAGCGCATCCTACTTCCACAGAACTATATAGCTAACGTAGGTACAAATTATCAGATTATTCCAACTTCTATATGGATGACAGTTATAGATGTGATCACTTAGCTCAGGTTATACTCCCTGGCAAGATTATGACACCTCTCCCCAACATGAGGTTTCTTCCTTAGGAGGATGAGATGTTGGACTCTTGTTAGCTCACATTGTTTATATCGGTTAAGAGAACCTCCTTTCAGATAAACTAATTTCTTTAAAGAACTAAGATGAAGTATTTTCTAGATTTTAGAAACTAAGTGTAAAGGATCAAAAACTTACTCAGATATTACTTTACTTAAGATTTTAGTTTCAGAATTACAACTTTTAGTTTTCAAACATAAAAGGTGAGCCCCTTTTCACGTAACCTACATGGTTTGAGAACAAGAACAAAATACAGATTTCTGAACTAAGTGTAATGGCTCACAAGATTTAGATTACATGTTTTATTATTCATGATTGGACTTTCAGTTTTCAGATTACTTAAGCTTACGTGAGTCATTTACATTTAGCATGCATGATGTTTTCTATAAACTGTGATGATATTGTTTACTTATTACATGCACCCCCATATACTCAGTACATCATAAAAGTACTAATCCACATATACGTCTATGTGCTACATTGTCTCATAATATAGGTTCAGGTGCTCAGTCTCAGCAACAAGAGTGATTTTTGAGCATCTCATCTACATCACTGTAGTTGGTGAGTCCTCTTAGTTCGGGGACATAGCTATTCAGATTTCCAGTTTCTAGTAAATATTTTTATTGTTCTCTTCTGTCAGTTGGAGTTAGATGGGGCCTATCCCAGTGAATCTCTAGATTAAGTTAGCAGAGGCTTGTCGGACAACTAGATTCAATCTTAGATTTTAGATATCGTATTTAGATCATTCAGTATTTGTTTTATCATATTTATGCGATCAATATTTTTAGATATACTCAGACTTTTCAGATGGTTTTTCATGTTTTTCAGTATCATATATTCATTTTTCCCTATTTTGAGATTAAGAGTTAGTAGAAGGCTGCCAAGGTTAGCTCAGGACTGCTTGTTATTTGGAGAACCGTGTAGCGTCCCGGGAACCATATTTTGGGGCATTACAAACTTGTTATTAGAGCCTAAGGTTTAGAGGGTCCTTGGGAGTCAAACATGCCATGTTACATAGAGTCTTGATCATCGTTGTGAAGTGTGCCACATCTATGAGTAATAGGCTATGAAGTGTTTTAGGAAACTATCTCTTTTTTCATAATCCATCATGCTTACAGCTGTCTCTATCTGCTATTAACTCGTGATCTTTTATGATAGAATATGCCTCCTTATAGAGATAATTCTCGTAGAAATGATAACCAACCACTTTAGCCTACAGATCCTTTGAAAGAGAATGTGTCACATATAGAGTTTTGGGCTGCCTTTCAGGTACTAGCCCAAGCAATGACTACAAATGTTCAGGGTAACCATCAGGATGCATCCCCACCTCAGAAAGATGGGGACTTAGCCGCAGCTAGAATTCGAGGCTTTATGAGAATGAACCCGCCAAAATTATTTGGGTCGAAGGCAGGTGAGGACCCACAACTTTGTCTAGATGAGGTGAACAAGATCACCCAAATTATGCATGTTTCTAAAGAAGAGAGTGTAGAATTATTATCCTATAGACTGAAGGATATTGCTTATGATTGGGTAGTGATGTGAAAGAAGAGTAGAGGGGAGAATGCAACTCCTATGACTTGGAAGATGTTTTAGGATGCATTCTTAGATAAGTTCTTCCCATTTGAGATGAGATAAGCTAAGATAGAAGTTTTCATGAACCTGAGGCAGGGCTCTATGACAGTGAAGGAGTATTTTCTCAAGTTGAACCAGTTGTCTAAGTATGCCCCTGACCAGATGGCTGACTCTAGATCAAGCATGAGTAAGTTTGTGACCGGTGTGTCTGGGTTAGTGGTTAAGTAGTGTAGAACTTCTATGCTCAATAGAGACATGGATCTTTCTAGATTGATGATGCATTCTTAGAAGATTGAGGTAGATAAGATGAAGAAAAGAAAGCGAGTAAATAAGATATCTAGAACAAGGCAGTTTGATTATGGTCAGAATAGGTCTGGAGGAGGAAATCATTTATAGTTTTAGAATCGTTCATCTATGACCGTACCTTCTTCATCCAGTGCTCTCGAACCCAGAAACCAGTAGGAACAGTGGGGTAAGTCTTCTATGCCTAGATCTCAGAGTAGTGTGGGTGGTAAGCCCAGTTATCCTTAGTGTGGTAAGAATTATCCTGGTGAGTGTTTAGATAGTTAGAAAGGTTGTTTTAGATGTGGTAAGTTAGGCCACAACATTTTATATTGTTCGCATTCTAGACAGGGAAATAGGGATGCACGTCCCCAGACTCAGTCTAATAGTGCACCAGCTCCTCTAGGTCATCCAACCCCTCATCAGTGTGCTTCATCCGATACCGGTGAAGGTTAGTGCTAGAATCAGTTCTATACTCTACCATCCCTCCAGGAGCAGGAGGATTCTCTAGATGTTGTTATCGGTATGCTTTATGTATTTTATTTTGATGTTTATGTGTTGTTAGACCCTAGGTAGAGTTTCTCTTATGTTACCCCGTTAGTTGCAGTAAATTTTGAGGTAAGTTCCAAAAAGATCCCTGAGTCTTTTCTAGTTTATACTCTAGTAGGTGAGTCAGTTGTTGCTAAGCGAGTCTACAAAAAGTGTCCTATCACTGTTCTTCATAGAGTCATGTTATCAGACTTGATAGAGTTAGATATAATTGATTTTGATCTTATTCTTGGTATGGATTGGCTCTATTTCTGTTATGCTTGTATAGATTGTCGCACCCCAGTGGTGAAGTTTTAGTTTCCAGATGAGCCAGTCTTTAAGTGGTCAGGTAATTCAGTGTCTCCCAAGAGTCATTTCATATCTTATCTTAAAGCCAAAAAGTTGATTTCCAAAGGTTACATCTATCATCTAGATCGAGTCAAAGACACTAAGTCTGAGACTTCAAAAGTTCAGTCAGTCGAGGTAGTAAATGAGTTTTCTAATATTTTCCCAGAAGATCTCCCAGGGGTACCTCCTGATAGGGAAATAGAATTTGGTATTGACATTCTTCCAGATACTCAGTCTATTTCTATCCCTCCATATTGTATGGTTCCCGTAGATCTTAAGGAGTTGAAGGAGCAACTCAAAGATCTTCTAGATAAGGGTTTCCTAAGGCCTAGTGTTTTCCCATGGGGTGCTCCCATCCTATTCGTCCGAAAGAACTATAGTTCTTTGCGTATATGCATTAAATATCATCATCTAAATAAGATCACAGTCAAGAACATATATCCTCTTCCTAGAATTGATGAACTGTTTGATCAATTATAAGGTGCTAGTTATTTCTCAAAGATAGACCTTAGATCCGATTATCATCAGCTTAAAGTAAGGGAGTGTGATATTCCAAAGATAAATTTTAGAACTTGCTATGGTCAGTTAGAGTTTCTAGTCATATCTTTTGGGCAAACCAATACTCCAGTAGCTTTTATGGACCTCATGAATCGAGTGTTCAAACAATATCTATATATGTTTGTCGTAGTATTCATAGATGATATCCTGGTATACTCCCGCAGTGAGGATGACCATGCATATCATCTTAGAACTATCTTGCAAACTCTTAGAGATTATTAACTGTTCGCCAAATTTAGAAAGTGTGAATTTTGGATAAGATCAGTAGCCTTTCTCGGTCATATTATTTTCGCCAATGGAATTAGAATCGATCCCCAAAACACAGAAGCCATAAGGAATTGGCCTAGACCTATCTCTCCATCAGACATTAGGAGTTTCTTGGGTCTAGCTAGTTACTACTACCATTTTGTTGAAGGTTTCTCATCTATTGTATCCCCAATGTCTAGATTAACCCATAAAAAGTTAAGTTCCTGTGGTCATATTTCTGTGAGAAGAGTTTTCAGGAGTTGAAAACTCGACTCACTTTAGCTCCAGTTCTAGCATTACCTGATGGTACAGATGACTTTTTTGTTTATTGTGATGCCTCTAGAGTTATTTTGGATTGTGTGTTGATGCAGAGTGGTAAGGTCATATCCTATGCCTCTAGACAGTTAAAGCCTCATAAAAAGAACTACCCAACCTATGCTCTTGAATTAGCTGCTATGGTGTTTGCTTTGAAAATATGGAGACATTATCTGTATGGTGTATATGTTGATGTGTTCACGGACCACAAAAGTTTGCAGTATGTGTTTATTCAGAGGGAGTTAAATCTCTGTCAGAGAAGGTGGTTGGAGTTGTTGAAATATTATGACATGAGTGTGTTATATCATCCGGGCAAGGCCAATGTAGTAGCAGACACCCTTAGTAGATTGTTTATGGGCAGTGTTACTTATGTGGAGGATAATGAGAAAGATTTAGCTTGAGAAGTTTATCATTTGGCTAGATTAGGTATTTGGTTGGTTGATTCAGCTGAAGGTAATGTTTGGGTTCAGATAGTTCCAAATCTTCCCTAGTTTCGGCAATGAAGGAGAAGCAAGATATGGATTCTAGTTTGGTCAAACTGAAAGAGTCAGTTAGAGACCAAAAGGTAGAGATTTTCTCCCAAGGGGGAGATAGTGTGATAAGATACCAGAATAGATTGTGTGTGCCTTGTGTTGATAAGTTGAGAAAGAGAATTATTGCGGAAGCGCATGGTGCGCATAATTCTATTTATCGAGGTGCTACCAAGATGTACCGCGACTTGTGGGAAATCTATTAGTAGAGTGGTATGAAGAGAGATATAGCAGAGTTTGTAGCCAAGTGTGCAACTTGTCAATAGGTTAAGGTAGAGCACTAAATACCTGGTGGTACATTGCAAGAGTTTGGTATCCCCACTTAGAAGTGGGAAGAGGTGAATATGGATTTTGTGATTGGTTTACCCCAATCACGTCGTCATCATGACTTGATTTGGGTTATTGTAGACAGATTGACTAAGTAGCACATTTCTTGCCAGTTCACACATCCTATACAACTGAAGATTATGCTAAGTTTTATATTTGAGAGTTAGTCAGATTGCATGGAGTTCCCTTGTCTATCATTTCAGATAGGGGTACTCAGTTTACCTCTCAGTTTTGGAGAGATTTTCAGAAGGGTCTTGGTACTCAAGTTCATCTTACTTCAGCTTTTTATCCACAGACAGATGGTCAGGTAGAGAGGACTATTCAGACTTTAGAAGATATGTTGAGGGCATGTGCTCATGATTTCAAGGGTAGTTGGGATGAGCATTTGCCATTAATTGAGTTTGCTTATGATAACAGCTATCATGCTAGCATTCGAATGGATCCATTTGAGGCTCTCTATGGGAGGAGATGTAGATCACCTATAGGTTGGTTTGAAGTGTGTAAGGCTACTTTGCTTGGGCCTGATGCAGTGCTTAAGGCCGTGGAGAAAGTTAAGTTGATTAGAGAAAGATTGAAAACAACCTACAGTTGTTAGAAATCCTATGCAGATGTGAGAAGAAAGGACCTCAAATTTGAAGTTGGTGATTTTGTGTATTTAAAGATTTTACCCATAAAAGGGGTGAAGATATTTAGCAAGAAAGGGAATCTTAGTCCCCAGTATGTTAGCCCTTATAGAATTTTGAATCGTAGTGGGAAAGTAGCTTGTGAGCTTGAGTTGCCCGCAGACTTGTCAATCGTTCATCCTGTATTCCACATCTCTATGCTTAAGAAGTGTATCGGTGACTCTACCATTGTAGTTCCTATAGAAAGTTCAGATATTCAGAACCACCTTTCATACGAAAAAATTCCAGTTGAGATTCTAGATCATCAGATCCGTAGACTAAGGAACAAACAAGTTCCCTTGGTTAAAGTTCTTTGGCGGAATCAGTCGGTTGAGGGCGCTATTTGGGAAACAGAAGCAGACATACGAGATAAGTACCCTCACCTCTTCTCTGCAAACTCAGATCTAGCAGAAGGTACTACTCTTCCTTAATCCAGTTCTTTTCTAATCGTACATTCAACTATATAGTTGTCCTCATGTAAGTTCATGCACTCACAGAATTACTCAGAAGCTTAGAATGATTTAGATTCAGTTTCTTAGTTCACTTCAGTTGTGCATGCTATCTTATATTCTTAGATTCCTCATAAATTTTATCTTTACTATCCACATTCGAGGATGAATATTCTCAAGGGAAAGATATTGTAATACCCTGCGATTTTCCTAGCCTAAACTCATCCCGAAAATGACAAGGAGTAGCTTCTAGAACGAGTGATGTTTTTTCATGTGAAATTATTTAAATTTGGACTTTCCATGGCGTAGGAAATTGAATTAGCTTTCCAACGATATAAGATTCGCCTAAATTCGATAATCGGGTAAAAAGTTATGACTATTTTAAGTCCAGTTGTAATACACTATAATTTGGGTTCTTAGCGCATCGCGGAGAAATGTAAAATAATAATTGTCAATTTTCAGTGAGTCTTTACGATTTGGGTGCACCACGGAGAGGCCCAATTTCCCATTTGGCAATTTCCAGTGTCACTCCGCGATACTAGCGCATCGCTCCAGTGGTCGAAATGGCAAACTTAGGGGCTCCGTGATGGTGGCGCGTCGCGGAGGGAACCCAATTCCCACTCGTCCTTTTTCTAGTGATCCACCGCGATTGTGGCACATCACGGTGGCCACCCAGATAGGGAAAAATTACATTTTTCAGTTCCGTTTAAGAATTTAAAGGGGGTATTTTGGTAAATTTCCCAACTCCCAATCCGTCCAAAAACATAAGATTGCTCAAATATCAAAGTACTTTATGCCTTATTCATCATTATCCTCAAAGAAAAACCCTAGTTCATCATACTTCTTCTCCAAGAAACTTAGAATTTCTCCATTAATTCTTCAAGATAGTCCAAATTTAAGAATTCCCAATATAAGAACAATAAGAAGCCATCTCCAAAACATCAATAGGAATCCAATATTCTAGTTTCTCATCAAAGATCATCAATTAAGGTATGTGGGGTTTGAAAAAGGATAACTCATTCATCCTTGTGCCCAAAACATTGTTTTAATTACAAACTTTCTGAATTATAGATGATTTTCCATGAATTTCAAGTTAGGGTTTATGCCTATTATCATTATTTGCAAGATTATGAGATTTTCCATGAGTTAGAAGTTGAATTACATGATTATGTTTATGTTTCCATGTATATATTGCTGAAATTTTCAGATTTTGAGTTGATTTATTAATAATCATATTAAAAAGTATGAGCATTTTGATGATTTAACCTAAGATTGATGGTTGGGTTGTTTATCCCAAGATTGAATATGGTTACTTCAAGAAAGATGATGCTTTAAACATCTTCTGAACATATTATTTTCAGATTTTAAGAAAAGCTTAGATCTTTGATCATCAGTTTAGCTATGGAATCCACTTTATAGAATTTAGATCATCTTTATTTACGGATTTAAAAAGATAAATGCATATTTGGTTTTAGATAAACCCTTATGCTAGTTTTAAAAGTGGATTTCCAACAGAATGAGCATAACAACTAATAAGGGAGTAGTATTTACCACCGAGCGGGAAGTGTGGGTTTAGCCCATCCTATTTCCACAGAACTACGTAGCCAACATAGGTACAAATTATCAGATTATTCCCACTTCTATGTGGAAGACAGTTACAGATGTGATCACTTAGATCAGGTTATACTCTTTGGAAAGAGTATGACACCTCTCCCCAACGTGAGGTTTCTTTCTTAGGAGGCCGAGATGTTGGACTCCATGTTATCTCACATGGTTTATGTCAATTAAGAGAACCTCCTTTCAGATAAACTAATTTCTTTAAAGCCCTAAGATGAAGTATTTTCTAGATTTTAGAAACTAAGTGTAAAGTCTTACAAACTTACTCAGATATTACTTTACTTAAGATTCCAGTTACAAAATTACAACTTTTAGTTTTCAGACATAAAAGGTGAGCCTTTTTACACTTAGCCTATATGGTTTGAGAACAAGAACAGAATACAGATTTCATAACTAAGTGTAATGTCTCACAAGATTTAGATTACATGTTTTATTATTCATGATTGGACTTTCAGTTTTCAGATTTCTCAAGCTGACGTGAATCATTTACATTTAGCATGCATGTTGTTTTCTATAAACTATGATGATATTGTTTACTTATTGTATGCACCCCTATATACTCAGTACATCATCAAAGTATTGATCCACATATACGTCTATGTGCTATATTATCTCATAATGTATATAATACCCCGATCGTTCCTTAAGCCTAAGTTCGTCTCCCGAGTGAATATAGGTGACTTTCAAAGTGATTGATGTTCAAACCATGTTTTATTTCTCTAATTTATACTTTATTTCATATGGAGAATTTAATAAGCTTTCCATCGATACCAAATTCGCCTAAATCCGACCCTCAGGTGAGGAGTTAGAGCCATTTTAGTGAGACAGTGTGCCAACTGGCAATTCAGCGCGTCGCATAGCCAGCCAAAATGGCAATTATTATTTTTCAGTGAGCCTTCGCGATTTCACCGCGTTGCGCCAAGGCTCAATTTCAGGGTTGTCAAATTCCAGTGCACCAACGCGATTTCTCCGCGTCGCGGTGCCCTTCCAGGTCACGACCAAGGTGGAAAAAATGACTTCACCACATCGTGCCACTGTGTAATTTCCCAATTGTCAAAATCCAGTGAAGATACAAGATTGTGGCGCGTCGCGTCAGGACAAAAAATCGGGCTCCAGTTCTAGAATTTGCTCAAGGGTATTTTGGTCTTTCCACCCGGCCTTACCCACTATATATATACAAATAGAGGAGAAAATCCTTATTTTTCTCTTCCATTCCATCCAAAAAAAAAATCTAGGGTTTCTCTCTTCTATTTCTAAATCCAAATCTTCTCTAAAAAATTTAAGAAATCTTCCATATATTTTACCGAGTTGTTTAAGAATCGAGTTCTCCGAGTCAAAGGCATCAAGAAATTTAGATCAAGGGTGTGAGAAATAAGTTTATATCAAGTTTCTTCATCTCCTAAATCATAATCATGGTATGTGGGGTTTGAACAAGAATATCCTTTCATTCTTGTGCCCAAAGAATTGATTTTTACTATTGGAATTTCATGATTTTGCAAGCAGGTGTATATCCAAATTACTTTATAATTGATTTATGATAATCGAGCTATTCAAGATTGATATACATGACTACTTCATTGTTTTATTTCTTAAATTGAGAATTTATGCTATGAATTGTATATTGCAACTATGAATTGATGATTTCTAGGAGATAGATAATAAGAGTCATGATTTTAAGATTTTCCATTAGAAGTTAATTATTGAATATATATATACATATATATATATATATATATATATATATATTGATATTGAGTTTGAGAGTAGTCAAGAATAAGTTCTATGATGTTTCCTTGAAGCTTTTGATATTTGAAATGATTTGATAAGCAAGCATACTTGATGATGAGAAAGATTGTTTTGAGTTGAGTCAAGTTAGGAATCCACCAATTGTTTATGATTTACAGATGAGATATATTTATGATTTTGGTCTTTATGATAGACCCATGAGTTGATATTGATTAAGGTGAATTTCCTAACGAGTTCTGAGCTGAGTGTGGGATGAGTATTTAACACCGAGTGGGAAATGTGGTATTTCCCCAAAACTACGTGCCACCGTAGGATTGATATTGATAATTGTGGTCCAGAGGTCGAGTATGAGCTTGTGATCACGAAGTTGAGGTTGTACTCCCTGGCAAGAGTACGACGCTCCCGCCAATGTGGGGTTTTCTTCTTAGGAGGGAAAAACGTTGGAATCCATCTGGCTCACATAGTTTATGTCGGTTATAAGAAACTTACAAGTCCATAATAGTCTAATTTTCTTAAGTTACCGAGTCACTCTAAGTGATGAGTCAAAGAGTTTGAGTTGATTCCAACTATTTATGACGCATGTGTTATTATTGATGATTTATGGAAATTATGTTTCAGGAAATTCAAGCGAAGAGAGTCATTATTGTCAGCATGCATGATTTTATTTTACATTTATGATATTATTTAAAAATATTGCATACACCCCCACATACTCAGTTCATTCCCAAGTACTGATTCCCATACTCTTTTGTGTTCTATATTTCCTCGTGATGTAGGTTCAGGTGCTCAGTCTCAGCAGCGACATTGATCTTCGAGTACTTTCATCTATATTTTTACAGTTGGTGAGTCCTCATAGTTTGAGGACCTATATCCCTGATTTTTTCTTGTTAATAGATGGTTGTTTCTTTTCAGATCAGTACGAGTCAGTTGTGGGATCTGTCCCAATGACTCCTCAGTCTTATGTAGTAGAGTCTTTGTCAAACTAGAGTACCAGTATGTGCAGAACTTCAGTATTTTGATTATACAGGACTGTATCTCTTCATATTCCAGTATGTTCACGACATGATTATTCTTTCTTACTCTAGCTTGATCTTCATTGTAGAGAGTTCTGAAAGTGATGACAGGTTTTGAGGTTAGTTTGAGGCCACGTGTGGCCTTAATCACCATGTGACGTCTCGGGATAGGTTCTCAGGTCGTTACAATCTTGGTATCAGAGCCTAAGGTTCAAAGAGTCCTGGGGAGTCTGACAAGCCTCATTACGTAGAGTCTTTATCATCGGTCTGTAGCGCACCATATCCATTGGAAAAATGTTGCGGGACGTTTTAGGAAAAGTTATTTCTTTCTTTCGAAAGTCTATCGTGCCAATGACTGTTTCTCTCTGCTATTAATTCGTGCTCTATTATGACAGAAAATGCCTCCTCATAGAGCTCACAAAAATAATGAACGACCTCAATCCGTTGATCTTTTAGGTGAGACGGTGTCCCACGCTAAATTTCGGGCAGCTTTTCAAGTTCAAGCCTAGGCGGTTACAGCCAATGCTCAGACCCATGCTTAGGTTATATTTCCACCTCCTCCAAAAAGTAATTCAGCGGCAGCTCGGGTTCGTGACTTTATGCGGATGAATCTGCCAGAGTTTTATGGGTCAAAGACAGGTGAGGACCCATAAATATATCTTGATGAGGTGAAAAAGATCACCCAAATTATGCATATAACGGAGGAAGAGAGTGTATATCTAGCTTTTTATCACTTGAAAGATGTCGCTTATGATTGGGTGGAGATATGGAGGAAGAGTAGAGGGGAAGATGCCGCTCTCATGACTTGGCAGTTGTTCCAGGACGCGTTCTTAGACAGATTCTTTCCCCCGTAGCTGAGGGAAGAAAAATTAGAAGAATTTATGAACTTAAGACAGGGATCTATGATAGTTAAGGAGTATTGTCATAAGTTCAATTAGTTATCTAAGTATGCTCCCGGTATGATGGCTAATTCTAGAACTAGTATGAGTATGTTTTTGGCTGGTGTATCTAGTAATGTTGTGAAAGAGTGTAGGTCCGCTATGCTTTATAGGGACATTGACCTTTCTAGACTAATGATACATGCTCAACAGATTAAAGTGGACAAGGTGAAGGAGAAAGAAAGAGTAAGGGCAAATAAGAGAGTTAGTTCAGACCAACAAGGGTATAGTCAGACTAAATTTTCAGGAGGGATCCTACCTTAGTTCCAAAGTTGTTTACATGTGTCAGCGCCTTCATCAGCCAGTACTCCCACATTCAGAATTAGGCAGGAGCAGGGTAATAGGCCTACTATGTCTAGGTCCCAGGACAGTGTGAGTAACAGACCTTATCCTCCCCAATGTCCAAAGTGAGGTAGGGACCATCCTGGTGAGTGCTTTGTCGATCGGAAAGTTGTTTTAGTTGCGGTAAGTTGGGCAACAGATTCAGGGATTGCCCATACGCTAGATAGGGAAGTCGTGATGTTCGTCCCCAGAGTAAGGCTATTAGTGATCCATCCCCTTTAGTTCATCCTACTCCTCCTCAGGGTGCCTCATCTAGTACTGTAGGTGGTCAGCACCAGAATTGCTTTTATTCTATACCACCCCGCCAGGAGCAAGAGGATTCACCAGATGTTATTACTGGTATGCTTCGTGTATTTCATTTCGATGTGTATGTATTGATGGAACCTAGGTCAAGTCTTTCTTTTGTGACTCCATTGGTGGCTGTGAATTTTGAAATCAGTGTTGAAAAGATTCCTGAGCCTTTTCTAGTTTCTGCACCAGTGGGTGAATCTGTTGTTGCTAAGCAAGTGTATAAAAAGTGTCCTATCACTGTCCTTAATAGAATCATGTTTACAGATTTGATTAAGCTAGATATGGTTGGATTTGACATTGTTCTAGGTATAGATTGGATTCACTCTTGCTATACATCTATAGACTGTCGTAACCGTGTAGTCAAGTTTTAGTTTCCCAATGAGCCAGTCTTTGAGTGGTCTAAAAATTTCGCATCCACCAAGAGTCATTTCATATCCTACCTTAAAGACAGGAAATTGATAGCCAAGGGTTGTGTCTATCATTTGGTTCGAGTTAAAGACACTAAGTTCGAGACTCCGACAATACAGTCCATTAGTGTTGTCAATGAGTTTCTTGATGTTTTCCAGAAGATCTCTCAGGGGTACCTCCCTATAGAGAGATAGAATTCGGGATTAATTTTCTTCCCAGTACGTAGCCTATTTCCATTCCTCCATATCGCATGGCCCCCACGGAACATAAGGAGTTGAAAGAGAAACTCAAAGATCTTCTCTATAAGGGTTTTATAAGGCCTAGTGTGTCTTATTGGGGCGCACCCATTCTATTCGTGCGATAGAAAGATGGTTCATTGCGTATGTGCATTGACTATCATCATCTCAACAAGGTCACAGTCAAGAATAAGTACCCTCTTCCTAGGATTGATGACCTATTTGATCAGCTGCAAGGTGCCAGTTATTTCTCGAAAATAGACTTGAGATCTGGTTATCACCAACTTAAAGTCAGAGAGTGTGATATTCCAAAGATAGCTTTCCACACCCGTTATGGTCATTTTGAAATCCTGGTCATGCCCTTTAGGATAACAAATGCCCCAGCAACTTTTATGGACCTTATGAATCGGGTGTTCAGCCAGTACCTGGATATGTTTGTTATTATATTCATAGATGACATTCTTATGTACTCCTAAAATGAAAAAAACCATGCAGGTCATCTTCGAATTGTCTTGCAGAACCTTAGAGATCATCAGTTGTTCGCCAAATTTAGCAAGCGTGAATTTTGGCTAAGGTCAATTGCCTTCCTGGGTCATATTGTTTCTTCTGAAGGTATTCGAGTTGATCCTCAAAAGGTTAAAGCTGTGAAAAATTGGCCTAGACTTATCTCTCTGTCTGATATTAGGAGTTTCTTGGGCCTAACTGGTTACTACTGTCATTTTGTGGAAGGTTTCTCTTCCATTGCTGATCCTTTGACACGGTTAACCCAAAAGAAAGTTAAATTCTTGTGGTCAGATTCCTACGAGAAGAGTTTTCAGGAGTTGAAGACTCGACTCACTTTAGCCCCTGTGATGACCCTGCCTAATGGTGTAGATGATTTTGTGGTGTATTGTGATACTTCGAGAGTTGGTTTGGGGTGCGTGTTGATGCAGAAGGGTAAGGTTATAGCCTATGCCTCCTGACAGTTGAAACCTCATAAGAAGAATTATCCGACCTATGATCTCGAATTAGCTGCCGTAGTTTTTGCCTTAAAAATCTGGAGACACTACTTGTACAGTTTTCATGTTGATTTCTTTACGGATCACAAGAGTTTGCAGTATGTGTTCACTCAAAGGGAGTTGAATTTTTGGTAGAGGCAGTGGTTAGAATTACTGAAGGACTATGATATGAGCGTGTTGTATCACCCGGGCAAGGCCAATGTAGTGGGGGATGCTCTTAGTAGGACGTTCATGGGTAGTGTAGCACATGTAGAGGAAGGTAAGAAAGAGTTAGCCTACGAAGTGCATCGTCTTTCTAGGTTGGGTGTTAGATTACTTGATTCAGCTGAGGGTAATGTTTGGGTTCGAAGTAGTTCCGAATCTTCTCTAGTTTTGGAAGTGAAGGAGAAGCAGGATATAGATTCTCGTTTGGTTGAACTAAAAGGGTCCGTCAAAGACCAAAAGGTAGAGGTTTTCTCCTAAGGGGAAGATGGTGTATTGAGATTTCAGAATAGATTGTGTGTGCTTGATGTTGATGATTTGAGGGAGATAATTATGGCTGAAGCGCATGGCGCACGGTACTCTATTCACCCCGGTGATACCAAGATGTATTGCGATTTGCAGGAAATTTATTGGTGGAATGGTATGAAGAGGGATACAACAAAGTTTGTAGAGAAGTGTGCAACTTACCAACAGGTGAAGATAGAGCACCAGAGACCCGGTGGTATGATGCAAGAATTTAGCATTCCTACTTAGAAGTGGGAAGTGGTGAACATAGATTTCGTGACCGGTTTACCTCTCTCCCATTGTCATCATGATTCTATTTGGGTCATTGTAGACAGGTTGACTAAGTTAGCAAATTTCCTGCCGGTACATACATCTTTTACCGCTGAGGACTATGCTAAGCTGTACATCCGAGAGTTAGTCTGGTTGCATGGAGTTCTATTGTCTATTATATCCAATAGAGGTACTCAATTTACTTCTCAGTTTTGGAGGGCTTTTCAAAAGGGTCTTGGTACCCAAGTTCATCTTAGCTCTGCTTTTCATCTGCAGACCGGCGGTCAGGCTGAAAGGACTATCCAGACTTTGGAGGATATGCTGAGGGCATGTGTTCTTGATTTCAAAGGAAGTTGGGATGAACATTTTTCATTGATTGAATTTGCGTATAACAACAGTTTTCATGCTAGCATTGGAATGGCTCCATTTGAAGCTTTGTATGGGAGAAGATGTAGATCACCCATAGGTTGGTTCGAAGTAGGTGAGGTTGCTGTGATTGGAACTAATATTGTGTTCGAGGCTATGCAAAAAGTTAATATAATTAGGGAGAGGTTGAAGACATCCCAGAGTCGTCAAAAGTCGTATGCAGATGTGAGGAGAAGAGCTCATGAGTTTGAAGTTGATGATTTGGTGTACTTGAAAATTTTGCCCATGAAGGGGGTGAGAAGGTTTGGCAAGAAAGGAAAGCTTAGTCCTCGATATGTTGACCTTTATAGAGTTTTGAAATGTGTTGGGAAAATATCTTATTAGATTGAGTTTCCTACAGAGTTATCAGCTGTCCATCCCGTCTTTCACGTTTCTATGCTCAAGAAATACATTAGTGATTCTATTGTTGTTGATCCATCAGAAATCTCTGATGTTCAGGATAGACTTTATTATGATGAAGTTTCGGTCGACATCTTAGATTATCAAGTCCATAGACTAAGGAGCAAAGAAGTTCCCTTGGTTAAAGTTCTGTGGCGAAATCAATCAGTTGAGGGTGCTACTTGGGAAGCAGAAGCAGATATGCGAGTTAAGTACCCCCATCTCTTCTTTGCGAGTTCAAATCAATCCAAAGGTACCATTCTTCTTAAATTCAGTTCCCTACTAATCCAGCGTATTAAATTATATAAATGTCTATTCTATGATTCGTGCATTCTATGAAGTATTCGGAAATCTAGAGTGAAGTAAGTCGATTGAGCAAATTGTTCCCATAAAGTAATTCTAATTTTCTATTTGGTCTTTAGCCTAACTAGCAACATTCGAGGATGAATGTTTCCAAGGGGGAGATATTGTAATACCTCGATCGTTCCTTAAGCCTAAGTTCATCTCCCAAGTGAATATGGGTGACTTCCAAAGTGATTGATGTTCAAACCATGTTGTATTACCCTAATTTCAACTTTTTGTCATATGGAGAATTTAATAAGCTTTCCATCGATACCAAATTCACCCAAATCCGACACTCGGGGGTCAGGAGTTAGAGCCATTTTAGTGAGATGGTGTGCCAACTGGCTCTTCAGCGCATCGCGGAGCCAGCCAAAATGGCAATTGCATTTTCCAGTGAGCCTTCGTGATTTCACCGCGTCGCGCCAAGGCTCAATTTCAGGGTTGTCAAATTACAGTGCACCAACCCGATTCCTCTGCGTCGCGGTGCCCTTCCAGGTCACGACCAAGGTGGAAAAAGTGACTTCACCGCGTCGCGCCACTGTGCAATTTCCCAATTGTCAAAATCCAGTGAAGATCCAAGATTATGGCGCGTCGCGCCAGGACCAAAAATCGGGCTCCAGTTCTAGAATTTTCTCAAGGGTATTTTGGTCTTTCCACCCGTCCTTACCCACTATATATATACAAATAGATGAGAAAATCCTAATTTTCCTCTTCCATTCCATCCAAAAAAAGCTAGGGTTTCTCTCTTCCATTTCCAAATCCAAATCTTCTCTAAGAAATTTAAGAAATCTTCCATATATTTCACCGAGTTGTTTAAGAATCGAGTTCTCCGAGTCTAAGGCATCAAGAAATTTAGCTCAAGGGTGAGATAAAGAAGTTTATATCAAGTTTCTTCATCTCCTAAATCATAATCAAGGTATGTGGGGTTTGAACAAGAATATCCTTTCATTCTTGTGCCCAAAGAATTGATTTTTACTATTAGAATTTCAGGATTTTTCAAGCGGGTTTATATCTAACTTACTTTATCATTGATTTATGAGAATAAAGCTATTCAAGATTTATATACATGACTACTTCGTTGTTTTATTTCTTAAATTAAGAATTTATGCTATGAATTGTATATTACAACTATGAATTGACAATTTCCAGAAGATAAATGATAAGAGTCATGATTTTAAGATTTTCCATGAGAAGTTAATTATTGAATATATATATATATATATATATATATTGAGTTTGAGTTTGAGAGTCAAGAATGATTCCTATGATGTTTCCTTGAAGCTTTTGATATTTGAAATTATTTGATAAGAAAGCGTACTTGATGATGAGAAAGATTATTTTGAGTTAAGTTGAGTTAGGAATCCACAAATTGTTTATGATTTACAGATGAGATATATTTATGATTTTGGTCTTTATGATAGACCCATGAGTTGATATTGATTAAGGTGGATTTCCTAATGCGTTCTGAGATGAGTCTGGGAGGAGTATTTAGCACCGAGCGGGAAATATGGTATTTCCCTGGAACTACGTACCACCATATGATTGATATTGAAAATTGTGGGCCAGAGGTCGAGTATGAGCTTGTGATTACGAAGTTGAGGTTGTACTCCCTGGCAAGAGTACAACGCTCCCGTCAATGTGGGGTTCTCTCCTTAGGAGGGTAAAACGTTGGACTCCATGCTGCTCACATGGTTTATGTCGGTTATAAGAAACTCCCAAGTCCATAATAGTCTAAGTTTCTTAAGTTACCGAGTCACTCTAAGTCATGAGTCAAAGAGTTTGAGTTGAGTCCAACGATTTATGAGATTTATGAAGCATGTGTTATTATTGATGATTTATGGAAATTATGTTTCAGGAAATTCAAGCGAAGAGAGTCATTATTGTCATCATGCATGATTTTATTTTACATTTATGATATTATTTAAAAATGTTGCATACACCCCCACATACTCAGTACATTCCCAAGTACTGATTCCCATACTCTTTTGTGTTCTATATTTCCTCGAGATGTAGGTTCAGGTTCTTTGTCTCAGCAGCGACAGTGATATTTGAGTCCCTTCACCTATATTTCTATAGTTGGTGAGTCCTCATGGTTCGAGGACCTATGTCCCTGATTTTTTCTTATTAATAGATGGTTGTTTCCTTTCAGATCAGTACGAGTTAGTTGGGGGATCTGTCCCAATGGCTCCTCAGTCTTATGTAGTATAGGCTTTGTCAAACTAGAGTACTAGTATGTGTAGAACTTCAGGATTTTGATTGTATAGGACTGTATCTCTTCATATTCCAGTATGTTCACTGCATGATTATTCTTTCTTACTCTAGCTTGATTTTCATCGTAGAGAGTTCTGAAAGTGATGATAGTTTTAGAGGGTTAGCTTGAGGCCACGTGTGGCCTTAAGCACCATGTGATGTCTCAGGATAGGTTCTCGGGTTGTTATAATGTAGGTTTAGGTGATCAGTCTCAGTAGCGAGAGTGATTTTCGAGCATCTTATCTATATCCTTGTAGTTGGTGAGTCCTCTTAGTTCGAGGACTTAGCTATTCAGATTTCCAGTTGCTAGTAAATATTTTTATTGTTCTCTTTAGACAGTCGGAGTCAGATGGGGACTTTCCCAGTGACTCTCTGGATTCAGTTAGTAGAGGCTTATCAGACTACTAGATTCAGTCTTAAATTTCAGATGTTGTATTTAGATCATTCAGTATTTGTTTTATCAGATTGATGTGATTAGTATTTTCAGATATACTCAGACTTTTCAGATGGTTTTTCGCATTTTTCAGTATCATATATTAATTTTTCCCTATATTGAGATTCAGAGTTAGTAGAAGGTAGCCAGGGTTAGCTCAGGACTATTTGTAGTTCGGAGCACCGTATGACGTCCCAGGAACTAGATTTCGGGGCGTTACATAAGGTCACATAATAAGGATAGTCGATCTTAATCTCATAATATAACCTATTACCATATATTAACATATTCTACTTTCTCACAACATATTTACTTACCCATGCATATATCACAATTACCTTCAAAATTCAATATACACAATTGAGTCTCTACCCATAACTTATTGACTAATCCACCCCTTTCCATTTACCTTTTATAAATGATATCTACATCCACCATACCTATCCACTCTGAGCTTCTTCCCTACTTTAAATAAATAATAATCATATCCAATCAATTCCTCCACAGACCACCATACAATCTACAAGTTCTTCTACAACAATTGTCAATCACGATAAAAGGGCAAACCACCCCTCGGTCAATGGTTATATAACTAAAAATAACTTCTTTACACAAAAGTTACCCTCACTCTGACTTCTAAACTTATGACTTCATATCACTAACTTCAGGACCATCTTACTGCTCATGGATTATAACACCTTAACATATACTACCACTTAGGTGGAAATACTATTTCAATATTCTGCTATATATCTCTACCCTTAAGCATGACATCTGCAACAAGGATTTTTGAAAAAAAAAGGACTGAATACACATCCTAACTCAGGTTCAAATTCATTATAGATATAGATAGGGGTATACACTTAACTCAATATATTTTGAAGCACTAACGGACTCCTCTCAAGTCCTTGTGCCATTTCAAAACCTTTTTAATGACTCAATAGAAAAGGACCGCATCATTTATACTCTAAGATTTTGCACTTGAATAGCCTCGATAATGAGATATGGACAATAGAATTAGATTAGGGGAGGAATTTAAATAACTTTCATATGGACAACACAATAGCATGAACTAGAATATGATAGAATAAATGTCTCATAGCTTCCTCCTTATAAGTGTGGCATGCTACATACCCATAAAAAGGACTCTAATCAATATGACTTCGTAGACACCCTGGGACCATGAATCATGATGTGATACCAAGCTTGTCATGACCCAAGCCGAGGACCTGGCCGCGACAGGCATCCCAAAGGCCTGAGAAACCCCTTAGCATACTATCATAAGCATAATATACACATAAATCAAAGTGCAGAAGCTATAATAAATTTCAAGGAAACTTATAATAAAAACTGTGTCAAAAAAATATGACAATACAGTACCCATATTTCGTCTATGAAGCATCTACAGAATACTAACTATTAAAGCCAGTACAAGGACCCTGGTGGATCATAAACTATATTAGATAAATATATAAATAACATGCCTTCCAAAAAATGGATAGCTCACTAACTCTGTTATTATTCCATATGCTCTACTAATATGATGGACCACGGGACTGAGCCCCAGAACCTGTACAACGAGGGGGTCAATACTCGAAAGTACTGGTACGTAGAATAATCCAAAATATAAAATATATTTTGTATAACATAAGTGAGAGCATTTCATAAAAATAAGTTAGCATAAAATAATTGAAAAATACATAGGCATAATTTGATGAGCTTTAACCATTCTTGTAAAACATCAACTCAACTATTTGTATTACTTTTGAGCTTAATGGTACACCTTATATATCTAGTACCCATGGGCTATATGGGTCCTCCATTAACTCGCCGTCCAATCCCCCTAATCTATGTTTGCTGTAAGGATTGGGTTCCTGCATACTATTATAGTATACCAGTGCTCGAGGGAAAGTATACATTGGCTGCTGCCAATCATGTCTCTCGAATCGGGAAAACTTAATTTCTAGCAATGAGCCCTTACACTCAAATGTCTTCTTCGGGTAACCATATAACTCTCTTTAAGCCCATTTTTCATCCTTTAAAACCATGCTTCTGCTTATAGAAGTTCACTTCTCATTATTTTAAGGGCATATCATAACAAGGTATCATTATACCCAGACTTGCAAGTCATTCATATCATACCACATCATATCCATAGCCCTTTTTATTCAACATCATGCAAATGACCACCAAAAGATTTATCAAATCACATGAGAGTTATTATTTTCAAAAGAATATGAATTGTTGCAAACACACTCTCTTTTCAAGACTTTAACATATGGTGGTCAATTCTTTCATTAATCATATGTAGTTTATTCATTAGGAAACCATAACATTTAGAATAGAAATCACCACTTTAAAAAACACATAAAACAATAATCCATAATAAGTAAAGAGGAATTTAAACTCGAGAATCATCCTCATTCATAAAACAACCCCAACATTAGTTATACGTAAATCTCATGATAAAAAAACGCTTATAACTCATGCTTTCAAACTCAATTCACAATTCATAACATGCTAAGACCATAAATTTCATCATGGGGAAGGGAATTTCATAAGTCATGTTCATAAATAACTTTTCGAACTCAAATCATATATGCACAAGATTATAAATCAAGATTACGGAAAACCCCCATAATAATTACGTATTTTCATCCAAACGGGTTTATGATGTATGTTCTTTAAATGATCTCCAAAATCCATTACATATGCATATATATATATATATATATTTTAAAACTTGTTAAATTCATAAAATTTACACCCACGAGATTTAGGATAGTCCCACATACCTTTTTAATGAACAAGAATTTAAAATAGCTTGAGATCTAGTCTTGGAAGTATGAGCCTTGGAAGAAACCCTAATCTTTCTTTCTCTTTAGAGTAGAGAGGATTATGAGAATTTAAAACTAATTAGTAATGGCTAGTAATGCTTTTTGGGTGATTTAAGTCATGGTAGAGGATTTTGGGGTGAGGAAAAGACAAAAATAACCTTAAAGAAACTAACAAAAAAGCATGAATTTCCTCAACTGACAACTAGGTTGACAAGCCGTCAATTTGGTGATCATCTGTCACCCTAGTCACCAATTCTAATTGGAATTTTACCTTTTATGGTTAAGGTTGATGACTAGGGTTTACGGCTCATCACCTAATTGCCGGCTCGGCAACTTAGTTGTCACTTTTTGACAATAAGATACTCTGAAGTAAAATGAGCATAATTTCCTACCCCGACATTGGATTAAGGTGAAGCCAGTTGCGTTGGAAAGAATACTCGAAGATCTTTATTTTGGTCTATAGTAGGACATGTACCTCATTATATTCTAGGAGTAATGTTGGTCGGAATTTTACCCACGTTAAAATGTTCACAAAAACCGAATTGATAGAAATGTTCTCAACTCATCTTTGAGTTAGGAGATTTTTATGGCCTCAATTCATATTCAAAGGTATTCCCACATTATCGAATTGATCATCACACATATACTAACATGAAATTATTGGGTTCGGATCTATACATGTAGGAACGATGATTTGAATTCTATCCCAAAATGCGGGGTGTTACACTACCGGACTTGGATTATCAAACCATATTATAATCCTTATTTAGATATGTCACTCAGATAATTCCCAAAATTCTTACCTCCCTAATGTTATTAAAACCTCCGACAAAGAGCGTTGATGGTAATAGATACTCCTTTTTAAGTGATACTTGGAAATTTCATGTTATTATACATCACTTTACAGTTTTACATATACGTTCTCCCAAGAATGCTTCATTTGAGTTATAAACTCTCAGTATGAGTCAGTCCATATAGCTAACAATTTAGTTCAATGATCAGACAATAAAGCTCATGTAGTTTCCCAACTTTTTATCTAGTTTTACTATCCCGAGTTTCATGCATATGTGTTGTACCCAAGCACACGGGCAAGTGTACGTGGTCCACCCAAGTAATATAGTGTCCTTTAAAGAAAGCTAAGTATCGATCCCATAGGGAATAGTGTTAAGAAACTACCTAATGTAGTTCAACTATTAAGATTAAATCAATGCAAACATAACGACAGGGTGTTTGAAAGTTATAACTAAAAGTAAACTAAAATAATGCGGTAAATTAAAGTTCTTGGACAATCGATGGAGAGAAACCCAGGGTCAAGGCACTACGAAAAATCATACTATGTTATAGAACTTCATTAGTTAGGTAATTTATCTTGGTTGTTGGTTCACAGGGTCTATTCTATGACTATAGCCTTCCGAATCTCTAATCAATTATTTAACTTAGCCCGCAACTATATCATTGAGCGGGGATGTGAGGACTAAGTTAAATGCTTTCGTATTCATCCCATACTTGAACCAAATATGGTACTTAAGTAAATTCCTATCCTAAGTGCACGACATAGCAACATTCTATGAAGATTACAATCCTATTCTATTCATCCCACGTTCTACTCTACCATACATCCTTCTGGATACACAATAGAGTTATAGCATATATTCTAAGGGTCATGAAGTGTAAAATATTGATAATAAGGATAAATAAACAACCAATAATGATAAACAACCATAACCAAATCAATTCAAAATAATAGTACTCAAGTTATTGGCCTTAACCCTGAAAAAAGGGTGTTTAGCCGCTCATAGACCTAACTAGAATCACAATAATATAATACATGTTCAAATCTATAAACAAACTAAAGTAAGGAGATAAAAAACCTAATAAAAGTGTTATCCACCCCCCCTAAAGTCCCAAGATCATAAAAGGTGTCTTACATAATGACTAAGTGTCCTATTTATAATAGGAACACAAATGTCGATTTTGACATAAGGGCGTGCCATACCAATATCGCATCATGTAGGAAGCGTGGCATGCCAAAAGTGTAGAGGAACACTAGAATTGATCATCTAAAAAGTTGAAAAGTTTGTGTCACGGCCTTATCACGGCACCTAGGAAGCGTGGCACGCCAAACATATCAAAACGTTCCACTTTGGTCAAAGTTTGTCCCATGCTTTTGTCCTTTAAGTCCAAGCTTTGTGTTGTTGTTTCCATGTGATTTACATCTTTTTTAACATAAGTTTATCATCATTATCAACTTAAAAATTTCCTACAACATCAAACACCATGCATTATATCTCAAGACAACATATAACTCAAGACAATGAACTAGTAAAGGCCATAGCTCAGGCTAAGAGTGCTAGCTTTTGTTCCTTGATTCTTAACTTGTTGTTTTGATTCCAAATTCACTATGAACACACTTTGAACATCACATTTACATAAAATAATACATTTATGCATATTTCAACCAAGAATCACTCATTAAGAACAAGAGAAATCCTCTAAACTAACCTAAATAAGCCCCGATAACAACACTGAGGTGCATAAATCCACATCAGATCATTACCCCACACTTAAAGCATTTTCCGTCCTCAAAAAACTCTTTAATCTAAGAAATATAATTAGAGAAGACTCTACACTTCTATAACACACAAGACATTTAAGCTAGCACTATAATGACTACATAGAATGCAAGTTTTTACACTAAGCATGTTATACAAGCAATTGAAAGCTCATGAACACTACTTCAAAACATCCTAACCTCAAGAATTGACTCACCAAGTTGGCGAATTCATGCATATTACTCAATTAAGGAGAACATACAAATCATCCAACTATCATCAAACATATTTCCTCACAACAAGAGAGTTACCCATAACCACTCATATAGATGCAATTTGTCACAAAATGGGTATAAGAATCAAATTATGCTCACTCTCAGAAAGAATTCACAAGTTACACAAGATGAACCATAGGCTTGACCTTAATGTAGTACTCTACAAATATCAGAATGTTAAGACTAAATATCAAATAGGTCTTAAGGGTTGTAATGTAAGCTGCGGGACGGATAGGAACTATTCTGGGAAGTAATAGTGACTAGCTTTCCTAAGAGTTTTAACACATCACACTTTTCATTCAATTCACCTCTAATAACAAACATTACACCTCGTCTTTCTTCACACAATCTCTTTTGTTTTGCCCTATCTCGTTAAGTAATTCACATACAATGTAGTGAGAGTATTATCTTTGGACACATTATTCAATTTTGAATAATCTTTATTCTTTTCATTACACAACTCCCAACCACAACACATATCAATTTTCAACGCCAATAGCTATTTCTTAGGGGCTTCGCTTTTCACCTCTCTCTTCTTTAATTTCAAACTCCTTAACCATACTTAATTTTACACTTATGCTCTTAGGAGCTTTGGATCAAATTAAGGTTAATCAAATAAAGGGAACACTCTACATATGAGGCTACTAAAGAACAAAAGTTAAAGGCTCAACGGTCTAATAAGATTATGCACATGGGTAGGTAAAATGTGGTATGAAATAAGGCTATCAAAGAATTTTCTATATCATCTCCTAAACACATACTATAATTTGATTTGCATATATGCCAAGGAAGTTCTTGACATAAAATGCAAAAAGAAATATACAAACAACCTCACACACATGGAAAATGCTCAAGTCAAATAGGATCATCATAGAATTCAACTAAGCAATCACAAGAATTCCACATTAAGCCAACAACATACACGAGTCATAAACAAGAGCCTAGGAGTATCAAAAGTAGTAATTCACACCATCAACATGCTTTTACATATAAATCCACTTGCATCATGTAATCACACATGACATCAATAAGGACATATCATTTATCCTAATAAAAAAAATAAATTTACTCCTAAAAATAAAAAGAATACTGGGTTCAAGGGGCGCCCCCGTACAAAAGAACCAAAAAGAACAACCACGGGGTGGGTTAAGTGTGCACTTACTCAACTAACACCCACAAACTAAAAACTAAAAGGCAAAATCTTTTTGTAATTTTTCAAATTATTTAAATTTAACCAAAAAAACTAAGAAAACATCTAAAACTGAGACCCCACAACATCACTTCACCCAAAACCATGGAAATTTCCCCACTCCATACTTCAAACTTACTTTTTCCCCAAAGTAAACTTAAAAGTAGAGATCGGGATACTCCCTGAGGCCTCTAGGCCTAGCTAGCAACATCTTTAAACATCAAGAGGGTCCGGGGACCCCACACTTAGTCTCTGCCATGCTTCTTAACTCTAATCTTCGGTACTTAAACTTCCCATTGACCTATGACTCAACAAAAACAAAAACTACATGAAGTAAAAACTAAAATACTGAAAATAAAATACCTATCTTAACTTGGGTTGCCTTTTAAGAAATGCTTGATTTAGTATCGCGACATGACCCAACATCACTACTTAGCCAAATCTTTTCATCCTACTCCTCCTACTTGGAGGCCATCTTCTTAGTCGTTTCTGACCTCTTGAGTGTGAACTCTCAAGCTCAACAACTTTTTGAACAATAGTTTTATAAGGATCATAAATCATCATCACTTCGGGCTTAGGTGGGGGATTGGGAAACTCAATGAGAATGTTTGAAGAGGTATTTGGTGGATTGTACACCACCAACCCACACTCATCCACTTCTATCATTGTTATCAAACACAAATCTTTTTAATGGGATGGTGTGTTGAGTGGGTTATAAACTTTGATGACCACCTCTTTAGCATTCAACCTCATTTTTAGTGTTCCCTTTCTCACATGTATCAATGCACCTCCCGTTGCTAAGGATGGACGTCCCAAGATCATCGACAACCTATTATTTGCATTATAATTCAAAATAATAAAGTTAGTAAGGATAATAAACTTACCGATCTTGATGAGTACATCTTCAATGATTCCTTCAGGACAAACTATGGTTCGATCTTCCATCTAGAGTGACACAGAGCATGATATCGACTTCACCAAACCCAAAGTGTTGAACATTAATAAGGGCATCAAATTTATTAGAGCCGTCAATACGGGTTTTCCCAACCCATCCGGCCTAGCCCACATAAAATTTGAGTTTGATGGGCCAGGCTGGCCCATTAAAATGATGGGCCAAGAAACATCAAGCCCACACCATTACTCTATGGGCTGCGGGCCTCACGGGCCTTCCCACTTTTTAAAAAATAATATTTTATAATTTAATTTTAGAATGTTAATAAACATAAATATTAATAGCCAGTATTACATAGTGTTAATACTTGTTAATCAAGTCTCCAACACCCAAAAACATACTTCTAATAGAGAAATTAAATAACTTTTAACATGATATCCTTCAAACAAAAATAATACTAATAAGCAATCTAAATAGTTGTATGTATTTGACTTACGAGCTGGCTCACGGGCTAGCCCAACCCACATTGCTCATTCCCCATGGGTCATGGGCTTATCCGAGATGGGCTAAAAATTCCTGTTCTTAAATGGGCTGCAAAAATTGGAGCCCAACTCGATTAAATTATAGGTCGGGTCGGGCCGGCCCAATGGGACTGACCCATATTGATGGCTCTAAAATTTATGCTTTCCCTTAAATTGCTCAGTGCATGGACTACCTCACTGTCACCAATCTGAATAGAGAGAGTAAAACTCCTAGGGTCCTTACATTTCGTAGGCATCTTCCGCAACACCACTAAGTTGCACTCCTCAGTAAGTGATATGGTTTCAACGTCTTGCAGCTTAACTTTTTTAGTCACCAATTACTTAAAGTACTTAGAGTACTTGGGCATTCCCTATAAAACATCTAGAAGATGAAGGTTAATGTGAAGCTCTCTCAATATGTCAAAGAACTTCTTGAAGCATGTATCCATTTACTTTATGGAACCACTGTGGGATTGGTGGTGCTGGTATTTCCTTCTCGACAACTTTTGTTTTAGGTACTCAGACTTTCTTAATTTTTTAGCAACTTTGTCTGC